>JAGFNQ010002137.1:27597-172078 GCA_024364735.1 Boesenbergia rotunda
CTAACGAGGGAGTACCCGACTAGTATCCCTTCATCAGCCTTTGTCGTGAACTTTCCAAGGTGATCCTTGGTGTTTAGGATGAACACCTTACAACCAAACACCCTAAGATGTTTAACTGTAGGTGGTTTCCCAAACCAAAGTTCATGGGGAGTCTTTCCTAAAAACCTATGGACGAGAACTCGGTTTTGCACATAGCAAGCTGTATTTACAGCTTCAGCCCATAAGTAACTCGGGAGTGAGTACTCATTAAGCATGCTTCGTGCAGCCTCTTGAAGTACACGGTTCTTCCTCTCTACAACACCATTTTGTTGTGGTGTTCTAGGAGTAGAGAACTCATGTCTATAACCCTTATCTTGACAAAATTCTAGAAACATTTGGTTTTGAAATTCACCTCCATGATCACTTCTTATTGACTTAATTGTTGATGATTTTTCATTTTCAACTCTTCTACAAAAAGAAATAAAAATATCTAAGGTTTGGTCCTTATGTTTTAAAAAGAAAGTCCATGTATATCTAGTGAAATCATCAATGATAACAAAGCAATATCTACTTCCATTCAATGATATGATAGTGCTACAATCAAATAGATCCATGTGAAGTAAATCTAATGCATTGGAAGTACTTACAGTGCTTTTACCTTTATGTGCAGATTTTGTTTGCTTACCCATTTGACACGCATCACATAATTTGTCTTTTTCATACTTGATGCTTGGTAAGCCTCGGACTAGTCCCTTGTTGGCCAACTTCCGGATGTTCTTCATGTTCACATGTGCTAGCCTCCGGTGCCAAAGTGTGGACTCTTCTTCTTTTGACATGAAACACTTAGCAAGAGCATTAGTAGCACTTTTAAAAGAAACTTGATAAATATTGTCTACTCTTGCTCCTACTAGTACCGTGTCCAAGGTGTCA
This sequence comes from Boesenbergia rotunda, assembly GCA_024364735.1. Taxonomy (NCBI): domain Eukaryota; kingdom Viridiplantae; phylum Streptophyta; class Magnoliopsida; order Zingiberales; family Zingiberaceae; genus Boesenbergia; species Boesenbergia rotunda. Next base: position 28,507 of record JAGFNQ010002137.1, read on the forward strand.
TTTTGTCTAACTAGACATTGACTTGGTTGGAAGTCAATTGTGTAACCCGTGTCACACAATTGACTGACACTTAGGAGATTAAACTTCATCCCCTTGACTAGAAGGACATTTGAGATTCTAAGACATTCGGATATTTGAATGTCTCCTAATGCTATGACCTTAAGGCTACCATTGTTACCAAATGATACATTACCTCTACTCTTCTTGTGAAATGTGGTAAACAATGATCTATCCCCGGTCATGTGTTTGGAGCATCCACTATCAACAAACCAAGTGATAGATGCTCCCCCTCAATCATAACCTACACAATTCGAAAAATAGAAGTCTTAGGTACCCAAACCTTGGGACCTAATGCATCAACTAAACATGACTTAGGCACCCATGCCTTGACCACTTTCTTTTGAGTCTTGGGTGTCCTAGATTGTCTCATGTCAGTCCTAGACATGAGAGATACAAATGAGGGTTCCTTAGGGCGATAACCAATACCGGCCCTATTGTAAACCGCTCTTTGGGCATTTAGGATCATGTTTAGGGTCTTAGAACTATTTGAGAATTTCCCAAGAATATTCTTGAGCTTCTCAACTTCACTCTTCAAGGATTGGTTTTCCTCTACTAACACATTATCATGCATATCACTGATTTCCTCAACCTTAGAGGATTTCAAGGTTACAATCTCATGTTTCAATGATTTAATTTCATCTTCTAGTAATTCAACATGTAAATCATCAATGTTATCATCCCTAGAAGCTTTCAATTGATCAATTTCTAATTGCAATGCTTTAACTTTGTTTTTGGATTTCTTAAGCATACTAGTTAAACATGCAACTGCTCTATAACATTTTTCAAGCTTGGGAGAAGTTACCTCTTCATCATCCGAAGATGATGAAGCAGCGTTTGTGGAGCTTGAAGATTCTTCACTGCTCTCCTCTCCAAGAGCCATGAGAGCCACTTGCCTTGTGCTCTTCTCCTCCTTCTCATCATCGGATGAACTAGAGGATGACTCATCCCAAGAAGCCTTCAAAGCCTTCTTCTTCTTCTTGGATTTCTCTTCTTTTCTTTTGGGTTTCTCCTCCTTCTTAAGCTTCGGACATTCATTCTTGAAATGCCCTTTCCTACCACACTCAAAGCAAGATGCATTATTCTTATCAAGCTTGAATTCACTAGTGTTACCTCTCCTTTTGAACCGTCGGTTTCTTCGCATCATCCTCCTCACAAAGTTGGCCATTTCGGATGAAGAAGAGCCGCTGCCATCCTCCTCGGTATCGGATTCGGATCCGGAAGAAGATGAAGAAGATGAGACCTCCTTCTCCTTCTTCTTCTCCTTCTTCTTCTTAGTGATTCGATCCCCTGCAACTAAAGCAATCCCCTTCTCCTTGGGGCCTTTGTTAGCCATTTCATGCAATTCCATCTCACAAAATAAATCATCTAATTTTACAATAGATAAATCCTTGGATACTTTGTAGGCATCCACCATGGATGACCACAAAGCATTCCTTGGAAATGCTTTCAAGACATACCTCACAAGGTCGCGATTCTCGACCTTTTCATCAATTGAATGAAGTCCATTAAGGACTTCCTTGAACCGGCTATGGAGCTCACTTACCGACTCATTCTCCTTCATGGAGAGATTTTGGAGTTGATTGAGGAACAAGTCCCTCTTGGCAATTCTAGAGTCTCGGGTGCCTTCATGGAGCTCTATGAGTTTGTTCCACAAGTCTTTTGCACTTGTGAAGGGACCAACCTTGATGAGTTGGTCTTTGTTCATGCCACATTGTAGAGTGACAACCGCCTTAGCGTCGGCTTCACTCTTCCTTGTTTGTTCGGCAGTCCATCTCCATGACTCAAGTTCTTTGCCATCATCATCCTTAGGAGGAATGAATCCCTCCTTCACCGCGAACCAAGTATGGATGTCCATCTTCAAATAGTATTCCATCTTTGATCTCCAATATTGGAAGTCGGCACCATAAAAGAATGGAGGTCGGGTGGTGGAGAAGCCTTCTCTCAATGTCATCTTGTTGAGAACTCTCAGTTGTTAAGCCGTAAACAGAGCACCTAGCTCTGATACCACTTATTGGGAACGAGATGGCTAGAGAGGGGGGGGGTGAATATAGCCAATCACTTCTTCTTTGAATGGTTCTCAAATTTCTGCACTTGAACTATCAGTAGCACAGCGGAAGTACGAAAATAAAACTTGCAGAAACTTAAACCAAAACCTAACTAGCAAGATTAACAAGATCGCTAACAAGGAGATTTTACAAGGTTTGGGGATAACTTGCCCCTACTCCTTGGCGTGCCCTTAAGGTGAGCGATCCCTTGATCGTCGGCAGATCAAGCCCCGGTAATCACCGGATATGAAGCAACCTCTTTCTCGGTGGAGAAACCTCTCCACAGTGTGTTTCAAATAAGGATATAGTTTAAGCACAAAGAAACAACAAGAAGGATCTTACTCAAACACTTAGCAAGGACAAAAACACAGCAAGCTTCCCTGAGCTCCACCCAGTGGCGATCTCACGCAAGAACCCTTCTCCGTGTCTTCCCACTGTCGGACTCCAAGCTTCTTGTCTTCTCCTTCAAGTGCTCAAGTATGATGATTGCTTCTCACTAGCTTGCTCAGAATGATTGAAGAACTCAAGAACAGCAAGCTTGTCACACAGGAACTCAGAAGCACAAAAACTGAAGAATTCGTTTCTGAACTCAACTTCTCTCGTTCCTTTTGTTTCTCCGCTAAGCGACAGATGATCTCATCTCCAGCAGCCTACAGCTGCCTCACTGCCAACGCGCCAGCTACACTGAACCCTAACTGAACTTCCTGAGCTCCCTCAGCCAAGCTTCAGTCAGCAGCTTCAGTCCTGCATCCAGCCGTTGCAACCTGTGTGGAGAAAGGGACAAACCTGCTCCAAGGAAAGCTCTCTTCGACTTCTCCTTGAGTGTTTGAATCCTCCCCTGTCACCTGAAACTTACTCAGAGCATTAGAGCAGTAAATCAAGCAGCATATCAAATATCAGAGAAAAGTGGCAGCGAATCGGTTGAGTTCAGACGCGATCAGAGCGTCTGACAATGCAATTTGAATTAAAGTGATCGGTCACCGGACCGATCAGAGAGCCTCCTGATCGGTCACCAGACCGATCAGGCTGGTTCCAGACCGATCAGGCTTCGTCCTGATCGATCCCCAACGCTCAATTAGAAATCGCGATTTCTTTGAGATTCTCCTGGATCGATCACCAGACCGATCCGAGGTCGTGGATCGTTCATCGGACCGATCCACCCTTATATTGGGCGATTTCTGAGTTTCGCAGGCTAAGCCTTCTGATCGGTCACTGGACCGATCAGGTAGCCTCCTGATCGGTCACCAGACTGATCAGAACCTAACCAGACCGATCAGGCTCCGTCCTGATCGATCATAGAGAGGAACCTGCGACACTTGATCGTTCTCCGGAACGATCTGCACAGTGATCCTGATCGGTCACCAGATCGATCAGGAGTAGTTCAGCAAGGGAACTCAACCTCACTGCTCGCTCCCTAATCGGTCACCAGACCGATCAGGAGCCAGTCAATGGGTGAAACGCATACTCCCTGATCGGTCACCAGATCGATCAGGAGCAACACAGTAGGTTCCCAACCTCACCGTGTTCTCCCTGATCGGTCGCCCGACCGATCAGTCATCGCTGGATCGGTCACCCGACCGATCCACGAAGGAGCAGCATGCCAAAATCCCTGATCAATCACCAGACCGATCCAGGGACTCAAACTCAGCCCTCCAAGCTAAGTTTCCATCCACCTTAGCCCTCCAAGCTAAGGATTTTCCATCTAACTCTCCAAGTTGTGAATTTGCACCTAACCCTCCAAGTTAGGACTTTTCACCTAGCCCTCCAAGCTAGGACTTTTCACTTAGACCTCCAAGCTAGGAATTTTTACCCAACCCTTCCGAGTTAGAACATCATCCAACCTAGCCCTCCAAGCTAGGCACCTGACCCTCCAAGCCAGGACTTTTTCACCTAATTCTCCAGGATGGGAATTTGCACCTAACCCTCCAAGTTAGGACTTTTCACCTAGCCCTCCAAGCTAGGACTTTTCACCCAACCTTTCCGAATTAGGACTTTTCCAACACCTAGCCCTCCAAGCTAGGATTTCCCACACCTAACCCTCTAGGTCAGGACTTTTCAACACCTAGCCCTCCAGACTAGGATTTTCCATCCCTTGCCTGATCCCCGACCAGGACTTCATCATAATCATCATAATCATCCTAAACTAAAATCGATGTCAACACCAAAACAACAATCAGGGCCAGACTGCATCAACACGCGGGGCCCTCCTTGCGTGACATTCAATAACGAAGATACTTGAAGAGGATGGGGCATCGGATGCCTTCTCTTTCAAGGACTCAAGATAAACCTTGCAGTTTCTTCGCCCGTGACCCTCCTTGCCACAGTGATGGAAAGTGCCTTTTAGGGTATTTTCAGTCTTTTTGGCCTTTTTCTTCTTTCCCTTATTCTATTCTTTGGACTTCCTCTTAGAACCTTTCTTCGAGGAACCAACTAACAGTACCGTCTTTTGATCCTGCTTCATAGAAGGCTCTACAGTCTTCAGCAGGTTGAGCAACTCATGAAACTGGTCTGGAGTTGCATTTTCAGGAGGACGGTTGGGAAGTTGATCTTCAAGGACATAAGCAAGCTTCTCTGCCTTGAGGACTATCCTCAGGTTTCGAAGCCAGTCCATGAAGTTTGGCCCAGTCAGTTTATTGGTGTCCAAAATGGAACGCAAATTCAGAGAAGACATGATCGAGTGATTATCCTAGAAATACAAATTTAGTTTATGTGAGAAGAATGATTAAAGAATGTATCATTATACATTAATAAAAATCCTATTTATTTTTCAAATTGAATAACCCTTTTTATCAATTCGGGAGATTGTAGGAACATCTCCAAATAGGTTGATATCCAACCATAGATAAGAACCACCATGGCTGTGGCCATCAAGTTATTCTTAGCTATGAAGGTAGGTAATTATACCGATTATATATCATATATATGTAACTATCACTTTATGCTATCAACTAATTGAATGTTTGCATAAATCATTGGGTTGTTAACTCATTAACAAGTATGCAACATTATACATAGCACCCAACTGCACCTCTCTTTACATCGACCTTGGCTGTGGCACAACAAATCGATGCTCCAAGCTTAAGGCTGACCCATTAATCAAGAAATAGTTTTAATATGGTTGGAGCTCATTCAACCGTTTAGTCAGGCTTGGATGTGTCCAACAACCAAAACTAAGGATTGACCTCTGACTCCAACTATATTATTCATAAACTAATTCCATGGTTTAAACATGTTGAGGTTCAAGCCGGGCATGGATGTGTCCATCAACCCAAACGAGAAACAAAACTCCGGTTCTAACCATATTAATGGAAGGTGTTAGCCTTAATATTTTGTAAGGGGTTTTAGGTCTCATCCTTTCTTTTCTAAGCACATTCATGACATATAATTATGTCATGACTAACGATTTCCTTAATAAAGTATGTATGTGACTTAATTTATCAAGTCCCATGAATTGAATTAGGAACCGGATTTCCTAATTCTAATTTCATACTTTATTAAAGGAATTATTTTGGGAAACAATTTTCTAAATTGTCATAATCAATTTCGGAAATAATATGTTTTAAGACTTTGATTTCTCTAAATCAAATCTTATTAAATTAAGAGACAATTCCCTTAATTCAACCACATATTATTTTCATGAAAATCTCTTTTAAGAAACTATATAGGAAACCATTTTCCTAATTAATTTTGGAGACAACAATATGTAAGAGCATCACCTCTTAAATCATATTTTATTCATGGATTTAATTAATTACAACAAATCGTTTTCTAAGGGTGGCTCCCCTAGGCTCAGATACCCAAAGAAAAGTAATTTGTCGTAAATCCAATTTGGTCCGCTTCGGAAGCGTAACCAAATTAAACATGACAATTTCATTTAAAATTGGGAAATTAAATTACAACAACTAACTTTAAATTGGACGGCTCCCCGAGGCTCAATCCAAAATAAAGAATTTTGTTGTCAATTTAAAAACCAATTCAAATTTAATTGTCAATTAATTGTCCATAAATTTGTCTAGACTTTCTTGAAAGAAAGTGCCCAAAATTGCGAGATTTCATAATAGGTTTTCAGAATAATTGTAAGTTTCTGGTACAAAGACAACTTACATATTTCCAAAATTGGAAAATTTCTAAAATAGAAAATTTCCAAAATTGGAAAGTTTCCAAAGATGGGAAGTTTTCACAATTATCATAAAATTTCAGAAACTAGGATATTTCAAACGTTTGCGAAATTTCATGAGGATTTCCAAACTTTGAAATTCCTAAATCTAAAATTTATAATAATTGGAAAGTTTCCATAATTGAAAATTTTTCCAAAATTGAGATTATGACAAAGTTTTCCGCAAAACAATTATATGATTATGTCGAACACTAACCGGCTCTGATACCACTGTTGGGACCGGGTGCATGTCGACAAGGATACGGGTTCGTAGAATTTTAAATTTTTACGTGCAGCGGAAGAATTAGTATAAAATAATTTCCTAAATTATTTTAACCACGTATCTAGCATGCAACCTTATGATGTGTTGACATAATCATAAATTAAAACTTTGCGGAAAAGTAAACTAATTTACTATGTACCTCTCGTAACTCGAAGTAAGGGACGAGATCCAACCGTAGCGTCCCTTGGAAGCTCCGCCTCTATTCGCGTCCACGCCGAGTTCTCTTGGGGATGACTTCGCAAAGCCACGAGTTTTGTGCCGACGAGAACTACTAGATTCTCTAAAGGCACAACTAGAAGAACAAGAGAAAGAGAAAGGAAACTAACCCTCCATGCTTGTTTTGTTGAATTGCAAAATTGCAATTCTTTACAATTTCTTGCATGCACTGCGCCGCACCCATGCATGAAGGAAAATAGCAGAAGCTATTTTCGGTGCAGGCATCGTGCATGGAGAAAACAATTTCGGCTCTTCATGGAAAGGAAATTGGCGCCGTCTTCATGCATGGGAGAAAAACAATTTCGGCTCTGCATGGAAAGGAAATTGGCGCCGTCTTCATGCATGGGAGAAAAAATAGCAGAAGCTATTTTTGGCTTGGAGAAAATCATGGAGAAAGCTCGCTGCCGCCTTGCCTTGGAGAAAATCCACTGCAACTTCTCACCACCACCTTCTTCAAGGATGTTGGCGCCGGCCCTAAGGGGAAGAGAGAGGGAGAGAATAAGAGAGAGAGGGAGAGAACTAATCTCTTGATTAATCTCTATTTCCATTCGGGAACTCAAGCCTTGCCTTGGTTCCTTTATATAGTAGTCTCTCCCTTGCCAAGTCTCCCCTTTAACGGAATTAACGGAATTAATTTTCATAAGAAATTTATCTTATAAATTTTCTTACGAATTATTCCGTTATGCCTAGTTTTATTATAACTAATTTTATAATAAAACAAATTCTTCTCTCCTTTAATTATGGAATAAATTTTATAAGAAATTTATAAACTTTCTTATTATGAAAAAATCAATTCATAATTGATTTTATAAAATTAAAATAAACCATTCCATGGATTATTTTAATCTCCATAAAAAGAATAAATTTCTATAAATTTATTTATATAAATTTCTTTATACAAATTTATTTATCCATAATTTATAAAACAAATCGCACTAGATTTATTTTATTAATTATACCAAATAAATTGGTTTCTTCCCCTTGTTGTGGCCGGCCAAACCAAAGAGGGTGGGCACCCTCTTTGGCCGGCCACTTCAAGCCGAACCATCGCGAATTAAACTCATTCAATTCGCCCAATAAGCCTTCAAAAGACTTAGCCAATTTTAGTTTCCGTTGCGCCTCTGATTAACTCAGATTCGACTTATTTCTTTTGATCGAAAAATCTAATTTTCAACTCGTTTTAAATCCCTCGGATTACTCGTAGTGCGTGTGACTAAATAGGCTTTCGATTTATGTTGGCCGTCTATAATTAACCCATTAATTATAGAACGATCATGAGTGGCACCTAGTAGTACATCATGATCCCCAATTAATCGAAAGATCAACGGTTTGACCTCAGAAGTAATTCCGAAACCCTTCAGCAGCTCTAATGAATCGTGCCTCATTCCATTCACCATCTTATACCCACTTGGTTTAGGACACGGTCTATTTGTGTCAGTCCCCACTAGGCTGACTACGTCACACCTAGCCCAAGTCGTGTCTTTCTCGTCCTTTGGATTTCTAATTACTCTCATGTATTTAAGAGACTCGCACTCTAAACATGATATGCTCTGGCCAGAGGCTTTGAGTAACAATCCGACGATAGGCCTGGGTATACATCTCCTCGCAAGGAGTGGTGAATCCTTTGTAGGCTGCTCAAACATCTTCGGGCACTTCGGCTTATACCCAATCATCCTGGGTCCACACCTCCTAGGAGATGCTTGCTTAAGATGTTAAAGTATAAGTCTTCATGACCAAGATGACTTGAACACCGTAAGTCAAAGGAACATCGCACTTATGTCGCAGTAAGAACTTCATTGACATATCTATATAGATTACCATATGAAGTTTTACAGCTAGTCACTCCAATGAACTAGTTCCCTTAACTAGCATCCATGTTTATCTCCGGACATCCCAATGTCACCAGCCAGTGAGAATCAGCTGATTAGAGAATAACCCATGCTAGTCTCAACAGAATTGATAGTGTCCGTTTTTATCAATTCATCGACTAGGGATATTTTCAATACTTCACAATTGCACATGTAGAGATAATCACTAGTTGTGATCCCATCACAAATTCTCTTATGCTGTGAATTGTATTGCGGACATTCAGTAGATGAGTTTAAGATCCCAATCAAATACACAAACATGTATACTCAAATAGTGAATTATCATTTATTAAAAATGAATGTTTACAATCATAAGGTGATTGCCTTAGGACACTTCTCTCATAACACTAACAAAATCAAGATCTGAAGATTTGGTCCCAATCAGAGGTCATCCAGCCGTTGGATCGAGCTTAAGAGGAGCCTAAACCGTCCATTCAATGATCAGAGCAATCTGAGCCTTCCGTTGCAGATCTGAATGATCCGAGCTGAGGAGGAGCAGATCATGACCCTTGATCAAGATCTGGAAGGTTTGGTTTAGATCTGAAGAGATCCAATCGTTGGATGACACGGAAAGGATCTCAACCGTTCAAATTCAAATGCAATTAGTTAAAATAGAAACACCCTCTTCCGCTCGTCGTCGTCGCCAGATCACGTCTCAGTTTTCTTCCGTTCGTCTTCGTTCTTCAATTCCGATCGCTCGCGGCCACCCAGATCGAGTTCTTCTTCAGATTTCAATTCGTCAAGATCAGTTCCGCGAGAGGTTCGCAATCGATTCATCTCTGGAAGCTCAGGCGAGGGTTTCACCGTGAGCTCGCTTCATCCGATCAATTCTTGCTTGATTCCCATTCTTCATCAATCGGAGCAAATCAGAGGGGTTCTCTGAGTTGATTCGAGGGTCCTTGAGCTACCACTTGCCATTCCAACCATCAAGGAAGAAGGGATCAGAGGAAGTTTCAGATTTCGCATCCAAGCTACGCCAACTGATCAAGGAACTGATTTCTGTTCGATTCTCGAGCGAGGGGGTTCTGAGCTCGATCCTTGTGTGACGACAAGGAGAAAATCTCGGTGAAGAACTTGAACTGGTGTCAATTAGCTGTAGATTTCATTTCTGTACTAAATTCTGTAACATTCCAGTCTGTTTCGAATCGTTTCAGATCGTGTTTTAGCTACTGATCGGTCATTCGACTGATCCAGGCAGCACCTGATCGGTCACCAGTCCGATCGGGCTTGTATCTGATCGGTCAGCCGATCGATCAGGAAATCACCACTACAAATCAGCCCTGTTTTTAAGCATTCAAGTTGTTTGCGTGAATTTCATTCCATTTCTGCAACTTAGCTACAGATTTATTGTTGCTTGTCCTTGAAACTAGTTTAGTTTTTCAATTCCATAATTTCATATCTAATTTCTTGTCTTGTTAAGTTAGGTTTCTACAAGCTGCTAGTTTAATTCCTGCTTTAGCTAATTTCATTTCAAACTATACTCTCATTCTTATTTGCAAAACAAAACCCCCATTCCAATTTGAAAACCCAAAACATTTGACGACAACCAAATTCAAGCTTGCTTCAAACACTCACAACTAGTCCTTAGAAAAATACGACCTGAGGCCCCTATTCTACATTTAATTCTGTTAGCCAAGGGTTTTCAGTTTATAAATATCTAAATTTGATGCTCATTCGTGACACCTGTTGTGGGACACATCAAATTTTTGGTGCCGTTGCCGGGGTTACACTAGTTGAGTTTGTTCGATTTTTGCTTGTGTGCTTATTTCCATATTTTGAGATCTATTTCACTTGTTTCATTTTTCTATATACATTTGCTGCAATTTGTGTTTGTTGTATGACCAGATCTGCAGGTGGTAATCTTGAGGAATTTGATCCTGAAATTGAGAGGACTATCAGAGCAAGGAGGAACCAAGTTAGAGTTTCAGAGGCTTTTGATATTATTTCTACTCAGTGTATTTCCACTCATTCAGGCGATCATATGGCAGACCACCAGAAAACCATGAAGGAACTAGCAGCACCTGATAATGCTTTCCAGTACTCATGCATTGCTTATCCAGAGCTTACTGGTGACTTGGGCTGAGGTCAGGCTTGATTCATTTATTGCCTAAAATTCAAGGACAGTCTGGAGAGGATCCCAACAGACACTTACATGAATTTCACGTAGTCTGCTCCACCATGAAGCCTCAGGGGATTTCAGAAGAGGATATAAAGTTGAGAGCATTTCCATTTTCTCTGACGGGAGCAGCTAAGGATTGGTTCTATTATCTGCCTACTAGGCACGTATCTAGTTGGATTTCTATGAAGAAGGCATTCTTAGAGAAGTATTTTCCAGCCTCCAAAATTGCAATCATCAGAAAGAGTATTTGTGGCATACAGCAAGTAGTGGGAGAGACTCTTTATGATTATTGGGAGAGATTTAACAAGCTTTGCTCAAGTTGCCCACAACATCAGATCAGTGAGCAGCTCCTTATTCAGTACTTCTACGAGGGTCTACTCCAGATGGATAGGATTATGATTGACGCTACAGCTGGAGGAGCCTCAGTGAACAAAACACGAGACCAGGCTAGAGAGTTAATTTCAAACATGGCAGAAAATTCACAACAGTTTGGGAGTAGATCTTTGCCCGCCAGAGGAGTAAATGAGGTCCAAATGATTTCCATTGAGCAAAAGGAGATTAAAAGTTCTTTGATGGAGCTTACTTCCTTGGTAAAGCAAATGACCTTAAACAATGTAAGCCAAAATCCTAATTTTTCAGTACCTCCACATTCAAGTCAAGTGATGAGGTTGTGTAGTATTTGCTCAAGCTAAGAACACAACTCAGATTTATGTCCTAACCTCCAACAAGATGAAACACTAGCGGCTTTGACTAGAGGACAATTTCAAGCCAAAAATAACCCCTACTCATCTACTTATAATCCGGGTTGGAGGGATCATCCTAATTTAAAGTATGACAACTCTTTTTATCAACAAAACTTATCACAACAGCCATTTCAACAGCCTCAACCGAATTTCCAGCAAAATCAGCAAGGGCAGTGATAAATACCATTTTGTTGATTATTTTAATTGTTAAAATCCATGTTTGACCTATGTTTTTATTGCTTAATTGTGAAATTGCCCTAGGTTTTAGGATTTCCTCTTATTTTGGACTTAATTGCAAATTTACACATTTTTGGATTATTTGGCCACTAATTTTTTGATATATTTTTATAGGCATGAAAGGATCCTGGACCTAGAGCATATTGGGTCAAACTTGAGTCGGAAGTGAACCGGATCGAATTATCAAGCTTACGATTAATCCGAGCCGTCCGATTCAAAAGCGGCTAGATCTGAGCCATCCGGGACAATCTGAAGCAATCCGAGCTAGGGTTAGGGTTGATCAAGCACTAGATTCAAGATCTGAAGGTTTCATTCCAATCAGAGCTAAATCAACCGTTGGATCAAGCTCGGAGGGCTCTAGATCGTCCATTCATAGATTAGGTTGATCTGGGCCATCCATTGCAAATCTGGAGGATCCGACCTACCACGAGGCAGATCCTGACCCTAGATCACCATCATCAAAGTTTGGCTCAAATCAGAGCAAGATCAGCCGTTGGATTTTCTCAATTAAATCTGAGCCGTCCATTGGTTCCTATTTAATCAGAAACGCGCAGCTTCTTCCCTTCATCGTGTCTTCGCCGCAACAGTAGAGTTCTTCAGTTCTTCATCGTGTTCTTCCATTTTTTTCATCCAATCGAAGGCGTGATCCCTCAATCCATCATCAAAGTAAGGGCTAGGTTAGTGAAGAGAATCTCAGTGAGGTTTCAGATTTGATTTTTACTCAATAGCAAAGTTGCGTGAGGTCTCGGCAGTTTTGCTATCCGATTTCAGCGAGCTCAGCTGTGCACCATCGCCATTGCATCCGAGCTATCCAGAGGGGTTCCCTGGAAGGTTTCGGTCATTCCCTAATCCCAATCGCAAGCCACCACAGCGAGTTTGAAGGAATTGGAAGCAAATTTCGGCTTGAGCAGGATTTGATCTGATTCGGTAGCAGAGATAGCTCCTCACTGATTTGTTGAGCTTGCGGGTCCGAGGTTCTCCCTTGATTGACGACCAAGGAGCTCTTGAGTTGGAGAAGGGTTGAGGAGTAGCTTAGATACTTAATTTTAATCTTGTTTAGCTGTAGATTTCATTTCTGCGCAACTTTGTTCTAGAATTTCAGTTATCAGCTGTCTTAGTTGTAATTCTGAATTGTATGGTTTCATTAGGTTTTTAATCTTCGAGTTCAGTAATTTAGGAACTTGTTTAGTGATAGATTGAGTTAAATTTCAGTTTGCTTTAGCTTATATTGTTGCGTGCCATTTTGAAACCTTTCGTATCAGTCCATTACTGAAGTTGCATTTCAGTTTCTGAAATTTTCGGTTTGTTTCACTTTCAGTGAGCGAATTCAGTTAGTCTAAGTTTGTTTAGATCTTAGATTCATTTCTGAATCTTGTTTAGCTTGGTAAGTCTGAATTTCAGTTTGTTTCCCAGCTAAACCTTGTGTATCAGTTAGCCTTCCTGCAAATTAAGTTTCTGAATTTTGTTTTCTTGAATTGTTGTTTTCGGCTCTCAAATTTCTTCATTTAGATTTGCTTAGTTCTTTCCTAATAGCCTTGTTTCTCAATTGAATCAATCAGTTTTAAAAAGTTGAGTTGAAAGATCACTCATTTCTTAATTTGGAGATAGTTTTTGGCACAAAAGTCTTCCCTTGCGTGCCAACTGCCGTGGATCTATTTGCAATCGAAAATTAGCTTGTTTTTGTGGCATATGATTGTGTTGAAATCAATAAGTTGCACTCACTCAATTCTGAATTTTGTTGGCAGTGGTTGGGTTCCAAAAACATTGTAGCTAAGTTGATGTTTGTTGCTTGTGTAATTTCCAAATTTCCTTTGCATTGATTTGTGTAAGCTTGTTTATTTCCGAAAACTCCCATCACTATTTTTACTTCATTGCTTAGCCTTTCTTTTGTTTTGTTGAAATCAGAAATCAGTTTCCCATAAAAAATTGGTAAGTGCTTAATTAGGTTTCCATTAGTTGAGCTCTTTAGTACCAACTTCTTGTTTAGTTCATTAGATCAAGGTTCTTATTTTTCCATTGCAATTTCATTTTCAATTATAACCCAAAATCCAATTACTTATTTGAAACCCAAAAACACAAACGACACATAAATACAAGTTCGAATCAAACACGACAACTAGCCCCGAGAAAAATACGACCTGTGGCCCCTTTGCTACATTTTCAGATTTTGATTGCAAAAAGGGTTTTCAGTTATTCATTCACATTTAAATTTGAGACCCTCATTCGTGACACATATTTTGGGCCTATCAGGCAGCCACAATTTCAGAGTTTTCAACAACCAATTTAGTAATTCCAGTCCCAATTTCAGCAACAATTTCATCAAAATCAGCAACTTTTCCAAGGAAATCAACAAGGGTTCCAAGGGAATACAAATTTTCAGCAAGGTTATCAGTTTTCACAGCAAGGATTTCAACCATTCAATCAAAATTTCCAGCCCTCAACACAACAATTTCAGCCTCCACAATTTCAGTCCTCACCACAACAATTTCAATCTCAAAACCAGAATTTTCAGAGCTACAATTTTCAGCAATTCCAACCAAATTCTCAGCCCACATTTCAACAATTTCAGCAGCCATTTCAACCCTATAATCAGCCCCAACAGCCCTATTTTCAGAATTCACAGCATGGTCAACAATTTCAGCAGCCTCAATCTTCATTTCAAGGCTAACTGAAGACCTATGCTAACCAAGGAGGCTATGGAGGTTCGAGTGGGGTGAATGCTCAACAACAAAGGCTAGAGGAAATGTTACAACAACTCTTGCAACAACAAGGCCAACAAAAAAATGATTCTACCTTACAAAACATTGAGAGACAAATTGGACAATTGGCTAGTGGGATGAACCAAATGTAAGCCCAAAGATCAAGTCAATTACCTTCTCAAGCTACTCCCAATCCAAAGGGAAATGCTAGTGTCATCACTTTAAGGAGTGGGAAGGTTGCTTCAACTTCAAATGCTCCAAGGGCTGATTTTTCTGATAACCGGACAACACCTAGTTTTTCATCCCCAAACAGCCATGAAATGTCTTCAAAATCAGTTGGTTTCAATCCTAGTTCAAGCTTCACTCCTTCTTCAAGTGATCCTATGATTTTGGTGGAAAATGAAGGAGAAATCAGTGGCAAAAGTGAGTTTACAGCAGCTACATCAAGTGAACTTCCAGCTCAAGTTTCAACTCCACAAGTTTCGGCTCAAGAGGAGGAATTGAGGGTTCCTTTGCCCTTTCCACAGCGCAAAACTCAATCCAAAAAGCATGTAGAGGAGGAGAAAGCCAAGGAATATAATGAGCTTGTCAAACTTTTTAGTAAGGTAGAGATAAATGTACCTTTGTTGACTATGATTAAATAAATTCCCAAGTATGCTAAATTCCTCAAAGATTTATGTGTTCACAAGAGGAAACTAAAGGAGAATGAGTTGGTTAGCTTAGGGAAAAATGTTTCAGCCCTTATCCATTCCATCCCTCAGAAGTGTGAAGATCCAGGGGTTTTTACTGTGTCTTGTGAGATAGGGAGGACTCTCTTTCATGATGCCATGTTGGACTTAGGAGCCTCTATTAATGTGATGCCCAGGTCAGTCTTCCAGATGCTTGGTATTGGTCCTCTGCAGCCTACTGGAGTGGTGATTCAGTTAGCAGACAGAAGTCAAACCCATCCAGCCGGTATTATTGAAGATGTGTTAGTAAAGGTGAAGAAGCTGATTTTTCCTGCGGATTTCTACATTTTGGACATGGAGGGAGACTACCTAGCACACAGATCTCCACTCATTCTAGGGAGGCCATTTTTGAAGACTGCGAGGATAAAAATTGATGTATATGCTGGCACACTTTTCATGGAAATAGGAGACACAGTAGTCCAATTTAGTATTTTCGATGCCATGAAGCACCCTAGAGAGGATCACTCTATTATGAGCATTGGCATTCTAGAGGAGTTGGATGATGCAGATATATTTGCTGAGGGAGCTCCACTTGTTATTTCTAGAGGAGATGTCAGTTCAGAGGAGGTTGAGGAGTCATTTGCTATTGAGGAGAATGACTTGGTGGTTGCTTCAGATTTACTTTTAGCTGGAGAGGATTTTTTAGGTGTAGGGGATTGCACAGAGCCCCAAGGATCACCTACTTTGATTGATATTCCAGAGGATCCAGAGTACATGTGTGAGAGTGTAGGGGATTGCACTAAGTCCCAGGGATCACCCATACCTACTGAGCAGGCCCAGATTGAGCTTCAGCCACTGCCAGATCATTTGAAATATGTGTATCTAGGAGAGGAGCAGAATTTTCTTGTCATTATTGCCCAGCACTTAGATTCAGAGCAAGAAGAAAAATTATTGCAAGTCCTGAGGCAGCACAAGAAAGCCATTGGGTGGACTTTAGCAGATATACCAGGTATTAGCCCAGCTATTTGCATGCACAGGATATTTTTGGAAGAGAATGTCAAACCAGTTAGGCAACCATAGAGAAGACTTAATCCACTGATTTTGGATGTGGTAAAGAAAGAGGTGACTCGACTACTGCAGGCAGGTATCATATACCCTATTTCTGACTGCCAGTGAGTTAGTCCCATCCATGTGGTGCCTAAGAAATTAGGAGTAACAGTGGTGGAAAATGAAAGCAATGAGTTAGTGCCCATCAGAGTTAAAAATTCATGGAGAGTTTGCATTGACTACAGGAAGTTAAATCAAGTCACGAGGAAAGACCACTTCCCTTTGCCATTTATTGATCAGATGCTTGAGAGGCTGGCAGGGAAGTCTCATTACTGCTTCTTGGATGGGTACTCAGGATATTTCCAGATTTGCATAGACCCAGAGGATCAGGAGAAGACTACCTTCACTTGTCCTTTTGGCATATTTGCTTACAGACGGATGCCATTCGGACTCTACAATGCTCCAGGAACTTTCCAACAGTGCATGGTAAGTATATTTAGTGAGTTATTAGAGCACTGTATGGAGATTTTCATGGATGATTTTTCTGTTTTTGGCACGTCATTTGATTCATGTTTAGATAATTTGTCTAGGATTTTACATAGATGCATTGAAATCAATCTTGTTCTTAATTTTGAAAAATGTCATTTCATGGTGGAGCATGGTATTGTATTAGGTCATATAGTCTCTAGGAGAGGTATTGAGGTAGACCTGTAAAAATTAGTGTTATATCTTCTTTATCTTACCCCGTATGCATACGGGAGGTTCGAGCTTTTCTTGGTCATGCAGGATTCTACAGGAGATTTATTAGAGACTTTAGTGAGATTGTTCGACCCATGACTAGATTGTTGCAAAAAGATGTGGAATTTTGTTTTGATGACAAATGCAAAGAAGCTTTTCAAAGATTAAGGGAGGCTCTTACTTCAGCTCCTATCATTAGACACCCTGACTGGAATTTGCCTTTTGAACTAATGTGTGATGCATCTAATTTTGCTGTAGGAGCTGTTCTTGCATAGAGGATGGATGGAGCACCTCATGTCATATGCTATGCCTCCAAGACCCTAGATGCTGCACAAGCCAACTACACCACCATTGAAAAAGAGCTTCTTGCTATTGTTTTTGCTTTAGACCGATTTAGATCTTAGTTGTTATGCTCACATGTTATTATTTTTTCTGATCATGCATCTCTGAAGTACCTTTTGAAAAAGACAGATGCTAAGCCTAGATTAATCAGATGGATGCTTCTACTCTAAGAATTTGACTTAGAAATCTGAGATAGGAGTGGCAAAGAGAACCTAGTTGCAGACCATTTGAGCAGAATTGAGGGAGATGGATCCCCTACTACCATTGATGATGACTTTAGAGATGAGCACCTTCTTGTGATACATGGTGAGTCTCCCTGGTATGCAGACCTTGTTAACTTTCTAGTAGCTCATGTTTTTCCTTCACAATTTTCTAAGGCTCAAAAAGATAAACTCAAAAGTGACGCTAAATTCTATGTGTGGGATAACCCTTATTTATGGAAGTTTTGTAATGATCAAATAATTAGGAGATGCATACCTGACCATGAATTTTATTCAGTTCTTACATTTTGCCATGCATCAGCCTGTGGGGGACATTTTGGACCCCAAAGAACAGCTAGGAAGGTTTTAGAATGTGGATTGTATTGGCCTACCTTATTTCATGATGCATATCTATTTTATAAGAATTGTGATAGATATCAGATAATTGGGAACATAGGAGCTAGAAATGAGATGCCCCAACACACTATGCTTTTTTGTGTGATATTTGATGTTTTTTGTGAGATATTTGATGTTTGGGGAATAGACATTATGGGACCTTTTCCTGCATCTTGTGGTTATTTGTATATTTTGCTTGCTGTTGATTATGTTTCAAAATGGGTGGAGGTCATTCCCTCCAGGACTGATGATTCTTGTGTTGTTGTTAGTTTTGTCAGGTCATATATCTTTTGCAGGTTTGAAATTCCAAGGGCTATCATAAGTAACCAAGGATCTCATTTTTGCAATAAACACATGAAGGCTCTACTTAGCAAGTATGGGGTTGTGCACAAAGTTTCTACTTCCTACCATCCCCAAACTAATGGCCAAGCTGAAATTTTAAATAGAGTGATCAAAGCAATTTTGGAGAAGACCGTTGGGCCTAATAGGAAAGATTGGAGTAAGAGGCTTGATGATGCACTATGGGCCTATAGAACGGCATACAAGATACCAATTGGAATGTCTCCTTACCGATTAGTATATGGAAAAGCTTGCCATCTACTCGTGGAGATAGAGCACAAAGCGTATTGGGCGGTGAAGGCTTGCAACTATGATGCTACTAAAGTGAAAGAAGAGAGAAAGCTTCAACTTCAAGAACTTGAGGAGATAAGACTAGAAGCATTTGAAAACTCAAGGATTTATAAGGAAAAGACCAAGATCTTTCATGACAAACATATAGTGAGGAAATAATTCCAAATTGACGACAAGGTTCTATTGTACAAGTCAAGACTCAAATTGATTAAAGGTAAGTTGAGGTCAAGATGGGAAGGCCCATTTTTTGTAACTAATATTTTTTCTTATGGTGTTGTTGAAATCAAGGATGAGGCTAATGGTTTTGTTTGGAAAGTCAATGGCCACCGGCTCAAGAAATACTTTGAAGAATTAAAGGAGCTAGATGTGGATGGATTGCACATCAAGGATGCTATCTACCCAACCTAAAGGGGAGTTTTTTTTTTTTTGCACTTTTATTTCATTGTAAATACCATTTTATTGTTTTCAAGTAGTTAAACTTTTCTTTTACAATGAGTTTTTGTTAATAAATGTTTGGGTAGTGTAGGATGAATAAAGAATCATTGTAGATACCATTTTGTTCTTTTTGGCACCTTACTTCTTGCATGATTAGGAATAAATGTATCCCTCTAGGTTTTCTCTAGATCATTTTAGAGTCTCTTGAAAGCAAATTAAATTTGGTTGTTAAACCTTAGGATTTGAGTCAATGGATGAAAATTCTTAGTTGCTTGAGTACTACTTAGTTATGGACTCTTGATTGATGAATTGAGATGAATTCTTTTTACCTAGTGAGGACTTGGCTTAATTTTGAGATACACACATGTGATTGTACTCTAGAACTTGCTTAGGTTCTATTAAGGCTATATTTCTATGATTGGACTACATTTATAGAGGTTAATGACTTTGTCTTCCCTTTTCATATCGGTTTTTGTAATAATCCTTGTGATATATGCTTTATTCTTTTTCCTTCTTCTATTTTTCTGTTCATAACCATTTTCTCCATGGGCTTGGTTTCTTTTGATGTTTCTTGATGTTATTTTGCCCGAGACGGACAAATGATTAAGTGTGGGGGAGGTGGCTAGAGCTTTGAAAAATTGTGGTAGGAAGTGATAATTTGAAAAATTTTGGAAGTTTCTTTTTGTTGAATTATAGTGGCAAGATGTTTCGATGGACTTTAAGATGGTGAG
Organism: Boesenbergia rotunda; assembly: GCA_024364735.1. Taxonomy (NCBI): domain Eukaryota; kingdom Viridiplantae; phylum Streptophyta; class Magnoliopsida; order Zingiberales; family Zingiberaceae; genus Boesenbergia; species Boesenbergia rotunda. Next base: position 48,120 of record JAGFNQ010002137.1, read on the forward strand.
GAAGTATGAGGGAAGCAACGCAAAAACAGAAAAAGAAAAAGAAGAAGAAGAAGAAAAGAAGATGGAGTTTAAAAAGAAGAAGTGTGCCAAGTTGATGGAGTGGCGTATCAAGAGTGAGTTGCAAGAATTGGGGAGTGAAAGTTACATGTGGAATCCTTAGATTCTTGATTATGATTTGGCGTTTTAAGCTCTATGAGGGAAATTCCAAAAGGGAAAAGAGAGAGTCTACTCAAGAAGCTAGTATTGTATTTGAATGTGGTGTATCCATGCTAAAGATTGTACCAAGTGGAGCATTTGGTTCTCTATTGTTATGAAGAGCTCCAAGTTGGAAGTTGTGAAGTTATGGGATCTGAATTGCAGATGAAGAAGAAAAAGAAAACAAAACAAAAGAAAGAGGGAAAAACTTAGCTGCAGAAAAAAAATAGAAAAAGAAAAAGAAGTAAGAAGAACAAGAGAAAAGAGAAAGGAAAAGAAAAGATGGCAGGAGATGGTACATTTCTAAGTTGAAAGATGAGAACAAGGAGTTAGTTGGATCTGAGATGTGGTATTGATCGAGAAGAAGAGAAATATCGGCAGAAGCAGTTTCAGAATTTTGAAATCTCAGCTACTGATCAGCCCCTGATCGGTCACCAGTCCGATTAGGGAGGAGCCTGATCGATCACTCAGACCGATCAGGAGCTATCCAGTCTGAGCAGAAGAAGCACAGACCAATCTCCAGAACGATCAGGCAGAGTCTGATCGGTCTCTTGACCGATCAGAAGGAGTTGGCACACTGAATTTAGTATTTTTCTCATCCAAATCAGCTGATCCTTATTCCCCTTGGCTCAGAATTCATTAGAGACTACCTTGAGAGGGCAAAGTGCATTGGGAAACAATTTTGAGTGTCCAAGTCTTCCACTCTCTTACTTTTACATATTTCCTTATCATGTCATATTCTTTACCATATTTTTCTCATCTTACCATATTCTTTTACTTTCTTTATCATGAATCTTTAGTATCAAAATTCATTGAACTTATCTTTCATTCCATTCATTTTATATTTCTTTAATTTGTTCTAATAAACCTTTGTAGATGTGGACCCAAGTCAAGGATGATGGTGGAGAGTAGATAATAAGCAAGCCTATGGTAGTGCAAGAACCATGTTGTGTTTGAGTGAGCTCCACTTCATCAAAAATGTAGAATTTAGGAAGAAGAGCCACTAAAACTCCCTTTGAAAGATTTTGTGTGTTTAGTTCATCTCAATGAGTCATGAAGGATAAAGTATGCTAAGTTGTTGATTTAAGGACAAGATACTAGTCTATTGAGCTTAGATTTTTGAGAATTGACAACCCTAGGTAATTTCCTTTCAATTACTTTTAACTATGATTGAGAATAATCTAGGGGGATACATCAGTAGTTTACTAGTAGCTTGTGCGAGACGCCCAAGAATAAGTGTGGGGGAGTTGATAACTATCATTTTGTTACTCCAATTAGACTCTTAAATCCATGTTTTGATCCTTTTTCATATGCTTAAGTTTGCATTTACATTAGGTTTCATGAAATCTTTCTATTTTGTCTTTGGATACAATTCTTTCTATATTTGAGATATTTTGGCATTAATTTTGAATCTAATTTTGTAGGCTTCAATTGACCATGGACCTAGATCAGATTGGATCAGACTTGAGCTCCTACTTAGCTTTGATCAAGGGGATCAAGAGGTGGATCAATGTGGGCCGTCCGATCAAGAAACAGCTAGATCTGAGTCATCTATCATCTGTTGACCAATCAGAGTTCAGGTTAGAGTTAATCTAGACCACAGATCAAGATCTGAAGATTTGGTCCCAATCAGAGGTCATCCAGCCGTTGGATCGAGCTTAAGAGGAGTCTAAACCATCCATTCAAAGATCAGATCAATCTGAGCCTTCCGTTGCAGATCTAAATGATCTGAGCTGAGGAGGAGCAGATCATGACCCTTGATCAAGATCTGGAAGGTTTGGTTCAGATCTGAAGAGATCCAACCGTTGGATGACACAGAAAGGATCTCAGCCGTTCAAATTCAAATGCAATTAGTTAAAACAGAAACTCCCTCTTCTGCTCGTCGTCGTCGCCAGATCGCGTCTCAGTTTTCTTCCGTTCGTCTTCGTTCTTAAATTCCGATCGCACGCGGCCACCCAGATCGAGTTCTTCTTCAGATTTCAATTCGTCAAGATCAGTTCCGCGAGAGGTTCGCAATCGATTCATCTCTGGAAGCTCAGGCGAGGGTTTCACCGTGAGCTCGCTTCATCCGATCAATTCTTGCTTGATTCCCATTCTTCATCAATCAGAGCAAATCAGAGGGGTTCTCTGAGTTGATTCGAGGGTCCTTGAGCTACCACTTGCCATTCCAACCATCAAGGAAGAAGGGATCGGAGGAAGTTTCAGATTTCGCATCCAAGCTACGCCAACTGATCAAGGAGCTGATTTCTGTTCGATTCTCGAGCGAGGGGGTTCCGAGCTCGATCCTTGTGTGACGGCAAGGAGAAAATCTCGGTGAAGAACTTGAACTGGTGTCAATTAGCTGTAGATTTCATTTCTGTACTAAATTCTGTAACATTCCAGTCTGTTTCGAATCGTTTCAGATCGTGTTTCAGCTACTGATCGGTCATTCGACCGATCCAGGCAGCACCTGATCGGTCACCAGTCCGATCGGGCACCAGTCCGATCGGGCTTGTATCTGATCGGTCAGCCGATCGATCAGGAAATCACCACTACAAATCAGCCCTGTTTTTAAGCATTCAAGTTGTTTGCGTGAATTTCATTCCATTTTTGCAACTTAGCTACAGATTTATTGTTGCTTGTCCTTGAAACTAGTTTAGTTTTTCAATTCCATAATTTCATATCTAGTTGCTTGTCTTGTTAAGTTAGGTTTTTACAAGCTGCTAGTTTAATTCCTGCTTTAGCTAATTTCATTTCAAACTATACTCTCATTCTTATTTACAAAACAAAACCCCCATTCCAATTTGAAAACCCAAAACATTTGACGACAACCAAATTCAAGCTTGATTCAAACACTCATAACTAGTCCTTGGAAAAATACGACCTGAGGCCCCTATTCTACATTTAATTCTGTTAGCCAAGGGTTTTCAGTTTATAAATATCTAAATTTGGGGCTCATTCGTGACACCTGTTGTGGGACACATCACTTACCGCGGAGGTAGTAGGATTTTACTTCAAGTAAGGTTTCAGCACTTTTCAAGTAATATTTCGTTTGCTTTTTTATTTATTGAACTGCAAAGCAGTGCAAACAATGAATACAAAAATTAAGCAAACAACTCAACACCTCACCGAGTGCGATAAGGGCAGAGATGGTTGGCGTGCCATGGCCTCTCCATCTCCTTGCCTTTATCATCTTCCAAGTAGTAGTTGCTCCCTTTGAGCTTTTTGGTGATAACATATGGTCCGTCCCATTGAGGGTCCAGCTTTCCAGGGTTGCCTACTGGTTTGATCCTCTTCCAAACCTTGTCTCCGACTTCAAAGTTGTGACGATTACCCGACGATTGTAGGCTTGCTGCATCTGTCATCGATACGGTTCCAACCGAGCTGCTGCTTTATCCCGCACCTCCTAAACGAGATCCAGGTCGATCAGCCGCTCTTGATCAATGTCCTCTTTGTTATAGAGCTGCCGTCGGATGGACTCCTCCCCCACTTCCACCGGGATTACAGCCTCCGCCCTATACACCAGCTGAAATGGGCTCTGGCCTGTTCCTTTTGGTGGAGTGGTACGGTAGGACCACAAGATACTGGGGAGTTCCTCAACCCTGCAGCCTCCGACATAATCTAGCTTTATCTTAAGTCCCCTAAGGATTTCGCGGTTAACAATCTCGACTTGTCCATTGCCTTGCAGGTATGCCACTGATGTGAAAGCTTGGCGAATGCCCAACCCCTTGCACCATTCCTTGAGCTTGCGCCCGAAAAACTGCCTTCCATTATCTGACACTTGCTTGTGGGGGATGCCGTATCTGCAGACGATATCCCTCCATAGGATTTTCATCACGGCGGCCTCCGTGATGTGTTCCAGAGGTTTAGCTTCCACCCATTTGGAAAAATAGTCAACGAGGACTAACAAGAACTTCTTCTACTGTGGCCCGACTGGAAAAGGGCCTACAATGTCCATCATGTTAGATCGATACGCCTTGCTAGAGGGGGGTGAATAGCAATTTTCTTGAACTTTCTCTATAAGAAGGTTAGCACAATACAAACACTATAATGAAAAACAAGAGAACCAATGCTAACACCTTCGTTTACTTAGTATCCACCTCCAAGAGGTGACTAATCCAAGAATCCTTCGGTGGATCACTCCCCGGATGCCCTCCGGCTAGCCCTTGTCGCTCCTTGTGGGTGGAGAAACCTCGCCACAACACCTCGACAATATCTGAGCTCTTAGATTACTATTTGGCCTTTAACCAAAGCCAAATTCGTCAGAGCTCCCAGCCCAAACCGAGTTCTCTTTAAATAGAACTCAAGGCTGAAACTCACGCTGGCAGTAGACTGCTCCCAGGGCAGTCGACTGCCCCCACTCAGATTCGACTGTTGACAGCCCAACGTTTGAATTCTGGCTACATACCAGTCGACTGGTCCAGGGTCAGAAACCTTCTGTGAGTTTTTGTGTTCGCTGGTAGTCGACTGTTATATTCCCAGTCGACTGCCCAGCTTACAAACACACTCCTACTCACTCTAATGACCCTCCTCCACGCGTGCCTTCAGGTACACTCTCTTGGCTTTCCCCTTGAAGTCCTTTTCCACCGGCTATCATCCCTCGGATGCGCACACAAGCCTTCCCTTCCATGCCACCCTTCACGTGTACCCTTTGAAGTCCACTTCCCGGCTTGCCCTTGGAGTCCTCCTCCCTCAGCTCTTGTCCCTTCATGACTTAGCTGACTCTTCACCAACAGTCTTGACTATTGTCTTCGCACTCTCTTCGTCTTCGGCCCTCGTCCCTCGGATGCACACAAGCCTCCAGCTTGTCTCCATGCCATCCTTCACGTACGCCTCGAAGTCTGTGCCCCTCGGCTCATCATCCCTACTATCCAAGGTCCCTCGGGTGCACACAAGCCTCCAGCTTGTCTCCATGCCACCCTTCACCGTACCGAAGCTGTCCAGCTAAATCAATATGTGTAACCTGCACATCCTGCACACTCACATACATATATTAGAACACAAGGGTAAACCTAATTTAAACTCTTTGCCCAAACATCAAAACACATGGTCACTTCGGACTATAGATTGTCTCAACAATCTCCCCCTTTTTAATGTTTGGCAATACGTTTAAGTTAGGAAAAACAAATAGTAATAAGTAGTAACAACAATGCTAAACAAACATTTGGACTTACGTTGCCAAGACTCCATCTTGGACTTACACCGTCAATGCATATGCAATGCAAACATGGATCCCATCCTAAGGCATCCCACACCTAACCTCCCCAAGTTAGGAATTTCACCAAAACAGGCTTTTTAAAATCTATCCCAAGGCTCCCCCTACATTGGTCTTACAAAGACTTTTTAAGAACCTCTCCAAGGTTCCCCTTACGTCAAGAATGGAGCAACAATGCTCCCCCTTCACCTAGTCTCCCCCTAGACCTAGGATTTCCTTGCAAAGGTGTGTTTGGTTTCCCAAATTAAACCCAACACTTCTCCCCCTTTGCCTAACATCAAAAAGACTCCAAAAATATCCTAATTATTGGATCGTTTAATCCATAATAATCATAGACAATGTGTACTAGCCCCCCATACACTTGTTTTACATCGTTTGAACCACTTCCCAGCTGCTGATACAAAACTCAGTCTGATACTCTGAAAATCAGAATTTCAGCTTTTCTGGCCAAATTCAGAAATGTGCCAGAAATTCCATAAATCTCCAAAAATTCTCAAATTTTGTGGAGAAGTTTGTGGAACCTATACCTACTTGGAAAAAATACACCGAAAAATGTATCTATCACCATTCCAAAGTTTAATACAAAACTCAAAACTAGCTAAAAAGTTCAATTGAACCTTGACCTAAAGTCCTAGTTTTGGTCTTCCCTTGATGTTAATCCCCATACCAACCCACAATGCATCCCTACCATTGATTTATATGGCATTTACACATCAAAAACTAATTTTCATGCATTATGACCCAAATGTCATATTCCCATGCATGATACTTAAAATTTTCATGTCAAAACCCATGAATTGAGACTCAAGTCTGTCTTCAACTCTTTTGGCACACTCTATGGTCCATCTAAACCCCTAGGAGCAACCCCTCCCGAGATCCATTCATCATATATCCCAAAGGCTCCTAGAGCTCCCCCTTGAGCTCTTATCCCTAGCCACCTCCCTAGGCGACTCAATCCACACTAGACCACACCGGTGTGCCACCGGTGATTCTTGGTCTACAAAATTGACCTTCTTAATCTTAGACACTTTGTCTTTGGTTAAATCCTTCTCTTTACCTTTTGATGACATCCCCTTGTCATTCTTGGACTTCTCCTTCTTGACATAATCATATGCTATTCTAGCATACTTCTTTTCATTGGCATTGGAGACATTAGACCGATATCCCAACCCCAATCTATCATAGTTGGGTTTTAGACTACCCAACACCATATCTAAATCCTTAGATCCAACCATGAATCTTTCTAGGCTTTTCTCTAACCTATCAAGCTTTTCCCTTAAAGCTTGATTTTCCCTTTCTAGGTTCTCAAACCTAGAGTCCACATGTCCACCTTGGACATTCCTAGACCTACCCATCTTCCTAGGCATGTGTCTTCCCTTCTTGGGATTTATGCCTTAATCCTTAGGTCTAATGGTCTTGGATTTATCATGATGCATGGTTCTCCTAGGGTTTTGATCTACCTTGTTAACCCTATTCCTATCAAGCATGTAAGAATTTGAAATTGGATTTAATTTTAAACAAGGAATTACCTTTCCTTTTACCTTTGAAGTCTCACCTTGGTGTGAACTTCTTTTCTTCTCATTCTTTTCCCATTTTCTCAAGTGCTCTATTTTCTTGAGTTCTCCCTTTCTTGGACACTTGGTATGATAATGCCCTAGTTCTCCACAAGTGTAGCATCTTATTTTCTTCCTTCTCTCTTGGGCTTCTTTATTCCTACAACCCATGTTAGATTTTGAAGAACTTGAAATGAGTTTAGAGCTTACCTCCTTTTTCATACCCAATGGACACTTGCCCTTGAAGTGCCCCTTCTTGTTACATCCAAAGCATATAATATGGTCCTTTGACTTTGCTTTGGTGGAGGTTGAAACTTCCTCTTGCTCTGGTATTGAAGTGGGTCTCTCCTCCCCTTCAATTCTTGAGGTGGTGACCTCTTCACTTTCTTTCTCACTTGAGGATGTGGACACTTCTTTCTTTTCTCCCTCTTCGGATGTTGAACTTGACTCACTCTCCGATTGGTCCTTTTTCTCCTCTTCTTCTTGTCCTTGTGTCAGATTCTCATGTAGAGCTATCACTCTTCTCCATAGCTCATATGCATTCTTGTAATCTCCTACATTTGACACAATATATGAAGGTAACACATTTAGTATAACTCTAGTTACCTCCTTATCCGCCTCCGCTTCTTTCGTTTGACTCTTGGTCCAATACCGAGGTCGGAGGCGCTTCCCCTTTTTGTCCGTTGGAGCTTCAAATGGAACTTCCAATGCCGTCTAATGATCCCAATCCATTTGGAACCATGTCTCCAACCTCTTCCTCCAATAGTCAAAATCATCTCGATCGTACGGAGGTGGAATCCTAATATCCCATCCAAGTGGACCTTCCGATTCCATTTTTCTCTAGCTTTCTTTACTCTCCTGGCAGTTAGTCCGTAGACGAGCGACCCTGGCTCTGATACCACTTGTTAGATCATTACGCCTTGCTAGAGGGGGGGTGAATAACAATTTTCTTGAACTTTCTCTACAAGAAGGTTAACACAATACAAACAATATAATGAAAAATAAGAGAACCAATGCTAACACCTTCGTTTACTTGGTATCCACCTCCAAGAGGTGACTAATTGATAACTGTTTTAGTCGCATTACGGTTTTAATTAATTTCCTCGTTTCAAGCAATTGTGTGTAATAGTTGAACCGAATCATCTCTCAAGGACTCAATATGATGCGTGCACTTCTTTGGTCTATAAAAAATAGTAAATTGCAGAAAAATAAAAGCTAGCTAAACAAAATATGTTTTCTTGGGTTTGAGGATAACAAAGCAATTAAACTTAGCTACTAACTTCTACCTAATAGTCTTCACTACTCGGATTTGAAGTATCAAGCTAACTAATTGTAGAGGACAGCAAAAGAACACTTAAAACCAGGAAAATTTCAGCAAGGATTCATCTAGAACTCCTAACTAGACGACAATCAATTTCATCCTCAAGCACATGTTCAATAGGAGCAATTCAACAAGCACCTTGCATTCAAATAGTAAAAAGTTGAAAACATGGAAAAAGTTCTACAAAAGGTGAGCTGTAAAATCAAGAAACTAAGCTGGAAATCAAGAAACTAAGCTGGGAATTCGAAACTAAGTTGAAAATTTATGTTCTAAGCTGGAAAATATGTAGAAATTCGAAATCAATGGAAAGAACAATGTAGCTTGTGTTCTACAGCAATTTAAAGGGAAGAAACAAGCAAAAAGAAGGCTGAAATTTGTGTCCGGTGGAGGAAATCTCTGCTCCGATGAAGCTGATCACTTCCAACCAGATTGGGGAATGGAATGGGCTGTGGAGTTGAAGAATCAGGGCTTCTCCAAGCTGCTAATCTCCAGAGGAACCGATCGAACAGTAGCCTCCTTCCTCCATAGCTCCTTCCTTGCGTTGATGCGTGGATGATTGCCTGCGTGATCCCTTCCCTTGGCTGCCCTAGCTTCCTTTTCTAGCTCTTCTCTCCACCTTTGATTTCCCTTGATGAGTGGCCGAGATTGCTTGCAGAAATCCCCATCAATTTCAGTGCTAGATCCGAGTGGAGGGTTGTGATGTACCAGTTCTTTCGATCGCTCTGGACAGCTACTGATCGGACTGAGTGACTCCTGATCGGTCTGAGTGCTCCCTGATCGGTCTGAGTGCTCCCTGATCGGTCAGGGGACCGATCAGGCACCTCCCTGATCAGTCTGAGGATCGATCAGGATTTGATCAGTAGCTGAAATTCTAAGTTCGTCTGTGCCATCTCCTTCTGATCGGTCACTGGACCGATCAGACCTTACCTGATCAGATTGGAGACCGATCAGGGCACCAACAGAATGAAATTATAGTCTGATGTTGTTCTTTATGGATCCATCTTAGCCCTTGATGTGTCCTTTTGATCCTTTGATGCACAAGCTGTCCAAAAATCAAATAGAATGAAATACGAGTGTAAAAATGTAGGAAAACTAATTAACCAATGAAAATGCATCCTATTAACAATTATGCATCATTTAATAAGAAATTACACACCTAGAGCCCCATATTTCCCCACTAATGCCATGAAAATTATCCATCAAGTTGTTAATTATCACTCCCCCACACCTACTCTTTGCATGTCTCGAGCAAAAAGAAAACCAAGTTTATTGACTTAAGCACGTTTACCTAGCATGGAGGAAATCACATAGTGGTAATTATTCAAGATCATCAAGCCTTTTGGAACCAAGTCGACATCAATTTCAATCTCACACTAGCCAATTGGTAGTGGTGAATTCATCCAAGTCAATAGATCAAGCATGAAACTCTCATAGGACTATCCCTAACTCTCAAAACTCAATAAGTAGTGGTGTTCCACTCAAGAATCATTATGCTTCTTCACTATCATAAGCTTGCTCACCCCCTAATTTTCACCAAAAGAATGCATTTGACACATACAATAAGTAGAGCTTATTAATAGAGGAGATGAAGCTGTAAGGAAAATAAACAAGAAGAAAATTTATGCTACTAAGTGAAGAATTCAGTGGAGCAAAGCAAAAGGCAACATTAGATGATGGAACTTGATGAATTAGTTAGCTTGTATGTGAACTCATCTTATCATCCCCATTTAAGCGAATGCCTCTGATCGGATTGATTGTATCTGATCGGACTGATGAGAAATATTACTGAATGTTCTGCTCTGTGCTGTGCCACTCTGTTGATCGGTCAAGGGACCGATCTAGCTGCCTTCTGAACGGTCTGGATGATCAAACTGGGCTGCCTCTGATCGGACTGGCCTGCCTCTGATCGGTCTGGAGACCGATCAGACACCTCTCTGATCGGTCTGGAGACCGATCAGAGCCTGATCAGTAGTCGAAAACTGCAGAAGTCTGAAACTGTCTTCTGGTTTTGCTTCTTTTTCACTCGATACTTCATCTCCAATCCAACTAGCTACTTGTTTCCATCTTCAAACTCAGAAATCATCCAGCACTTACTTCCACTTCTTGTTTCTCTTTTTTTTTCTGCTTCTTCCTCTCTTTTTCTCTGCTATCTTCTTTTTTTTTCTTTTCTGCTCTCTCCTCCTTCCCTCTTCTCACTTCTAATGGAATGCTGGTGGTTAACTCCTTGTCAACCACTTCAACTTAAGTCCTTTTCAACCTCAGCAAGTGGAAGAATCACAGCTTGGACCCTTTTTAGCCCAGCAATGCAGCATTTTTCCAAACTATAGCAGCCCACCAGTTGCTGAAACATTTTTAGCAACCTGTCCTTTTCCACTTCCTCCACTTTGAATGCCTCAATTTCCAACTTCTTCATCCATTACTAATTCAATAGCCTCAAGGAAGGTTGGGGTATTGATTATCTAAAGGAAGGATGACTAATTCTCTGATTTGGCACGGAATTGGCTCGGAATTTGCTCTCAACAGCTGTAATGTTCAGATTCAGGAGACTTGGCCTTACTTCAAGCTTCAGCACTTTAGTTTCACTCAAAAGTTGACTCCAAGAACTTAAACCGCCACCATATTTCACATTTTTTTTTTTTTTTTCTGTTTTGTTCTGTTTTTTTTTCTTCTTTCTGTTTTTTTTTCTTTTTTTTCGAATGTAAATGACGATACTGCAGAGTTCTTGGAGTCTACCTTGCCTTTAGCTTTGAAGCTTTCAAATTCCTCATTCTAGGCCCAAATCACATCCAAGAGAACCTTGCGCAATCTCATATCATTTAGAGTTGGAATTCAAACTTCACAGCTCCATTCTTTGAGTTGTTCACTGCCATTATGTCGAAATCGAACCAATTGCATCCACTGTCAATTTCTTTTCCCCCACACCTAAGATTTTGTCCATCTCAAGAAACTAATTCATCAAGTTCTTCACCAACTTAGAGGAAAAGAAATAGAACAGAAATAACAAGAGAGGTGGATAATTGTGCAAATGAAAGGAAGAATAACAAAGATCATGATGAATAGCTCTACCATTCCATGTATCATATGCCCCTATGATTCCAAAAAGGAAATGAGCAAGTTCTAAAGTTCCAAAGCATGAATGTTCATCACACATAAAATAATCTATGGTAGGCAACAAGTGGTCCTCTCTAGGAATAATATCAATCATGCTCAATCCAATATTAGAATCCTTCACCCACCAACAACTATATGCAAGTTGAGAAACTAAGGCATGATATCCATGACTCAATGATCTAAATAATTTTTCTCACTTTATGATTCCTCCAATGCATAGAAAAACTTAAGAGAAGTGCTACTTACAACTAACAAAGCAAATTACGAGAAAATCAAAATGTATGTACAAAAAGGAAAAAGCAAAGAACGGACTCCCCTATAAGTCGGGTAGATCGCATGGTACAAGTCCATACTCTCCATTCTTGTTCCCTCCATTCCCTCGTGGTAATGCTTCAATTGATGTCCATTCACCTTGAAGGTAGTGCCCGTCATATCCTGTATCTCAATAACACCAAAGGGAAACACATTAGTAACAACAAAAGGACCCTCCCACCTAGACTTCAACTTACCTGGATACCACTTGAGTCTAGATCTAAACAAAAGCACCTTTTCTCCCCCATGAAACTCTTTCCTCAAAATGTTCTTATCGTGGAAAGCCTTGGTCTTTTCTTTGTAAATGCGTGAACTCTCATAGGCTTCCAATCTTAGTTCCTCGAGCTCTTGTAGGTGCAACTTCCTTTCTTGCCCAGATTTTTCTAAGTCCATGTTGCAAGCTTTAACTGCCCAATAAGCCTTGTGTTCCACCTCCACCAGTAGATGGCAAGCCTTACCATAAACAATCCTGTAGGGAGACATCCCAATGGGTGTCTTGTAGGCAGTCCGGTAGGCCCATAACGCTTCATCAAGTCTCTTGCTCCAGTCCTTCCGGTCTAGCCTTACAGTTTTCTCTAAGATAAGCTTAATCTCCCTATTTGATATTTCAGCTTGTCCATTTGTTTGAGGATGATACGGGGTGGACACTTTATGGATCACTCCATACTTGCTCAAGAGCGCTTTCATGTGCCTATTGCAAAAGTGAGACCCTTGATCACTGATGATCGCCCTGGGTACCCCAAACCTGCAAAATAGGTGAGTCCTGACAAAATCCACAACAACAGATGAATCGTTAGTTCTAGTGGGGATTGCCTCCACCCATTTAGACACATAATCCATAGCCAACAAGATATAAATAAATCCATATGAAACAGGAAAAGGACCCATGAAATCGATACCCCAAACATCGAAAATCTCGCAAAATATCATGAGTTGTTGAGGCATTTCATTCCTACGTCCTAAGTTCCCAACTCGCTGGCAGCGCTCACAAGTCTTATGGAAGTGGTAAGAATCTCTAAACAAGGTAGGCCAATATAACCCTGCATCCAAAACCTTCCTAGCAGTACGTTGAGGACCAAAATGCCCCCCACATGCAAGTGTATGACAAAATGAAAGTACTGACTGGAACTCACAATCAGGGATACATCTCCTAACTACCTGGTCGCTGTAAAATTTCCAAAGGTAAGGGTCATCCCACACGTAATACTTAGAATCACTAGCTAATTTATCACGTTGAGCTCTAGAAAAATGTGTAGGAAAAACATGTGCAACCAAATAGTTGACGAGATCGGCATACCATGGCACACTACCTTGCAGTTGCAGAAGATGCTCATGTGGGAATGCATCTGCAATGGGTGTAGGATCTATCGCCCCCTCAATCCTGCTCAGGTGGTCAGCTACTAGGTTCTCCTTCCCGCTCCTATCGCGTATCTCGACGTCGAATTCTTGAAGCAGAAGCATCCATCGAATCAATCTTGGTTTCGAATCCGGCTTCTTTAAGAGATACCTAATAGCTGCATGGTCAAAAAAACAATCACATGTGAGCACAATAGATATGAACAAAATTTATCCAAAGCAAAAAAATGGCTAAAAGCTCCTTTTCAGTTGTTGTATAACTGGCTTGAGCAGAATCAAGTGTCCGGGATGCATAGCAAATGACGTGCGGCGCTCCATCCACCCTCTGGCCAAGCACTGCTCCCACGGCATGATCTGATGCATCACACATCAGCTCGAATGGTAAACTCCAGTCTGGGGGCCGAATGATAGGGGTCGATGTGAGAGCCGCCTTCAAGTGATCAAAGGCGTCCCTACACTGCTGATCAAAATGGAACTCCATGTCCTTCTGCAGCAAGGTCGAAAGAGGAAGGGCTATCCTGCTAAAATCTCTAATGAATCGCCTGTAGAAACCTGCATGGCCAAGAAAAGAGCGAACGCCCCGCACGCATGCGGGATAAGGCAGAGATGTAATACAATCAATTTTTGCAGGATCTACTTCGATGCCCTTCCGAGAGACTATATGACCTAAAACTATGCCATGCTCAACCATGAAATGACATTTTTCATAATTAAGTATAAGGTCAGTCTCTATGCAACGATGCAAAACTCTAGATAAGCTATCCAAACATGCATCAAAAGAGGATCCATATACAGTAAAGTCATCCATAAATACCTCCATACAATGCTCTAAAAGATCTGAAAAAATGCTTACCATGCATCACTGGAAGGTACCTGGGGCATTGCATAATCCGAATGGCATCCTCCTATATGCAAAAGTCCCAAATGGGCAGGTGAAAGTCGTCTTATCCTGATCCTCTGGAGCAATATGAATCTGAAAGTATCCTGTAAAACCATCCAAGAAGCAATAGTGTGATCTACCAGCAAGCCTCTCCAACATCTGGTCGATGAATGGTAAGGGGTAGTGATCCTTCCTCGTAGCCTGATTCAGCTTCCGGTAGTCTATACATACTCTCCATGAACTCTGGACTCTAGCAGGAATCAAAGCACTCTCCTTGCCCTCCACCACTGTAATACCGGACTTCTTCGGAACCACCTGCACTGGACTCACCCACTGACTGTCGGAGACAGGATATATAATGCCAGCCTGTAGTAGCTTGGTTACCTCCTTCTTGACCACATCTAAAATAAGTGGGTTGAGTCTGCGCTGTGGTTGTCTCACCGGCCTTGCACCCTCCTCTAGGAAAATCCGGTGCATGCAAATGGATGAGCTAATCCCTGGTATATCTGCAATGGTCCACCCAATAGCCCTCTGACACATCCGTAGAAGATCTAGTAGCCTTTTCTCTTGACCTGGCTCAAGATGCTGAGCAATAATGACTGGCAACTGCTCGTTCTCTCCTAGGTAGGCATACTTCAAGTGCTCAGGTAGGGGCTTCAAAGCAAGCTTTGGGGGTTGCAAAACTGATGGAAGCAATTTTTCAGGACCTGCCTCCAATGCAGACACCTCAGCGTCATCCACCTGGATAGTGTCACAGACTAAAACTGATCCACCACTATCATCATCCACCTCATCTGAATCCTCTGTGTCGGCTAGATCTGAATCCATGCCATCTGACTCCTCAGAATCTAGTGTATCCAACACGTCAATGCCCAGCAGCGAATGGTCCTCGGCGGGATATCTGATCGCATCAAAGATGGAGAACTGAACCACTGTGTCCCCAAACTCCATGGTGAGTGTCCCTGCATGAACATCGATCTTGGTCCTTGCCGTCTTCAGGAATGGGCGTCCCAAAATCAATGGAGCTGAGCTTGAGGTTAGGTCTTTCTCCATATCTAAAATGTAAAAATCAGCTGGGAATATCAAATCTTTGACTTTCACCAATACGTCCTCTATGACTCCAGCCAGATGAGCAAAACTGGGTTGGCCAACTGAATAACCACCCCAGTAGGCTGTAATGGTCCAATGCCTAGAGAGATGAACACTGACTTGGGCATGACATTGATGGAGGCTCCTAAGTCTAACATAGCATCCTCGAACATGCAGTCTCCAATCACGCACGGTACTGTGAAAACCCCTGGGTCTTTGCATTTCTGAGGCATTGGCTGGATCATAGCTGAAACATTCTTTCCCATACTGACCAACTCTGTCCCTTTCAGCTTCTTCTTGTGAGTGCACAGATCTTTCAGAAACTTAGCATACTTGGGAATGTGCCTGATCACTCTGAGCAATGGAATGTTCACCTCCACTTTGCTAAAAATGTCAATCAGCTCCTGAAGCTCCTGTGTCTTGTCTGAATCAGCATTCTTCCTTGGACCAACTGCTCTCTGAGGGAAAGGTAACTGAATGGGTGGCTCTGGTAGTGGAAGTGACTCTGGCTCTACTCCCGTCTGAGACTTCGAAAGATCAACCTCTGGTACTGTAGGAATCTGTGGGGTAGAAGCCTCCTGTGTAACCCGTCCACTCCTGAGTGTAATAGCACTGACATTCCCCCTAGGGTTTGGAATAGACTGAGAAGGTAGCTGACTAGATCCTTGAGCTTGCATCTAACTGATGGTGGATGATATCTGTCCAATTTGTCGCTCTAAGTTCTGAATGGAAGCATCAGTCCTACTCTGATATTGTCTATAGTCTCCCTGATGCTGCTGAAATTGAGTGTTAATCTGAGCGCTAAGCTACTGAAATTGAGCGCTAAACTGCTGAAAACTCCTCTCTTGTTGTTGCTGTAAATGAGTGAGAAGTAGCTCCAAAGTGAGTGGAAATTCCGATTTTTGTTGCTGAACCGGTGGAACTCTTGGCGGAGATGGACTACTATAAAATCCTGACGGTCTCTGAACTGCAAGTGGCGCAACAGGAAGTGGTGGCTGATAAGACTGCTGCTAATGTGATGTGTTCCCATACCTCAGATTAGGATGATCTCTCCAACCTGGATTGTAAGTGATGGACATGGGATCATAAGACTGCTTGTATCCATAAGACTGAGGTTGGAAAGATTGAGTCTTAGACTGAAAAGCATTTGCTGCCGCCACTTGACTTGCAAGGTAAGATCCATCATCAACCTGCACCTGGGGGCATAAATCTGTAGGATGAGAGGTGCTACTGCAAAGTCCACAAACCCTCACTGCTTGGGCTACTTGAGCTGAAGGCTGCTGAGCAGTCTGATAAGAGTCATCTGCCTAATGAGAGAAGTCAAATCCTGAAGATTAACCTTCACCTCTTGAGCTTCCATATTCTGTCCTGTGATCTCATGTACTCCTTTAGGCACCAACGGATGACTCCCAAACTGTTGAGAATTTGCTGTCATAATAGAAATCAACTCTCTAGCTTCCTCAGGTGTCTTGTTCACTAAGGCCCCTCCACTAGCGGCGTCCACCATACTCCTGTCCATGGAAAGAAGTCCCTCATAGAAGTATTGAATGAGTAGCTGCTCACTGATCTGATGGTGGGGACAGCTAGAACAAAGTTTCTTGAAGCGCTCCCAATACTCATACAGTGTCTCTCCAGAAATCTGCTGGATCCCACAGATACTCTTCCTAATGGCAGTAGTCCTTGAGGCTGGGAAGAATTTCTCCAAGAAAGCTTTCTTCATTTCGGCCCAAAAAGTAACTAAAGCATGTGGTAAGGTGTACCACCAGTCCTTTACTCCATCCACAAGTGAAAATGGAAAAGCTCTCAAGTTGATGTCCTCTTCAGCAATACCATGTGGCTTCGTAGTAGAGCATAGTGTGTGGAACTCCTGGAGATGTCTAGTGGGGACCTCACCAGCTAAGCCATGAAACTTTGGGAGTAGATGAATGAGTCCGGAACGTAGCTCAAAATCAACCTCCAACTCAGGGTACTGGATACACTGAAAAGCCAGTTCTGGTGCTGCAAGCTCCCTCATGGTTCTATTGTTCGCCATCTGGAATTCTGACAAAGAGTCGCTACTGGTAGACAGTCTAGAAATCTTAGCTGAGCTCTCTTCTGTTGAAGGTCCTTTCTATCTCAGGATCAAAATCAGCTAAGCTGGAGTAGGAAGACCTGGTCATGCACTGCACATCAAATGGAGAAAATTAGTGAGATGCAAGAATTTAACCAGAAAATTCAGAATTATTGCAAGACCTAAAAATAAACAAACATCATAGAAGAGTCCCCGGCAACGGCGCCAAAATTGATAACCATTTTAGTCGCGTTACGGTTTCAATTAATTTCCTCGTTTCAAGCAATTGTGTAGTAATAGTTGAACCGAATCGTCTCTCAAGGACCCAATATGATGCATGCACTTCTTTGGTCTATAAAAAATAGTAAATTGTAGAAAAATGAAAGCTAGCTAAACAAAACATGTTTTCTTGGGTTTGAGGATAACAAAGCAATTAAATTTAGCTACTAACTTCTACCTAATAGTCTTCACTACTCGGATTTGAAGTATCAAGCTAACTAATTATAGAGGACAGCAAAAGAACTCTTAAAACCAGGAAATTTCAGCAAGGATTCATCTAGAACTCCTAATTAGACGGCAATCAATTTCATCCTCAAGCACATGTTCAATAGGAGCAATTCAACAAGCACCTTGCATTCAAATAGTAAAAAGTTGAAAGCATAGAAAAAGTTCTACAAAAGGTGAGCTGTAAAATCAAGAAACTAAGCTGGAAATCAAGAAACTAAGCTGGGAATTAGAAACTAAGCTGGAAATTTCTGTTCTAAGCTGGAAAATATGCAGAAATTCGAAATCAATGGAAAGAACGATGCAGATTGTGTTCTACAGCAATTGAAAGGGAAGAAACAAGCAAAAAGAAGGCTGAAATTTGTGTCCGGTGGAGGAAATCTCTGCTCCGATGAAGCTGATCACTTCCAAGACAGATTGGGGAATGGAACGGGCTGTGGAGTTGAAGAATCAGGGCTTCTCCAAGCTGCTAATCTCCAAAGGAACCGATCAAACAGTAGCCTCCTTCCTCCATAGCTCCTTCCTTGCGTTGATGCTTGGATGATTCCTTGCGTGATACCTTCCCTTGGTTGCCCTAGCTTCCTTTTCTAGCTATTCTCTCCACCTTTGATTTCTCCTGATGAGTGGCCGAGATTGCTTGCAGAAATCCCCATCAATTTCAGTACTAGATCCGAGTGGAGGGTTGTGATGTACAAGTTTTTCCGATCACTCTAGACAGCCACTGATCAGACTGAGTGACCCCTGATCGGTCTGAGTGCTCCCTGATCGGTCAGGGGACCGATCAGGCACCTCCCTGATCAGTCTGAGGACCGATCAGGATTTGATCAGTAGCTGAAATTCTTAGTTCGTCTGTGCCATCTCCTTCTGATCGGTCACTGGACCGATCAGACCTTACCTGATCGGATTGGAGACTGATTAGGGCACCAACAGAATGAAATTATAGTCTGATGTTGTTCTTTATGGATCCATCTTAGCCCTTGATGTGTCCTTTTGATCCTTTGATGCACAAGCTGTCCAAAAATCAAATACAATGAAATATGAGTGTAAAAATGTAGGGAAACTAATTAACCAATGAAAATGCATCCTATTAACAATTATGCATCATTTAATAAGAAATTACACACCTAGAGCCCCATATTTCCCCACTAATGGCATGAAAATTATCCATCAAGTTGTTAATTATCACCAGGCGCCTGGGATGGTCCCAAGCGCCTGGGATGGCAGTTTTATCCCCTTCCTCAATTTCGGTGCTGGATAAGGCTTTAACCAACACATGGTAGGCACCCAAGAGCTTACAGGCGCCCGTGAAGTTGCTATATAAAGGGGTTCAACCCCTCATTGCAGAACATCAATTTCCATATCCGCTAAAGTGTTCAATACGAAGCAAAAATGCTCAAGACGAGACTCTGCGACCAAGGAGGCTCCAGGAAGAAGTGCGCGACACTTCGGACTTCTAGATTGGTCGGATCTTCAGCGTTTTGTTGGTTTGCTTTTTATTTAAGGTTTAAATTCATTTATTCCTTGTTTGTAATCAAAACTATAAGACGATTTCTCTGCCTCTGGAAAGTCTGAAAAGGAGACCATTAGTGGACTCACGATTGAGCACTTAGTCCTTGGACGTACTGACCCTAGGGGGTTGGGAACCAACTAAAATCCACGTGTCTCTATGTGATTTATTTTGTCTTTCTTTATTACAATTTTCGCTGTGTACTAACCCTGATAGAAAGACGAGTAAGCGATGAGTTTTCCGACAAAGTTTTACGAGTCGATATTCACCCTCCCCCTCTATCGATGACATCAATCCTACAATAGGGAAGAATCCTGACGGAATCCAACAATACTGAGAAGCCATTGGTGTGGAGACACGCTCATGCCCAGGAATACAGTAAGTCTAATCTAGTGAAGGTACTGCCAGCTGTTGTACTGTGCTGTTGTCTAGACGACATCTGAGTCTGTTGGCTGCCGCTCTGTGGCCTCTGCTATCCCGACCGACCTCCCTGGGGAGTAACTATGACAGACTTACGCTGAGCCTTCAAGACACACCATTGGCTCTCATGTCCCAGAAGTTTATAGTAATAGAATATGGGGTGCTCTAGAGGACAATATGATCTACTATGGTCTCTAGATCCGCACTGAAAATAATGAGCCCCACTGGTAGCATGCTTCCGGTTTTGCTAGGAAATATAGGACGATCCTCCTAAAAATGGTCTAGTCTTTTGGGGTCAAGAGTGATCCCCAAAAACATCTTGTGCACCCTGAATCCTGAATCCTGGGTCTAGACTGCACTTCTATCCGATGTTTTGCTATTTCTGAGTCACCATTGAATCCTGAGCAGGCTGCTTGCCTTTCTTCTTATCACCATACATTTGTTGTTGGGCCATAGCTATGAGTAGAGCCTGGTCCAAATCCTCCCAATAAGATGTCGTAACTCATCTAGACATCCGTATCTGAATATATCCAACGAGGCCCAACATGAACTGCATCATTCTCTCACTGTCGTCGGCCACCAACTGAGGACAAAACTCCGCTAGGTGATTGAATTTTGCATCATACTCCAAAACTGTACGCTCTCTTTGCTAAAGACCTAGAAACTCCTGACGTCTGGCCATATGGAACGCAACAGGTTAATACATCCTCTTAAAAGCCTTGCGAAAAGAAACCTAAGTAGCGTGTTGTCCACCAATAATAGTCTTCTACATGTTCCACCAAGTGACAGCCTGATCCCGAAAGTGATAAGTAGCTAACTCAACCTTCTCAATGTTTATGAGAGTCATATAGTTGAAGGTGCCCTCTAGTGTCTCTAACCAAGCACGAGCATTATACGGATCTAGTCCTCCATGGAATAATGTGAAATGGTCCTTCACAGACACTGCCAATAATGGATTTTGAGCTCTGTCCAGAATCTAGCTACAGGGTCGGTGGGTACCACTAATGACACTGCCAGAACTGCCAATGATGGAACTGTTGGAACTGCCACTGGTGGCACTACTGGAACTGCTGTCAGATACGATGGAGGTACTATCGGTGGCGGAGGTCTCTGCTCACCCAAAAGGTCCTAGTGAGCTTGTTCCCGACCAGTAGGCTCCACCCTGGTATGTCTCTCCGAAAACACTACCTCCTGACACGAGTCCCTTACTAACCCCAATGTTCTACCCCGTGATTGTCATCCACAACCACGTGCAAAGGGCATAGACAGCTCAATACGATGAGGCATACCTGTTAACAAACCAAGATGCCTTACTTAGATATAAATCTACCAGAAACTGATGCATTACTTCTCAACATGAACTGCATCATCATCTCAATACAACGGGCAACATCTCCCCTATACGGTGAAGAATTTGAAACATGTATACATACAATTTCACACAAATAGTATATATGGCTTAGCCAACATGGCTAGCAACTCAAATATGAGATAAACTTGACAACCATGCAGTATAGAAGATATTACGAAAAGAAATCAAATATCCCAACTAAAACTCGAATGCAATGAAAGCATACCAAGTACATATAAGCATAAACTGTAACGCCCGTTTTTTTTTCATAAAGCGGCGTTACGTTAACATACTTAAGGCATGTAGACATCATAAGGCAGCGGAATAACTTTAACTTATACATGCCCTACTAACATCCTTAACATAATGACATAGGAACCTTGGCATATTGACTTCATACTTAAACATCATATCATGTCCTATCATGTCATACTTAACATCATATCATAGAGTTCCATAAGTCATTATTCAAGCATTCAAGCATATAAGAGACCAAAGTCAAGTTCTAGCATAAACGATAAACATAGGTTTCCTGGGCCAAGTCACTACCACACACATGATTTCTTGCCCTCCTGCTGCTTCCATCATTGTCCCCTTGAATGATCTGCGGTATAAGGAAATAAGACTATAAGCACATAGGCTTAGTAAGACTCTTTCCTACTCACAAAAACCATTTATCATCTCATAATGAGCACAAAAAACATCAACATACTTAGTGCTCTACTTAGGACATAACAACTTGAATCATTTATCATATATTGAACATGGCATGATCATAAACATAAGTGAGCATTCCTATCATGGCATGAGACATGACATAAACGTAAACATAGTAAACATTCCTAGCATGGCATAATACATGGTATAAACATAACATCATAAACATTCCTAGCATGGCATAATACATGGTATAAATATAACATAATAAACATTCCTAGCATGGCATAATACATGGTATAAACATATCTATAAGGTGTAAACCCACTGGTATGGCATAAACATAGGCATACTTCCTATCATAGCATATGAGCATCCTCTTAACATAATCATGACATAGATCATTTACTCTCATGCATATTTCTTAACATGAAGCGTAAGCATAAAAATCTTATCAGCATAGCATAATGCATAACATGAATGAATGCATGAGTGGAATGCATATACATAAGGATGCTTAACTTTTAAAAACATACTTTTAAATACTTAAACATAATCATCATATCATTGAGGCCCTGGCTTGTACCACATACATACATCATAAGCGCGCATCCCTAAGTAAATACGAGGTAGCTAGCCTCGACCTACTAGGGTAAGGATAGCATAGTCGGTAGTCCCCGAACCGAGGCGTTCTTAAGGTGCTTATCCCTGTTGCACAGCTTCGGTAGTGCCAGAACCGTGGACAGCATAGTCGGTAGTCCAGAACCGGGGCGTTCTTAAGGTGCCCATCCCTTGGACCCATACTTCGGTCCGGTACAAGCTCATTCATAAAGTAAAATACTTTACATGCTTCATCATTCATAAGACATTCATGGCATTTTTAACATAACATAACTTGTTACGGCTCGGCCCGTCTACCGGCCCATTTATCGGTCCTCACGACCGTCGTACCGTCGACCATCGACCGTGCCGTTTAGCATATTTATGCCTTAAAGACATAAGCATCATCTTTCATCCATAACATGGCATGCATCTTCTTTCATAAAACATGACATGCATCATCATTCATAAAACATAGCATGCATCATCATTCATAAAACATGGCATGCATCATCCTTATCATGAACATAAACATAACATACTTATCATGGCATCATTCTTATCATGAACATAAACCTAACATACTTATCATGGCATCATTCTTATCATGAACATAAACATAACATACTTATCATGGTATCATTCTTATCATGAACATAAACATAACATACTTATCATGGCATCATTCTTATCGTGAATATAAACATAACATACTTATCAGGGTATCATTCTTATCATGAACATAAATATAACATACCTATCATGGCATCATTCATATCATGAACCTACCAAATAACATAGCATGGTTTTTAACATAACATGTGCATATAACATAGCATGGTTCTCTACATAACATAAGCATACATAGGTAGGACTTCCATAAACATGCTACCTACCATCCAAGTACATGGCATAAAACATAAGACATTCATAAATAACCCCATTAAGCATGGCATCCAATCATAAACATAAGACATAAAACATAAAACATGGTGCTTAATCGTAGGGTTATTGGTAACATGATTTCTACCACATGCTTGAACCTATACATATATATACTTCATGGTAAGCATAAACCATCATTCTTTGAACCCTAACTCCACCCCAAACCCTAGATACATGCTGGGCCGAAACCTATAGGGAGGAGTTCCATCAATTCCATAAACATGTAAGATAGCATAAGGTAAAGGAACAACCATACATCATCTATGAGTCCATAGGAAGCCATTGGGCTCATGATTAGGGTTAACCCTAACCTTTAGCCCTCCTTCCTAGGGCTGGACGAAACATGCAAGGCCATGGGGGCATGGAAAAATTCCATTAACATCCCCAATCAATCATTAAACATCAACCATAACTTACCATAGGGCCATTGGGGCCCTTACTTGAAATAAGTCCTAACTTTTACCCTATTAGCCCATCTTGGCCGAAACTCATAGGGTCTCTAGGCCATATGAAAATTCACATAATCATCCTCCATCTCCCTTATATCATGATAATACATAAAACACATATTTGAAGTTTTAGACCCAACCCTACCCAAGGGTTCTTGAGGTTGGCCGAAACTTTAGGGGGTCCTAGGGTACCTCAAAAATTCTTAAAAATTATATTTAATCTCTAAACATCATGAGAGTACATTAGACAACATTATGAAGATTTTTAGCATCATCATGGACCCAAAAACCAAGTGGCCGAAACCCATGAAACTAGGATCCTTGGTTTTTCTTTCTTTCAACATCACATCTCAAAAACCAACTATTATATCATGCTAAAATCATAAGGAACTATTATACCACAGGTGAGGGAGTCTTACCTTGGTTGATCTTGATTTTTAGACCTTAAAAGAGAAGAAAATTGCAAATCCTTTGGACACTTGAACCCCTTTGCCCTTGTAGCCTTGGAAAACCTTTAGATCTTGGTGATGAGACCTTCTTGTGGAGTTTTCCAAGGGAGAACCTCTCCTTGAGGTTTCGGCTAGGATGAGGGGAGGAGGATGAAGAAAATGCAATTGATGGAAGGAAGAAGTAACTCCCAAACCCCCCCCCCTCTTTATAACTCATCAAGGAGGCAAATGAAGAGTCTCTTCATGACCCTTCATCTTCTTCGAAGCCTTAACCTATATCCACTTCATTTCCTCATAGAAATCCCTTGCTAGGTGAGTTGGTTAAAGCATACATGGTTGTATAAGAGGTCCAAGGTTCAATCCTTGGTCCATGCACCTTATTTTTATTTTATTTTCCTTTTATTTTCCTATGATTTTTCCCAAAATTCTGAAAATCCTCTAAAAATTCCCCCATAATTATGTTAATATTTCTCATTAAAACCCCTTTAAATTTATATTAATTTTTCCCTAAAATTCTCCAATAATTATGGTACTAAAAAGCCCATATAAGGCCCATTAGTACTTAGTTTTCTCAATTTAAATAGGAAACCATGCTAAAACTCACCCATAATCATACTAATATTCCTAATTAAAATCCATTTATATTTATATTAAATTCTACCTAAAATCCCCTAATAGTCATGGTACTAGAAAAGCCCATATAAGGCCCATTAGTACCTAGTTTCTCAATTTAAATGAGAAAAATCATGGATTTCTAGGCTAAGGTTCATACTAATATCTCTAGGCCCCTCGGAAAATTATCTAGACATGATCAATATTTTAAAGAAAATATTGAGAGAATTTTCCGGGTCGTTACATAAACATAACTCCACTCAAACTAAACATAATTCTCCTTGAATAATAAATAAATGTTGGATCAATCAACCCAAGTTTGATCGGGTAGATCATAGATTTTGATGTGTGTGTCCATATAATTAAGATAGGTTTTCATGTTGGTTTGATGTGTGTGGTTGAGTCTTGCAGGACTTGGTGAACCACACATGAGGAACAATGGAGTGAAGTATCCGAGGGATGAGAGCTGAGGAAGAGGACTTCAAAGAGTAAGCCGAGGAAGTAGACTTCAAAGGCATACGCGAAGTATGACATGGAGACAAGGCACGAGCTTGTGTGTGTATCCGAGGGACGTGAGCCGAAGGAAGAGAACTTCAAGGGGCAAGCCGAGGAAGTGGACTTCAAGGAATACACGAAGGATGGACTCTATAGAGATTGAGAGTGAGTTTGTAAGCTGGGTAGATGACAGGCAAGGGAAGCAGTCGACTGGCAGCATTGAGAGGAAACTCATAGAAAGATCAGTTGACTGGTTTGTTCAAAATTGAGTCGTTAGCTGGATACTAGTCGACTGGTCATGGTGGCAGTCGACTAGTGTCAGGGGCTGAGCTATTTTATTAACAACTCTCTCCTCTATTTAAGAGAAGGCTTTGGGGCATGAAGAGGTTATGAATTGTGATTGAAAAATCCTCTTCTAAGTGTCCAAAGCTTCAAATGTCTATTCTCTTTCTCATACTCTTAGTCTCATCTTGTAAAAGAGGAAGAGATCATCTTGTGAGAGTTTCTCTACCTTCAAGCTTGATTGAAAAGGAGAAGAGCATAGTGAAGCTTGATTGTGTGGGTGTGGATCCTTAGATTAGTCACCTCAAGGAGGTGGAGACCATGTAAATCAAGGGAGTTAGCATTGTCTTAATTCTTAATTATTTTTAGCTATCTTTCTCTTGTGCTTTGGCTAACATTTTGTAGGCAACATTCAAGAAAAGCTATTTACCCCCTCTAGCTACAAGCAAAGGTCCTAATAAGTGGTATCAAAGTCTAGTTCATTTCGGGAGAACTGATCGTCTGTAACGACTCGGAAAATTTTCACAATATTTTCTTTAAACTATTGATCATGTTTAGATAGTTTTTCGAAGAATCTAGAAATACTAGGATGAACCTTAGCATAATTATCTAGGATTTTCACATATAAATTAAGAAGCTAAGTACTAATGGGCCTTACATGGTTTTTCTAGTACCATGGTTATTAGGGGATTTTAGGTAGAATTTAATATAAGTAGAAATGGGTTTCAACTAGGAATATTAGCATAGTTATGGGTGGATCTTAAGGGGGGGGCATTGTCGAAAATAATAATAAAAAAAATAAAATAAAATAAAAATAAAGTGCATGCACCAAGGATTGAACCTTGGACCTAGTGTACCACCATGCATGTACTAACCAATTCACCTAGCAAGGGAGTGCTAGTGGAAAAGGGAAGGGATTTTAGTTGAGGCTAAAGGAAGTGAAGAGTCATGGCATCATGTCTCTTCACTTGCCTCCTTCATCTAGTATATAAGAGATGGGGGAATGGAAGAGACAACTTAGCACTTAAGCATTTGTCTCTTCTTCCACCAAAAACCTCCTTCTTCCTTCTTCTTTCTCCTCCTAACCGAAACCTACAAAGTGGGTTATCCCTTGGAAAAGTTTCACAAAGAGACCTCTTCTTCAAGATCTAAGGGCTTTCTACAAGGCTACAAGGGCTAGGGGTAGTCTAAGGTCAAGGAAGTTTTCTTTTGGCTTCTCTATTCAAGGTGATAATCAAGATAACCTAAGGTAAGACCTCCTCACCTGTGGTATAATAGTTTTCAAGTTGTTTTCCATGATATAAGAACTTGGTTGAATTATATGTTGAGAAAACTAGGGTTAGGGCTTGTAAAGGTTTCGGCCAAAGCATATGGTAGGGTTGGGATGACATCAAAACCTTTCATATGGCTCCTAATGTTTCCTTATGATGAATAATGAATGAATCATGATTGGTGAAATTTTTGTAGAACCCCAAAGAGGCCCATGAAGTTTCGGCCACCCCCCTTAGTTTTAGGGATTAAATTTAGATCTAACCTCCAAGCATGTTACTAAGAACCCTATGATGTAATGAAGGTTAATTGTAAATTTTATGGATTTTTCATGGACTCATTTTCCCTTATAGGGTTTCGGCCATGATCAAGAATAGGGTTGGAACTTAGGGTTAGTTCCATTTATGAGTTCCAATAGCTTCCTATGATATTGTATGCATTGTATTGGATGTAATTGTGAATTATGTGAATTTTTTTCATGGACACTTTTCCCTTCTAGGGTTTCGGCCAAGACAAGAATTAGGGCTAGGACTTAGGGTTAACTCCAATCAAGGGTTCTAATGGCTTTCTATGGTAGTGTATGTATGGTATGTGATCAAGGATGTTGTAGGGTTTTTGATAATGTCCAAACCCTAAGTTTATATGTTATACATGATGACCCTGTATGTTATGTTATGTATCATGTTTTAGTAAGATTTATTTATGAATGTCCTTTGTCATATGTTAGGAATACATGTGTCATGAGGTAGGAAGAAGTAGGCAGGCGTTAGGATTAACACGTTGGACATATGTATAAAATTGTTATGTAAACTTATTCATGCTTATGTTGAATGTTATGAACCTAAGTGATATGTATCATGTTCATATGTATCTTACCCAGGCATGCTCCATGATGGATACTATGATTATGCATGCTAGATGAAATGTACCATGTATGAAATGCATGTTTATCTTATGTACCATGAGCATGCAAGCTTTATGGACTAAGATGATGCTCATATCTTAGGATATAATTATGTATGTATGTCATGTTTTATAAATGAAAATGATGATATGGAATGGAAATGATGAATGAAGATAAGGCTCATGCCTATAAGGCATAATGATGATGTTAAGAATTAAGAATGCAAGATTATGCCATGTATGTTTTATGAATGAAGAAGCATGTGAAATTATTTTATTTTATGAATGGCCTTGTACCGGACCTAATTAAGGTCCACGGTTCTGGACTACCGATGAAGCTGTCCACGGTTCTGGACTACCGATGAAGCTGTCCACGGTTCTGGGACTACCGATGAAGCTGTCCGTACCCTAGTAGGTCGAGATTAGCTACCTCGTATTTACTTAGGGATGCACACATATGATGTATGAATGTGGTACAAGCCGGGGACCCCCATGATGTTATGATTATGTTTAAGTATTTATAATTATGATTTTTAAATTAAGCATCCTTATGATATATGCATTTGACTCATGCATCCATACTTGTTATGCATTACGCCATGATAAGTATGTTTATGTTTATGTTCATGTTAAGAATGATGTCATGATAAGTATGTTTATGTTTATGTTCATGTTAAGAATGATGTCATGATAAGTATGTTTATGTTTATGTTCATGTTAAGAATGATGCCATTATAAGTATGTTTATGTTTATGTTCATGTCAAGAATTATGCCATGATAAGTATGGTTTAAGCATTATGTTTATGTTTATGTGACGTATAGATTTTTGTGAGTGGGAAAGGGTCTTACTAAACCTATGTGCTTATAGTCTTATTTTTCTTATATCGCAGATCAAGCAGGAGGTTACTAAGGGAAGCAGCAGGAGGGGCAAGGGCATGTGTGTGGCAGTGACATGGCAAAGGATTCTTCTATTTACACTTATCGCATGTCTTGTGTTTGAAATGCCTCCTTTGGGTTCTATGCTATACTTATGATAGTTTTGCCTAAGAAATAACTTACTACCTATGATGCTTACGGATAAGTTACTTGCTAGTTATGGTGCTTATGAATAAGTTATGGAATGTTTATATGTATGCCAGTAATATGCTAAGTTACAATGTCACCATGTTCATGAATGATAATGTAGGCATATATGTATGAATCATGTAGTAGCTGCATGGTTAAACGCATGTGTAGTATGTTTAAAGAAAAAAAAATTATTCCGCTGCATTAAGATATTCATATCCCTATGTATGTTAGCGTAACACTGCCTCTCGCCACACCATAAGGTGGGGGAAAAAGGCGGGCGTTACAGGTTGGTATCAGAGCAGTTTGTCATCTCACTACACACACATCAAGCATCCTTCCTGCAGCTTCCAAGTAAGTACCTCTAAGCATGCCTTGCCTTATTTTATGATGTTAGAATATGCTAGAATATGTAAGTATGGATGATATCTTATGATTCTAGAATATGCAATTGTGAAGGATATTTTATGATAGAAAGTACTTTGATGGATATGTGATATGAACGATACTACTTTACATTATTCTTATGAAACCGAATACTTTAGAATTGGATATGCGGGTAGGAATAAAAAAAATCGTAATTACTGAAGTAGGAGACCGACTTTGTGTATGCTTCTCTCTGTATATATTTGTGAATTGAAAAAAAGAAACTAGTTTTGTACTGGTTTTTGTCAATTTTGAGCTGACTCTGTCATTTTTTTTTTCAATTCCAGATGTTGCATGAGAACGGCGCCACGAGTCGTTACCCTGGGCGGTGTCGTGAGCTGATGGAGCAAATAGAAGAAGTGGATTATAGTCCGGTTCTTGGAGTACAGGGCAATATGGGAAAATTGGACCGATTATTTTAGAAACTCGAGCAGGAAGGGTTTCCAATCATGGATGATTGTAGAATTGGAGCATTGCTTCGTTCATTGCCCAAGCGGGCGAGAGAAGTTGCTTATCAGATATGGGGGCAGCAGGAATGTCGGATCTCATATACGGAGTTATGTAAGTAGCTTCTTCGCCATGAGTTTCCGGAGGATCTGGGAGAGTCCGATGAAGATCTCGAGATGCTCGAGGAAGATCCAGAGATGTTCGAGGAGGATCCCGAGATGCTCGAGGAGGATCCCGAGATGCTCGAGGAAGATCCCGAGATGCTCGAGGAAGATCCGGAGATGTTCGAGGAGGACCCCGAGGTGCCCGAGGAAGACCCCGAGATACCCGAGGAGGTTCCCGAGATAGAGGAGGAGGATCCGATGGAAACGGTAGAAGATCCTGAGACAGGCCGAGGGGAGGTGAACGAGAGGGTGATAGCCACTGCCATAATATTTTTTATTATGGGCATGATGTCGACCTATCTAGTTCATTAGGTTCGGTTAGTTTTTGTATATGAACTTATAAGGTTTAATAAATAAAGTTGTGTTAAATAAATAAAACAAAATGGTGACCCAAGTCTTCAGAAAAATCAAGCAGGAGATTCGGGAAGGAAAGGGCGATAGTTTTCGTATCGCTGACGGGGGAGTAACATACTTTAAGGATCGTCTATGTATCCCTAATGATCCGGAGCTGCGGAGAGAAATATTAACAGAAGCTCACGGAACCCCTTATTCGATGCATCTGGGATCCACCAAGATGTATCAAGACTTGAAGGAGAAATTCTGGTGGTCCGGTATGAAGAGAGATGTGGCTCAGCATGTTAGTACTTGCCTGACCTGCCAACGAGTGAAAGCAGAACACCAGCGACCCGGAGGAGTTCTGCAGCCAATTTCGATTCCGGAATGGAAATGGGAAGATATCTCTATGGATTTTATTTCAGGACTCCCCAGAACTACAAATGGATATGATGCGATATGGGTAATTGTGGATAGGCTGACGAAGTCTGCTCACTTCCTAGCAATCAAGATGACCTATTCGATTGAGCAACTGGCTCAATTATATGTTAAGGAGATAATCAGACTTCATGGAGTTCCCAAGACCATCATCTCAGATAGGGATGGTCGCTTTACCTCACATTTTTGGGAGTGTGTTCAGAAGTCTCTCGGCACAAGACTACGATTCAGCACCGCCTTTCACCCTCAGACCGACGGGCAAACTGAACGGGTGAACCAAGTACTGCAGGACATGCTACGAGCTTGTGCCCTGGATTTCAAAGGGAGTTGGTGCCGATATCTATGTTTAGCGGAATTCGCTTACAATAATAGCTACCAAGCTACTATCGGAATGGCACCTTATGAAGCTTTATATGGGAGGAGATGTAGGTCTCCGATCTGTTGGTACGAAGGTGGTGAAAAGAAGGAAATGGGACTCACGACGGATGTCATCGACGGCACCACCCGAGCTATACAGAACATTCGACAACGGATAGAAGCTGCTCAGAGCCGGCAGAAGAGTTATGCAGATGTCTGGCGTAGACCACTGGAATTTAATGTTGGAGATTTGGTGTTCCTCAAAGTGGCTCCTATGAAAGGGGTGACGAGATTTGGGAATAAAGGAAAACTAAGTCCGCGTTATGTGGGACCGTACCTGATCCTGAAAAGAGTCGGCAAGGTGGCATATGAGCTAGAGCTGCCTCAAGAGATGTCGACTATCAATAACGTGTTCCATGTATCAATGCTTAAGAAGTGTATTCCAAATACAGAGCAAGTGATTGAGCCACAGACAGTACAAGTTCAGGAGGACCTAAGTTTTGAAAGCCGACCTATCCAGATCTTGGATCAGGAAGTCAAAAAGCTAAGGAACAAGGAGGTACCCTTAGTCAAGGTCCTATGGAAAAGTCAACGGTTTGAGAAAGCTACCTGGGAACGCGAGGACGAGATGAGACACAAGTACCCGGAGCTATTCTAAGTTCGAGGACGAACTTTCCCGAGTTATGGGGGATTGTAACGACCCAGAAAATTTTCTCAATATTTTCTTTAAACTATTGATCATGATTAAATAGTTTTTCGAAGAATCTAGAAATACTAGGATGAACCTTAGCATAATTATCTAGGATTTTCCCATATAAATTAAGAAGCTAAGTACTAATGGGCCTTACATGGTTTTTCTAGTACCATGGTTATTAGGGGATTTTAGGTAAAATTTAATATAAGTAGAAATGGGTTTCAACTAGGAATATTAGCATAGTTATGGGTGGATCTTAGGGGGGGCATTGCCGAAAATAATAAAAAAAAAGAAAATAAAATAAAAATAAAGTGCATGCACCAAAGATTGAACCTTGGACCTAGTGTACTACCATGCATGTACTAACCAATTCACCTAGAAAGGGAGTGCTAGTGGAAAAGGGATGGGATTTTAGTTGAGGCTAAAGGAAGTGAAGAGTCATGGCATCATGTCTCTTCACTTGCCTCCTTCATTTAGTATATAAGAGAGGGGAATGGAAGAGACAACTTAGCACTTAAGCATTTGTCTCTTCTTCCACCAAAAACCTCCTTCTTCCTTCTTCTTTCTCCTCCTAGCCGAAACCTACAAAGTGGGTTATCCCTTGGAAAAGTTTCACAAAGAGACCTCTTCTTCAAGATCTAAGGGCTTTCTACAAGGCTACAAGGGCTAGGGGTAGTCTAAGGTCAAGGAAGTTTTCTTTTGGCTTCTCTATTCAAGGTGATAATCAAGATAACCCAAGGTAAGACCTCCTCACATGTGGTATAATAGTTTTCAAGTTATTTTCCATGATATAAGAACTTGGTTGAATTATATGTTGAGAAAACTAGGGTTAGGGCTTGTAAAGGTTTCGGCCAAAGCATATGGTAGGGTTGGGATGACATCAAAACCTTTCATATGGCTCCTAATGTTTCCTTATGATGAATAATGAATGAATCATGATTGGTGAAATTTTTGTAGCACCCCAAAGAGGCCCATGAAGTTTCGGCCACCCCCCTTAGTTTTAGGGATTAAATTTAGATCTAACCTCCAAGCATGTTACTAAGAACCCTATGATGTAATGAAGGTTAATTGTAAATTTTATGGATTTTTCATGGACTCATTTTCCCTTATAGGGTTTCGGCCATGATCAAGAATAGGGTTGGAACTTAGGGTTAGTTCCATTTATGAGTTCCAATAGCTTCCTATGATATTGTATGCATTGTATTGGATGTAATTGTGAATTATGTGAATTTTTTTCATGGACACTTTTCCCTTCTAGGGTTTCGGCCAAGACAAGAATTAGGGCTAGGACTTAGGGTTAACTCCAATCAAGGGTTCTAATGGCTTTCTATGGTAGTGTATGTATGGTATGTGAATAGGTTCAAGGATGTTGTAGGGTTTTTGATAATGTCTAAACCCTAAGTTTATATGATATGCATGATGACCCTGTATGTTATGTTATGTATCATGTTTTAGTAGGATTTATTTATGAATGTCCTTTGTCATATGTTAGGAATACATGTGTCATGGGGTAGGAAGAAGTAGGCAGGCGTTAGGATTAACACGTTGGACATATGTATAAAATTGTTATGTAAACTTATTCATGCTTATGTTGAATGTTATGAACCTAAGTGATATGTATCATGTTCATATGTATCTTACCCAGGCATGCTCCATGATGGATACTATGATTATGCATGCTAGATAAAATGTACCATGTATGAAATGCATGTGTATCTTATGTACCATAAGCATGCAAGCTTTATGGACTAGGATGATGCTCATATCTTAGGATATAATTATGTATGTATGTCATGTTTTATGAATGAAAATGATGATATGGAATGGAAATGATGAATGAAGTTAAAGTTCATGGCTTGGAGGCATAATGATGATATGGAATGGAAATGATGAATGAAGATAAGGCTCATGCCTATAAGGCATAATGATAATGTTAAGCATTAAGAATGAAAGATTATGCCATGTATGTTTTATGAATGAAGAAGTATGTGAAATTATTTTATTTTATGAATGGGCTTGTAACGGACCTAAGTAAGGTCCACGGTTCTGGACTACCGATGAAGTTGTCCACGGTTCTGGACTACCGATGAAGCTGTCCACGGTTCTGGACTACCGATGAAGTTGTCAACGGTTCTGGGACTACCGATGAAGCTGTCCTTACCCTAGTAGGTCGAGATTAGCTACCTCGTATTTACTTAGAGATGCGCGCATATGATGTATGAATGTGGTACAAGCCGGGGACCCCCATGATATTATGATTATGTTTAAGTATTTATAATTATGGTTTTCAAATTAAGCATCCTTATGATATATGCATTTGACTCATGTATCCATACATGTTATGGATTACGCCATGATAAGTATGTTTATGTTTATGGTCATGTTAAGAATGATGTCATGATAAGTATGTTTATGTTTATGTTCATGTTAAGAATGATGCAATGATAAGTATGTTTATGTTTATGTTCATGTTAAGAATGATGCCATGATAAGTATGTTTATGTTTATGTTCATGTTAAGAATGATGTCATGATAAGTATGTTTATGTTTATGTTCATGTCAAGAATTATGTCATGATAAGTATGGTTTAAGCATTATGTTTTTGTTTATGTGACGTATGGATTTTTGTCTGTAGGAAGGGGTCTTACTAAGCCTATGTGCTTATAGTCTTATTTTTCTTATACCGCAGATCAAGCAAGAGGTTACTAAGGGAAGCAGCAGGAGGGGCAAGGGCATGTGTGTGGCAGTGACATGGCAAAGGATTCTTCTATTTACACTTATCACATGTCTTGTGTTTGAAATGTCTCCTTTGTGTTCTATGCTATACTTATGATAGTTATGCCTAAGAAATAACTTACTACCTATGATACTTACGGATAAGTTACTTGCTACTTATGGTGCTTATGAATAAGTTATGGAATGTTTATATGTATGCCAGTAATATGCTAAGTTACAATGTCACCATGTTCATGAATGATAATGTAGGCATATTTGTATGAATCATGTAGTAGCTACATGGTTAAATGCATGTGTAGTAAGTTTAATGAAAAAAAAATTATTCCGCTGCATTAAGATGTTCATATGCCTATGTATGTTAGCGTAACGCCGCCTCTCGTCACACCATAAGGTGGGGGAAAAAGGCGGGTGTTACATCGTCAATCGAAACATCAAGATGGCATTTCAAGAGAGATATAGCACTACACGATCACCATTCTTCGACGGTAACTATTTTGCTTATTGGAAAGGTAGAATAGAGTATTATTTAATGAATGATATTGAAAATTTATTTAGTGTTATAGATGGTTTTAAGATGCCAAAGGATGAGAGGGGAGAACCTCACCCAACCAAGAATTGGACAAAAGAGATGATGAAGAAGGCTCAAGCAAATGCAAAGGCCACAACAACTCCACAATGTGGCCTTTCAATGGAGCAATGAGATATTAGGATGATACTCAAAATTCACATATACTTATGGCATTTTGGTGATTATGAATTATATCACTTTAGTAATAATAGACCAACTATGAGGAAAGTAAATGTTTAATTAATGGACATCTTGCTTATAGATCATAGTTGGATATTTCAAATATTTAAAAATAATTTTATGTTTTATTTGCTATGACATAGATTTGAAAAACATAAAGTTCAAAACTAGAGCTTGATTTTGATTCAAAATTAAAGGTTTCCAAAGTTTTTTAGTTTTGGTCAAAAATTTAAAAATATTTTGAGTTTTCATGAAATTATATTTTTTTTCGTGTTAGAAAATATCAAATGAAATATTATTGCAAAATTTCTTAATTTTTCAAATTTTTTGAAATTTTTTATGCAATTCCAAATTCAGCTCAAAAGGCTGAAATTCGAATCAGCAATGTATCAGTTGACTGGTACCAAGGGTTAGTCGACTGATCTTATTGTTCTTGGAAGAAAGGGCAGTTTCGATGAGACCAGTCGACTTGTAATTGACGTAGTCGACTAATACCTATGTTTTCTGATTTCTGTTTATTTTCAGAATTTGAAATCTTGTCTTTATTTGATACCGAAGGTTAACATTGTTTGGTATAATCTTTTTGATGGTGTCAAAGGGGGAGAATTGAAGGGTTTAAGTTAGAATTTAACTTATTTTTTAATGTTTGTGCAAAAATTGAAAATCATGTGATAAGGCATAAGTTAAGGAGGAGAATGCATGTTTATGCTTCTTAGTATGCTATACTTCTAATCTTCTAATTTTTAATTGCTATCTTTGCGCCTAACATAAACATATTGCCACACATCAAAAAGGGGGAGATTGTTGGTGCAA
Source organism: Boesenbergia rotunda (assembly GCA_024364735.1). NCBI lineage: Eukaryota > Viridiplantae > Streptophyta > Magnoliopsida > Zingiberales > Zingiberaceae > Boesenbergia > Boesenbergia rotunda. Next base: position 83,846 of record JAGFNQ010002137.1, read on the forward strand.
TTGACCCAAGTTTGATCGGATAGATCATGAGTTTTGATGTATGTCAATATGATTAAGTTAGGTTTTCATGTTGGTTTGATGTGTGTGGTTGAGTCTTGCAAGACTTGGTAAACCACACATGAGGAACAATGGAGTGAAGCATCTGAGGGACAAGAGCCAAGGAAGAGGACTTCAAAGGGTGAGCTGAGGAAGTAGACTTCAAAGGCATACACGAAGGATGACATGAAGACAACCCGTGGGCTTGTGTGCACATCCGAGGGACGAGAACCGAAGGAAAAGAACTTTAAGGGCAAGCTGAGGAAGTGGACTTCAAGGCATACGCGAAGGATGGACTCTGGAGAGGTTGAGAGTGAGTTTATAAACTAGGCAGTCGACTGGCAAGGGAAGCAGTCGACTGGCAGTGTTGAGAGGAAACTCATAGAAAGATCAGTCGACTGGTTTGGGTATCAGTCGACTGGTCTGTTCAAAATTGAGTCATTAGGCTAGCCGTTTGCTGGACACCAATCGACTGGTTCTGGTGGTAGTCGACTGGTGTCAAGAGATGAGTTATTTTTTTAACAGCTTTCTCCTCTATTTAAGAGGAGGCTTTGGGGCATGAACAGGTTACGAATTGTGATTGAAAAATCCTCTTCTAAGTGCCCAAAGCTTCCAAAGCCTAGTCTCTTCGTCATACTCTTAGTCTCATCTTGTAAAAGAGGAAGAGATCATCTTGTGAGGGTTTCTCCACCTTCAAGCTTGATTGAAAAGGAGAAGGGCATAGTAAAGCTTGATTGTATGGGTGTGGATTCTTCGATTAGTCACCTCAAGAAGGTGGAGACCAAGTAAATCAAGGGAGTTAGCATTGCCATAATTCTTAATTATTTTTGGCTATCTTTCTCTTGTGCTTTGGATAATATTTTGTAGGCAACATTCAAGAAAAGATATTCACCCCCCCCCCTTCTAGCTAGGCACAAAGGTCGTAACAATAAAGTTTGATAAACTAAATACGGAAAGAAGATGCGGAAAGACACCAAAATGCTTGACACCATGGGACAGATAACTGGATCCTCTCCTGACTCCAAATAATGCATCTACTGACTACCTGAAACAAAATTAGATGCAAAGGGTGGTGTGTCCGGGCGGACTCTACGGGTAATCAGATAGATAAATGCATGACATATAACAAGATACAGCAAGCAGGTGGAAGCAACAATATACAGTCTCCGAAATAGAATAACATATATGAATATGTAAAACGGAATGAAAGTGCAAATACTAGCTCATATATATATGTCAATCAAATGGAACAATCATAGATTAAACAAATACAGTAAACACAAGTAAATACACGTTGCAATAAATGCACATGATGCAATGACATGAGTCTCCCCTGACACAGTCAAGCCACCATCACATCACATCTGTGAGGCCTTGCAGGTAGGGTTGTGACAACTGTACGCACTGCAACAACTACCACTACTATAAATGGTTGAGTGGACAGGATGTTGGGGAGCCAACTACTCTAAAATCCTAGGAAAAGAGGGAGCCTCCAACAGCTCTGTTATCCTTCGAAAACAACAAAAAGGGTATCAATTGCTTGGCTACAACTCCAATATGCACTATCCATGAGTGGTCGAGTGTGGCACATCAGGACGGCTGCTTACACTCTAACAACTACCACTACCCATGAATGTTTGAGTGGGCAGAGAACTATATGACTAACGACGGGCTTAACCATATGAAAGTCGATGTTCGCTAGCATGCAACTATGTAGATATAGTGTGTATTACTAATATGCACAATCAACCATGTCACAACTATACAACAGTATGATAAATAAATACCAAAATCCATAGACATGCAACTAATCTACTGTGGAGGGTATATCTAATGTCAATCAAACCGTAGTTGTGTTTAATGATCATATATAAGTACTTGTATACAAGCGGTACTTTACAAATCATGAAATCAATGTGAGACTATATGGACATAAATTTAGATTAGCTCAATGTTCAAACAATGAAAGTATCAAAGAATGATATCAAATATATAAAGAAAAGGTAAAGCAGTCTACTTGAAAATAAACAAGTCATGCATTTAAGTTCAATAAACTACAGATTTCAAAGAAGAAGTACCCTCATCGTAAAATGCAGAATGTAACCAAGTAGACGTCACGTCCAAGTACTCATACCAAATCAGAGTCCTGTACCAAGGATATAGTTTAGCTATTTATAAAATTAATATAAATACCTAAATTAACTACTAACCGTAAAAGGGTAACCCTAATTATCACGCTCATTTAATTAATTTTAAAATAAATGCTAAGTTCCAACATACTCTAAGTTACTAAAGTTATGTTTAACTTAGGTTTAGTCTATATCCACACCCAAGATCCAACTCACCATTACTTATCCAAAAGGCTAGTTTGGTACTCATGGCAAGATTAAATGAACCCTACCACTGCCACCCTGTATCAAGATTGAGATTCACCAATTCAAACCCATTGTAACCCAATTCAAACAATTGTTAGGAACACAAATTGATTGGTAAACAAAAGTTCATTCCTATCTAAGATCAAAACCGACATGATAGCTCTCCACCTTAAATGAACAAGTTCCTCCACCCAAGCCCTCAACAAGATGGCCCATAACACATGATTAGTAGGGATGGTCATTCCTTCAATCAACTCAATAGCTTCAGACACAAGACCAACACGACCCAAAAGATCAACTAGGCAAACCTAGTGCTCCATCTTTGGCTCAATACCATATTCTTCTACCATTATCTTATTAAAGACCATTCTTGCAACTATAAGCGCCCACATTTTGCATATCTGTCCACTAAGGTAGTGCATTTAAGTTTCCAATCCTTCCTCTTCATCTTATTTTAGTTATATGCATGGCATGAAGGAACTTACAAATCTTTAGCCGTCCTAGTTGTGTGGTTGCCGAGAGAAATATCACCCAAAATTGCCTCATTCACTTTCAACCCCTTTTACCTAAGCAACTATAGGAAACCAAATGGAAGAACTCGCTTACCTGCGTCGGCATGAGCAATAGAGAAGGTGATCTTTGAGTGGAGAGAAAGTGATATCACAAGCGTTGTGGGCAGTCTCAGTGTTGGTTTGGTCGTGTGGAGAAGGGAATCGCGAGAGGAGATTCCGGCGAGGAGTTGGGATCAGGGATATGGGCTGCGACGCTAAGGGGATCGGGGAGGTTGGCGATCTACAGTGTCGAAGAGGAGAAGGCTTGCGGCGATTCCTTCGAGGGGGGGGGGAGAGAAACGACAATGGGAGAAAAAAGGGAAAAGGTAGGGTTTCTTATAAATTATATCCCATTTTAAAAAAAAAAATCCCCTAAATATTTAACATTCTCCCTCACTGATAAAAATTTGATCCCCAAATTTCGTTAGTAAACCATAACAGGTACTAACAGCTCATATACAATATAAACACTGAATGTAAACAAACTATACACACTTTAATTAAATAGATGAGGGTAGAGAGCTCTAATCATATCCTCGAACTACCAAGTAACATCCTCATTAGAGTGGTGTGGCCAACCGACTTTACCTAATCAAATTATCTTGTTCCGCAATCGAAGCTCCTTGTGCCCAATATCCGAAGTATGATCGGTGCCTCCGATAAGATATGTATAGGATTTGATATATATTTCCTCAGCATAGAAACATGAAACACATTGTGTACTCCATCGAGAGACGGCAGTAGCACTAGACGGTAAGCTAATGCTCCAATCTTCTCCAAAATCTGAAAAGGTCCAATGTATCGTGGAGCTAGCTTATCTCTCAATCCAAATCTCTTCACCCTTTTCGTAGGTGATACTCATAAAAACACGTGGTCACTCACGGAGAACTCCAGGGGTCTCTGTCTCCGATCCACATAACTCTTCTGGCGATCCTGAGCCTCTCACATCCTGCGTCTGATAGTACGGACTAGCTCTGCATTACGCTGAATACTTTGAGGCCCTAGCAATTGAGATTTCCCAACCTCTCCCCAGGGGTGGGTGTCCTGCAAGCCCTACTATATAACACCTCAAATGGTGTCATCTGATAGCCGAATGATAGGTATTATTGAAGGCAAACTTAACTAAGTGCAGGTGAATGTTTATCGAAATGCTGATATGGCACTTCTCGGGCGCCCGAGTGCACACAGGCGCTTGACACATGGTCGGTTCTTGTCCACATCGCAAACGGCCATAAATGGCTACTTTTGGATAATCATCAAATCTCGGGTGGCCGATGCGGTTTGGGCGCTCGGGAATACGGGCACCCGAGTCAATGGGGGTGCCCGGGAGCACCTAGTCAACAACCCGTTGGCTAGTCTTTTGGCGAGTCTTCTGGGTGATTTTGGGCCATCCGGAGTTGGTCTCACCCGAACCCGTCTCTGACCTTCTCCTTGTATGGACTTCTTCCCGGTTTCTCGTCCCTTGGACGTCATGCGCATCCTTTTCGCACCACCGGCGTACTCTTCCATAGACCTTCACGTCCCTCAGATGCACCGAGCTCATTGGCTCTCTTCTCATGTCATCCTTCTCATCCGCTGCGTCTTTTGCTTGACTTCCTGTGCTCCTAAGTTCCTGCACACTTACACACAGGGATCAAATACCAACATGACCTAACGTGACTCGGTTGACCACATCAAAACTCACCCGAGGTGCTTACAATCTCTTCCATTTTGATGTACATTAACTCGAGTTAAGTTAGGGTTAAACATAACAACATAAAATAGTAAATATTAAATCATGGTCACATAAAGATAATTTGCAATTTAAACCTCCCACTTAACTTAATCCTGTCTGCTATCCCTTTGATCACATCAAAAAAAAATGTTAAGGGTAAAATCAACCTATGTTCTTTCCAACAGTTCATGTAACTTGATTAAGTGTTGAAAGAATGTTCAAAGTAAACTGTGACAAAGAATAAAATGAGTAATGTTAAAGTCAAATAAAATGCATTTTGGGAAAAAAAATTATAGAAAATTATGTAGTCACCCAAAATTTTTGAAAATTTATGAGAATATGTCAAATTTAGCGGTTAGTCTCTAGTAGTTCAGTTTTTAAAAATCAGGTTTAACATATTTTTAAAATTGAAATTTTGATTTGTGATAAAGAATTTGTAAAAATTTATTTTTTTGTTCAAAAAAACTCAAATTTTTAACTAAGTGAGAAAATAATAGATTCATCTCTGTAAAAATTTCTAAAGTAAAATAAATTTCCTAAGTATATGAAAATAATTTTTATATAAATGTTGATAATTTTTTTTGATAAGATAATTTATAAAAATAGGTATTGACCTTGAAAATATCTAAAAAAAATTTACAACATTCAAAATATAATGTATAGATCCCAAAAATTTAGATTTCTCAAAGATAATTTCCTATGTATTTATTAAAATTAAAAAAACAATTTTCAAACAAAAATTCATAAAAATGTATTTAACGGTCAAAAACTTTAGGAAAAATTTTGATAGATAGATAAAAGTGAAGTCTATCACAAAAAGAATTGAAACTTTATTTTCTAAAATAAATAAATATTCAAAAATAATTTCAAATGACTTACAAACAAGACATTAATTAACAATTAACAACAAAAAAACAATTATTTGCGATAAGAAATCTAACAATTTAGTACAAATTTTGAGATCCAAAACAAGTTCCTACCAACAAGATTTATTAAATATTTCAAAGAAATATAATTTTGGGGCACTTTTATAATTTGACTTATGATTCCTTAAATACCAATTAAGTTGTCCAAATATTAAATTTTTGAATTTCAAAAATAGTTTGAATTTCTACGAGCATAGTTATATTTTAATTTCTCTATTTGACCTTAAATTTTTCATTTTCTACTTTTAGTTTATCATATATTTCTAAAGGGATTGCAGATGCTAATTTCCTTTTCAACTCTACATTCTTAAATTTTAATTTACATAGGGATTTTATCTTTTTCTTAATACCAAAATATAGCTAATCAGGTGGGAATAATCATACCTCATTTACCAGATTGTTTTCAAATTCGAAGACTCCCCCTTCATTAATACTTTCTTCTTGGTGAGTGGCCATCAGCACCAGTTTGACATACTCCTTGTGTTTTGATTCTTCTGATGAAGACTTGTCCCATGTTATCTTCAGGTTGTGAGTCTTTGACTTTGTTACCCCTTTTCTCTTGATCTTTAACTTGGGACAGTTTTCTTTAACGTGCTCCTCTTCATCGCAATGATAATATTTTATTCTTCTTTTACTCTCAGGTTGTCTTTTGGCCTGCATATCATTAAATTTATTAGATTTAATTTTTTTAAAAACTTTCTTACCATGTAGGTTGCTTCCTCTTCATTGGCTGAAGATATTTTATCATTTTGGGTCTTTCTTCAGTGTAGGACAATATTTTCCATCTTTTTACCATTACCTGAGCACCAAAACTCATGATGTTCTAAAGTACAAAATAATTATTCTAGAGTATTTACCTCTAGGTTCTTGGCGATATAATACGAATCTATTTTTGAAGTTCACTCCAGTTTTCTTGGAAATGCATTCAAAGCATACCATCATGAATCTCTGCTCGTTATTGATTCTCCGAGATTCATAAGTCGGGTGATTAATTCTTTTATCCTCGCATATAGTTGTGTGACCGTTTCTCCTTTTTCCATCTGGAGGTTGGCTAGTTGGTTTCAAAGGATATCTCGTCGTGCCAACTTCGCTTCTAAGGTCCCTTCGTGTAACTCCAATAATTTCTCCCAGAGATCTTTCGCTAACTTGTAGGTTCTGATGCGGTTGACTTCTTGTGTTGGTAGAATGGTTAGCAGATGAAATTCTTCTTTCCCATTTGCCACAAACTCCGCTTGCTCCTTCTTTGTCGTAGGTGTTCTTCTTTGTCCTTACCATCATTGCCTTTTGAATCTACAAAACCATTTTTCATTATTAAAAGAAGTTCAAAGTCTATTTTCAAGAATACCTGCATTCGCTTTTTCCACATAGCGAATTTCTCCTCAAATTTTGGCGGGTAGATGACTGGTCCAATCATTTTGTAGTTGTTTCAGATGGCAGTCAGTTCTTCTAGAGCATCCTTGCTCTAATACCACCGTTGGGATTGATCGGCCAATAAGAGGGGGTGAATTACCCTTGAAAAATAAGAATAAGATCTTTTGTCTAACTTTAACAAAGATAAATTAGTTGTTACAAATAAATAGCATAAGCAAATAAAATAACTATAAAAAGGAAAGAGGCATAGACAACCAAATTTACTTGGTTGCAACCAGAATGGTTGCTAATCCAAAACAATTACAAGCTCATCTCCAAATTTACTCCTTGTGGCAGAGAAGCCTCTTATACAATTTAAACTCAGAGAAAAATAGAGAAATCTCAAGAAGAAATTTCTTACAGTTCGATTGATTCAAATAAACTGAGTTTAGGGGTATATTTATAGCCTCTGCGAAAGTTTATCGAAATGCTGACATGACACTTCTTGGGAGCCCGAGTGCACATGGGCACTGGACATGTGGTCAGTGCTTATCCACGTCGAAATGGTCATAAACGACTACTTTTGGCTAATCTTCAAATCTTGGGTGTCCGATGCGATTTGGGTGCCCAGGAATACAGGTGCCCGAGTCAATGGGGGCGCCCGGGAGCTTCTGGTCAATAACTCGTTGGCCAGTCTTTCGGCCAGACTTCTGGGTGATTTCGGGCCATCCGGAGTTAGGCTCACCTGAACCCGTCTCCGACCTTCTCCTCGAATGGACTTTCTCCTGACTTCTTGTGTGTGCATCCATCTCGCTCCATCGACGTACTCTTCCAAAGACCTTCTCATCCCTCGGATGCACCAAGTCCGTCGGCTCTCTTCCCGTGTCATCCGCTGCTTCTTCCACTCGATTTCCTATACTCCTATGCTCCTGCACACTTGAACACAGGCATCAAATACAAACATGACCTAATTTGACTCGGTTGACCATACCAAAACTCACCCAGGGTACTTACAATTACAACTTTATAATTTTGATTCATTAGTTGACTACTATTACTTCATAACCGACTGACACTCTAATTCTGAAGCAACGGATAATTATCAAATCCATTGATTCATGCATGAATAATGAAAGTAATCTTCTAAACCTATTGATTCATGCATGAATACCAAGAAATAAGTATAAAAAAATTAAACAAAGCTTTGGGAAAAAGAAGAACAACATGGTCAAATTTTTATTAATAACAAAATTCCTTCAAAATAATTAAATAGGATGGTTATATAGAATTATAGACTCAACCCCTAAATATGTAAAAGACTAAAATACCCCCAAAAACCTAACTTGGTAAAATAATAAAAAGACAAATTATTCTTTTGTTCCCCCATCATTTTCTCCAGGGTAGAGAAAACTCATCCTCGAATTATTGATCATATCATCATCAGAAGAATCACCATAGAAAGGTGATTTGTCGACTAAGGGTGCGCAACCTAACGATGATGCTTGTGAACAATGAAGCTCCACTTGATTTGTCGGCTAGTTGGGTGGAATGCGAACAAAACCATCAAAATTATCCTTGTCTATGTAGTAGAACCCAATAGCTAATGATGGGGGTCGATAGTGTCTAGAGGCAAGTGTCGCATCTTGTTGAGGTTGATTTTATTTTGGACCAAGGACCAAAGGAACTAGATGTAGTATAGGTACCCAATATGGTCGCCCCTTGCTAAAATTGTGACAAAATCTAGCAACAACCTCAATGTAGATAACTAGAGCTCCACCTTGTTCTCCATCTTTAGCACCTGAAACAATATACAAAACCATGGGAAACCTTTGTTTGCATTTTTCTTATCATTTTGTTTGTTGCTAGTGTTGATAATTGATTCCCATGTTCGATTCATAGCATAAGGACCCAACTAAGACCCAACAACCAAACCATAAGCCCTCCCAGCTTCAAGAAGACTTGTATTGAAAAAGCGGACGAGATAAAATCACCTAAAAGATGTATAATCTCATACTAAAGACCATATGACTCTTGCAAGGGTTTTCTCCAATATCTCTTGTCTGTGACATACTTCACAACAAATAGAGAAGCTACATGTTCAACTTTATCGTCTAAACGTGAATCTGGAATGAATGACTATTAGTGTTAGCCCTGAAGCCAATTATGAGATGATTATATCATATTCTATTTAATAAAGGTAAAGTTTGATTATTATATTTATTTCATGATTGTGGCCAATGAATAAGTATAATAATATCCTTGGGTAATAGGTTCTGATCTATATTATATCAATTGGTTGAATTGACAGTGAGATGATGTAGAGAACACTACTCTTAACTATTCCTAGTCAAGTATTAATATTCAAGGACGATATTAATGCGTTGAGACTAGCATGTAGGTCAATTGATGACTTGATCTCACAAGTCATGGATATAGGATATCAAGTTGATACATGGGTATACAATAGAGAATATGTACATTAGAAAGTTTCATGGATTGTTATATGAGTATCATAACTTTCTCATGTGGCTATTAGTATGAATAGTCTTAGATCTAAAGTCACTATGGTTCCCTACATAAGGAGTTATGTACTTTGGTATCGTCAAACGTCACCCATAAAAGGGTGTGTGGGATCGGTGGCGTCGATAGAGGGGGTGAATATCGACTCCTGCTTCGTTTTGGCTTTAAGTCATTCATTCAATCAACTTCGTAACAAAGTCGTTAGTAGCACAATGAAATAATAAAAGTTAAGACAATAAAATAGTAGACACATGGGATTTATTTTCTTGATTCCCAACCTCCCAGGGTCAGTACGTCCAAGGCCTATGTACTTGGCACGAGTCCACTAATGATCTCCTTTCCGGAATTTTCGGAGGCGGAGAAAACCCGTCTAACAATTTGTTTTTACAAGCAGAAATAAATAAACTGAAATACAACTTGTAATCTAAAAGCAAACCAACAGAAATGAAGATCCGGCCAATCCGAAAGTCTGAAGTGCAGCGCACTTCCTCCTGGAGCCTCCTTGGTCGCAGAGCTATGACTTAGCGCTTATGCTTCGCACAGAATGATTTAGCAGATGTGGAACTTCATGTCCTAGGCTAAGGGGTTGAACCCCCTTTTATACATGGTTCTCGGGCACCTGATAGCTTATGGGGTGCCTCACAAGTAGTCAAACATGATCCGAACCGACGAACTCGACGTAGGGATAAAACTTGCATCCCAGGCGCCTAGTAGCACTCAGGCGCCTACTAAGCTTCAGGTGCCTAGTATGTTTGGCGCCTGGGATGGACACCCTCAACCCAAGGTACCCACCACACAGGGCGCCTAATTTGAATCAAGCGCCTGGGAAGCATTTTCCCAGGTTCTTATTTCTTGCGTTTGCTCTCTAGATTCCTGCAAGACAAAACAAATAATCTTTAGCCTTAAGGATTGACAGCCAGAGCTATCTAGTTCTGACATTGGATTTCAAATGAAATCCTAGGTCGAACCGATGCTTACTGTTCCCTTTCCCGGGGAACGCGTCCTCACCTACTCTACCCTGAAGAAGTTACCCTTTAGCAACCGGGACCTTCGGTTGGACTTTTGCTCAGCCTCTGAGAATCTCGAATTTCGAGATGCCCGATCCTCGACCCATCTCTACTTTTATCCGTAGTCCTTGCTCGACTAAGTCTTTTGCCTGATCCTCGACCAGGACTTCATGCCCAATTCCTCAAACTAGGACTTCGGTGCCTAACCCTCGGCCAAGTCTTCGTGCCCAATCCGCGACCAGGACTTCGTGCCTAGTTCCCCAAACTAGGATTTCGTGCTCAACCCTCGGTCAAGTCTTCGATGCCCAACCCTCGGCCAGGTCTTCGTGGTCAATTCCCCGAACCAGGACTTTGTGCCCAGCTTCACCCACCAGGATTTCGTCCACCTAGCTTCACTCACTAGGACCCACCACCACTCACAATGACTTCGTTCCTTGATAAGGGCATCATTGCTAATCATCTTAATCCTAACTAGACTTCTCTCTGCCAAACATCAAGTCCTGTTTGGCTCAATCCTTTGGTCTATCTGACCAGATATGAGTTTAGCCACTCAACCAGACATCAAGTCCTATTTGGCTTATCCCTGTAGGACCAGTGTTGTCGATAGAGAGGGGGTGAATATCGACCGAAAACTTCTCACGGAAACTTCGTAGAAAAACTTGTCGGTTCGTTCTTAAACAGAGTATTAGTAGCATAGCGGAAAAGTAAAACAGAAAAATAAAAGAACATAGCACAGCAGACACGCGGAATTTATTTACTTGGTTCCCGACCCCCCAGTGTCAGTATGTCCAAGGTCTATGTACTCGGCGTGAGTCCACTATTGGTCTCCTTTCCAGAATTTTCGGAGCCGGAGAAACCCGTCTTAAAGTACAATAATTGCAATCACAGAGATAGATAAATTACTTGCAGAATATAAATTCAAACCAAAGAGAGTCGAAGACTCGGCCGATCTGGAACTCTGAAGTGCCGCACACTTCCTCCCGAAGCTTCCTTGGTCGTAGAGCCTCGTCGTTATCGCGTTTCTTCTATTCGGAATGCTCAAAATGAATGTGGGAAGTTGTGTTTGAAGCTGAGGGGTCGAGGCCCCTTTTATAGGCTTCATATGGGCGCCTGTGTTGATGGGGGTGCCCTATAGGGCTTGGTCAAACCTTATCCCCGCGTCGAACACGTCGCAGCTGATAAAACCTTTGACCTGGGCGCCTACATGAACCCGGGCACCTGAATGGAAGCCTGTTCTGCATTCCTTCACTGACACTAGTTTTGCTTCTTTGAGTCAGGCGCCCCTATTGATGGGGGCGCCTGGATGCTTGGGGGCGCCCCCATTGATGGGGGTGCCTGGACTTAAGCTTCCAGCCGCGTTTACCTGCTTTGTCTTCCAATCTTGGTACCTGGAAGATACACAAATACAAGGCAAATATACACACAATTTTAACCTTAAGGACTTGGTTCTGACTTCGGATTTCCATGAAACCCTAGGTCGAACCGACGCAAGTTCCCACCCCCGAGAACGCGCCATTCACCTACTCCTTTCAGGAGACAGTTGCCACCCCGTCCTTCGGGTGGACTTTTGCTTATCCTCCGATACTCTCGGAAATTGAGACGTCCAAACCCTGACCCATCTCTATTTCTATCCTTAGTCATCGCTCAGCTAAGTTGCTCAGTCCCTCGGACCAAGACTTCGTGCCCAAACCCTAAGTCCAGGACTTCGGTGCACAACCCTCGGTCAGGTCTTCGTGCCCAATTCCTCGAACCAGGTCTTTGGTGCTCAACCCTCTGCCAGGTCTTCTTGCCCAGTCCTTGACCAGGGCTTCGTGCCCAATCCATGATCAGGACTTAGTGCCCAATTCTTCGAACCAGGACTTATTGCCTAGGTTTACTAGGACTTTCTTTCACTATGGTTACTCCTCTCTAAACTCCCCTTCCCTTGTTCAATGTATCATTGACTTATGTATTTGTCAAACATTAAAACACTTTGAGGAGGACATCACTGATCCAACTTGCACCAACAATCTCCCCCTTTTTGATGTTTGACAATATCTTAAGTTAGATTGGTTGAAAGGGCTAAATTTTAACTCTTGAGATCAAATGAAAAAAATTATCTAAGTTTTGAAAATCCATTTTTGATCCTCTGGGGAAAAATAGGAAAAAAATTTCTAACTTTCACTCTCCCCCCTTTTTGAAAAACACCTTTGGTAAGAGAAAAAAAAACTATTTCTAACTTAAGGTGCATCTCTCCCCCTTTGTCATACATCAAAAAAATAAAAATACTTGCACCAACAATGAAAGATGTTCTGAAAAACTAGGTACTTAAATTTCCAAAAAAAATCTTTTTTTTTTTGAAAAATATTGTGCAATTCTGAAAAATATTTTGTATTTGTAGGAAAATGTTTGATCTGAAAAAAAATTCCTTAGAAAAAGTTTTAGAAAAGGTTTTTCAAGAGATTGCAATCAAATACTTAAAAGAAATGTTGTGAAAATACTCTTGAAAGACCCCTTTTTTTTAACACATTTTCACAAAAAATTATTCTTTGAAACATGCTAGTATTTGAAGAAATGTTTGTACCTTTGAAAAATATTTTGATCATTTTCAAAAATGCAAGTACTTTTGAGATTTATTGAGTTTTTGAAAACCATGCAAGTGCTTTTGAACAAACTTATGTAATTTTGAAAGATATTTGCAATTTTGAAAAATATAAGTACTTTTTGAAAAATGTAAGTTCTGTAAAAAGTATTACTTGACTTATATTTTGAAAGTACTTAGAAAAATATTATTTTGAAAACATAATATTTTACTTGACTTGGTTTCCTTTCTAGTCTGACACCATCCTAGGAACCCTTGTTAACTACAAGGACATTTTCCTAAGTATCCTGGAAATTCTCAAGCCCAAGTAAATATTATTTCCAAAAAAAACTGCTTTGAAATTGATAGAGATTTAATATGATTAAAAAATAGTACTTTGAAGAAAAATTATGTTTTCAAAAATTACTTAATAATGCAGTTCATGAAAACATATTAAATAATTCTTGTAATCTGACCTCCCCCTAAACTTGACCTAGTCCTAGGAAGCTTGTTGACCACAAGTACTCTTCCTCTATGTCTTTAGGATTTAGTTCAGATCAAAGGAATTATCTAATAAAACCAAATGATTGCCAAAAAAAACTTTTTTAAAAAAAATTCTTTTGACTCAGACTCCCCCTAAATTTGACACATCCTAGGAGTCCTTGTGGATCATGAAGTAGACCTTCCTCTGTGTCTTTTAGGGTTTATCAAAATCAAAGAAGCAGGTAATTTTTGAAAAGATAATCTTTTAATGCATACGCCTTTTTCGAAAACACAAGTGATCGTAATTGAAAGTATAGTTTTCGAGAAATATTTTCAAAATGATAGTTATGTTTAAAAACATTTTCAAAGAAAAAAAACTCCCCCTGTACCCGATACCGTTTGACTCTATCTAAGTGTCTTAAGGAACTTTAGTGTTGTCCTAAGAGGCTTGTGTCTAATTGTGTGAGTCAAACAATTTTTTAAAAAGATATAATTTTGAAAAATGTACAATATATATAAGCACTCAGACAAGCATGAAATCCATAAAAACATTATTATGTTAAAGCACTATTTTGAAAATATATTTTCAGAAAAATATTCTAAGAATTTTGAAAGCAGTTTTGAAACATGTTTATCAATTTATTAGTCCTTAACATCTCACCCATTTAGATGTCTCAATACAGCAAGCATGGTTGCCTTATGGGTGCATTGTGAGATGCTTGAATCATTTTTCTTAATTCATTGTTAAATCTAAGATTTAATTGAAACTTGTGTTAAATTCAAATTTATCAAATAGTAAAGTGAATTTGACTTTTGGTAATCAGCTTCCAGGTCTTGATGAGGCACAAGGCCTTCTTTGGCCATAGCCTTATTGGATCATCAACCCTTTCCTTGACAAAGCCTTTTATCGAAAATTCATTTTCAAATTACTTCTTGAACAATTTTGGTCTAACTAGCTTAGGTTTTGGATCGGTAGCTTTGGCTAGTTCCACCAAACAGCTTCCCTAACGTATTATCATCTCACCTTCACCTAATACTAGGTTAATCAAGTTTCAATTATTCTTTTTCCTATAACCATTCTAATTTATGCATAAAATTAAACGTGAATGACATGACATATATTTTAAGAACATTGCATATGCATGGCATGGCAGTTATGCATGAGTCAAACAATTCAAATCATTTTATTTAAGTTTCTAATAATGTATCAAATTCACGATTTGATACATGTCATGTGAACCCGTGAATATGCCAACCCACATTGACATATTTGATATTATTAATTTAATTGTTGCAATTTGGGTAAGTTTTTATTTAATTTGAGTTTAAGTTATTTAAGAATTATTTGAAATTAAATTAATTAAGAATTAATTTGAATTTGAATTTGAATAAATTAAGATTTAAATGAATTAATTAAGAATTCATTTAAATTTGATTTAATTAAGATTTAATTGAATTAATTAAGAATTAATTTGAATTTGAATTAATTAAGATTTAATTGAATTAATTAAGAATTAATTTGAATTTGAATTAATTAAGATTTAATTGAATTAATTAAGAATTACTTTGAATTTGAATTAATTAAGATTTAATTGAATTAATTAAGAATTAATTTGAATTTGAATTAATTAAGATTTAATTGAATTAATTAAGAATTAATTTGAATTTGAATTAATTAAGATTTAATTGAGATAATTTGGATTTAATTGGATTTGAATTAATTAAGGATTAATTAATTAAGGATTAATTTAAGTTAATTAATGATTAATTTAAGTTGATTAAAGAAAATTAAATTAAGGATTAATTTTGAATTAATTAACAGTTAAATTAATAAATTAAGGATTAATTAAAGTTAAGAATTAATTGATCTTAAAACTAAAGGATTAAATTAAGGCTTAAAAATTAATTAAAATTTAATCAAAGTTTTTAAGGTTTATCTTGATTTAATTTTCAAAATTTCTAGGTTAGTTAAAAGTTGTGGGTTTAATTTCATCATCTTCATTATTTCAAAAATATCTGATTCCCTTACTATTTCTTCTTTATTTATCTTTTCAAGTTTTTCTAATAATTCTCGTTTATTTGAATCTTTGTAATTTTTATTGACTATGGCCTTGATATTAGAAAATTCCATCTCCTCCTCATCCTCAAAATGACATCCTTCAATATCCTCAACATAAGTGGAGTAATTCGGGCCACTAGTTAATATTTTGTAATAATTTTCAATATTCTCTAAAGATTTGACAATTAAATTTTCATCTAGGAAGATTTCATCTCCACTAATCTCATAAATATCCTTAGAATTATCCTCAAGAATTTCAAAATTATCCTCAATAATTTTATTATTAGTTTCAGGATTATCCTTAATATTTTTAAATTTAAATTCAAATTTAAATTCAGTGTTATCCTTATGATTTTCAAATTTGAATTCTGTGTTATGAGATTTAATTTTTGAATTATCTTCAGAGTTATCAGATTTAATTTCTAAATTATCTTCAGAGTTATCAGATTTAATTTCTGAATTTACTTTAGAAATTATCGAATTGACATTCAGAATTAAGCAATTAATTTCTGATATTTTAGCATTATTTACATTTTCTAACTGGTCATGCAAAACATTTACTTGACTATGCAATAATTCTAATTTATCAGAAAAATTAACTAAATTATCATAAGACATTGCAGGAATTTTAAAAATTTTCGGGACATAAATTTTACGTACCTTTACCGGGCACTTGTTTTTGTAGTGTCCGTACTTTTCTCATTTGAAGCATCGTACGTGACTTTTATCCCTCCGAACTCCGGCGCTGGTGCCTCCTTTACTTCCGGTGGTGTAGACCGAATCTTACGAGTAGGATACTGATTTTTGTAGTGTCCTCTCTCCCTACACGTGAAGAATATAATATGAAATTTAAAAATTAACATTTTTAAAATAAAATGAACCCGATTCACCCCTGGGCTCCACCTCAACTCCTGGCATCGTTGCTCCGTCGGCAGTTAGTACGGTGAAGAGTGGTCTGGCTCTGATACCAATTGTAGGACCGGTGTCGTCGATAGAGGGGGGTGAATATCGACCAAAAACTTCTCGTGGAAACTTCGTAGAAAAACTTGTCGGTTCGTTCTTAAACAGAGCGTTAGTAGCACAGCGAAAAAGTAAAATAGAAAAATAAAAGAACACAGCACAGTAGACACGCGGGATTTATTTACTTGGTTCTAGACCCCCTGTGTCAGTACTTCCAATGCCTATGTACTCGGCGTGAGTCCACTATTGGTCTCCATTCCGGAATTTCCGGAGGTGGAGAAACCCGTCTTACAGTACAATAATTGCAATCACAAAGATAGATAAATTACTTGCAGAATATAAATTCAAACCAAAGAGAGTCGAAGACTCGGCCGATCTGGAACTCCGAAGTGTCGCGCACTTCCTCTCGGAGCTTCCTTGGTCGCAGAGCCTCGTCGTTAGTGCATTTCTTCCGTTCGGAATGCTCAGAATCAATGTGGGAAGTTGTGTTTGAAGCTGAGGGGTCGAGGCCCCTATTATAAGCTTCATATGGGCGCCTAAGTTGATGGGGGCGCCCTATAGGGATTGGTCAAACCTTATCCCCACGCCGAACTCGTCGCGGCTGATAAAACCTTTGACCTGGGCACCTACATGAACCCGGGCGCCTATATCATCCCGGGCGCCTGAATGGAAGCCTGTTTTGCATTCCTTCGCTGACACTGGTTTTGCTTCTTTAAGCCAGGTGCCCCTATTGATGGGGGTGCCCCCATTGATGGGGGCGCCTGGACTTAAGCTTCTAGCCGCGTTTGCCTGCTTTGTCTTCCAATCTTGGTACCTGCAAGATACACAAATACATGGAAAATATACACACAATTTTAACCTTAAGGACTTGGTTCTGACTTCGGATTTCCATGAAACCCTAGGTCGAACCGACGCAAGTTCCCACCCCCAAGAACGCGCCATTCACCTACTCCTTTCATGAGACGGTTGCCACCCCGTCCTTCGGGTGGACTTTTGCTTAGCCTCCGATACTCTCAGATCTCGAGACGTCCAAACCCTGACCCGTCTCTACTTCTGTACTTAGTCATCGCTCAGCTAAGTTGCTCAGTCCCTCGGACCAAGACTTCATGCCCAAACCCTAAATCCAGGACTTCGGTGCCCAACCCTCGGCCAGGTCTTCTTGCCCAGTCCTCGACCAGGACTTCGTGCCCAATCCATGATCAGGACTTAGTGCCCAATTCTTCGAACCAGGACTTATTGCCTAGGTTTACTAGGACTTTCTTTCACTTTGGTTACTCCTCTCTTAACTCTCCTTCCCTTGTTCAATGTATCACTGACTTAAGTATTTGTCAAACATTAAAACACTTAGAGGGGGACATCACTGATGCAACTTGCACCAACAATCCCTTGGTCAAACAGACCAACCCTGTGTTATATTCACTCTGCCAAACATCAAGTCCTATTTGGCTAACCATTTGTCAAACTGATCAAACTTGGGTTTACCCTACCAAATATTAGGTCCCGTTTGGCTTAAACCTTGATCACTTTATATTGTCTCTACCAAACATCAGGTCTTTTTTGGCTAATCCTATGTCAAACTGATCAAACCTGGGTTTACCCTTCCAAACTTCAGGTCCTATTTGACTTAACCCTTGATTACTTTGACTAGACTATTGTATATTATCAAACATCGAAACACTAGAGGTTGACTGTTCATGACTGATGCTCTTTGCACCAACAACGTCGACTATAATGGCGATTACTGGGTATACAACAAATTATGCGGAGGGATATGGGTGATGTAGATAGGATCTTCCCTCCCATATAACGGGAGTGATATCTGTGAGCCCCTTGATCGAGTAGGATTACTAACTGCATGACCATGCTCAAATGAGGTTATATGAGATATTGAACTCATTTACTTGAGTGAGTCTACTTGGGGATCAAGAAACATAAAGATTGATTAGAGGATGACACCGTCTATACCTTAATGATTAAACTAAAAAAAATGATGAACTAGGCAGCAGACAAATTGAACCTGGGGTGACCGGCCCGGCCCCACGGAAGTTTCCCACCGGTCACCAGGGTAAATCGGGAAAGTTATATAATATAATAGTCACGGAAAGGTTATGTCGAATCTCGACATTCTCGTCACTTGAGTAGCAATGATGCATTGTTAGATGTCACTCGTTGTTTATGTATCTAAAATGGTTTAGATACATTACTAACGTTATGTGAACCTATTGGGTAATACACAAAGAACACGATGTCTCGGAGATAAATTGAATATAGATTAACTAAATTGTGATCCGAAATTGGATTAATTAAGATAAACTCAAATGAATCTAATTAAGTTGAGGGATTGAGTCTAATCCGAGTTAGACTCATTAGATTAGACTCAACCACTTGCGAATGAATAATATTCATTAAAAGGTCAATGAATATGTTGGTGTCGGAAGCACTAGATCGAACTTGATTTTGATAATGGCAAAGGGATCAAAGATAAGTTTGTGTGGTGACCTAATAGATTTATTAAGTGTACAGGAAAGTCCTAGTTAACCTAGGCATGAAGTCTTGACCTGTAGGGTTGAGCACGAAGTCCTAGCTGAGGACTAGGTATCGAAGACCTGACCGAGGGTTGGTCACGAAGACCTAGTTCGAGGAATTGGGCACGAAGACCTGATCTAGAAAATCGGGCAGAAAACTTAGCCGAGCGAGAACTACGGACAGAAGTAGAGACGGGACGAGGTACGAACGTCTTGAGATCGGGAGTTTCGGAGGCCGAGCAAAAGTCCAACCGGAGGTGCCGGTTGGCAAAAAGTAACTTCTCCAGAGTAGAGTAGGTGTGGACGCATTCCCTGGAAGAGGGAAATTATGCGTCGATTCGACCTAGGATTTTAGTTGAAATCCAAAGTCAGAACCAGGCAGCTCTAGCTATCATTCATGCATGCATTTACTATACTATTATTGTGTTCTTGGACTAACCTTGATTGCAGGATAGCTGCTGCGATCAGGGCCCCTGAGAGGGTTCAGGCTCCCCTAAGGGGTTTTCTCAGCTGTTGGTGAAGCTACATTGGCGGTCACTGGTTGGATGTGCCACGTCAGCTCCCAGGTGTCCCAGTGCTCCCAGGCGCCCAAGTAGTGGAAAAAGATTGGTCGAGTCTGCGGATAATGACACGGCTGAAACGATGACGTGGACGACACCCATATAGCCTCTTGGGTGCCCGAGTTCAAGTATAAAAGGGGTTTCACCCCCTTGCTTCCAGATATAAATTCAAGCTCTCAAAATCTCAACGAAAAAGCTTTGTGCACAAGTTCTCTGCACCCAAGAAGTTCAAGATCGACGACATGCCACTTCTACAACGAAATTCTTCCTTTATGTGTCATTGGTATAATTTTGATTTATTTTTGTAATCAATCATTATTCTTGTACTCTATTTTCGAATTATAGTATTGCCCAATGAAAACGGTCAAGGACCGTGGCCCTTTGAGTAAGAGCCGTCACAGACTCCGAACCAAGTAAAAACAAAGTGATAGCATTGTTTCGACTTGGTTATTTCTGCTGCATTTAATCTAATTTACGTCCAGAAAATCATTATCAATATTCCCCCCCCCCCCCCTCGATCGATCATATTGATCCCACAAGTGGTATCAGAGTGGGTGGCTCAATCTCAGTGAAACCACCAATTGTGCATTTTTTTCGAATCTTCTCATTATTTTCTATCAGAGAAGGTATTATTACATTTTTTTGATATTTTCTTTTAATTCTTTTTTCGTTTGTGGATTTTTCTCATTTTCTCTTAGTTGGTACAACACCACTTAGGAATTCCAATTTATTTACTTTTATACCGCACTACTAATCCATGACCAAGTGTTGGAACTAGTTTGTTATTTTTTTTGTCTTTTCGGAACTTTCCATGGCCTAGCAAGAAGGTTACAACACTGCTCAACCTCCTCTCTTCTCAGGAGAGGATTTCTCTTACTAGAAGTGTCGTATGGAGGTCCACCTGAAAACTCAGGTGGAGATGTGGATAATCATTCATGCTAGACTGGACATCCCGAAGAATGCACAAGGCAAACCTCTAGGATACACAGAGTGGTATGCTCCTCTGAATGAAAAGATTGAAGCAGATGTCAAGGCAACACAAACCCTCCAGTGTGACCTAACCAAAGAAGAACTCAACTGTGTCGACCCTTTCAACAGTGTAAAGGATCTCTAGAATAAGTTGATTGAGCTGCACAAAGGAAAGTCAAATACAAGAATCAGTAAACGGAATCTTCTACTTAACAAACTCTACAACATGAAGATGCAAGATGGTGAAACCGCTATATAGCTTCATGCACGTAGCCAAGAACTAATGAACGACCTTCACACCATCGGCCACAAGGTAGAGAACCGAGACCTAATCAGGTATGCTTTGAATTCTTTCCTCAGAAAATCATTGTGGGCATCTATGGTAGATGCGTACAAAGTTTCGAGGAATTTGGCAAAAATTAAATTAGACGAGTTATTTTCAGAATAAGAATTACATGAACAGACTAACTCAACACAGATTGAAAAGGTGTCGCTCTTTTTGCAGGTAAAGTCCCGGCAAAGTAAAGAAGAAGAAGCTACAACCTATATCCGAGTCTGATTCCAACTCTAAATCTGACGACGATGGCATCTACCATCCCAAGCTAGTCAGAATGGCTCGAAATTACTACAAGATGATAAAAGGGCAAAGAAAGAAGCAGAAGATGGTTCAGCCAAAGGATGATCCAACTGAACCAAGCACCAATCAAAAAGCAAGACCGACATAACCTATTATTGGTGCAACAAGAAGGTCACTTCAAATTGGAGTGTCCCAATTTAAAGGAAGACAAGAAGACTCGGAGGAAGAAGGTGCTTCAAGCTACGTGGGATGAGTCGTCTTCAGAGGATGAAGAAGAAGAACCTCAATCCAACCTCCTCGCATTGGCGGCTTCGGAAGAACTCGACACTGATTTAGAATCAGAACAAGAAGAAAATCGCGGAACCGGAATGCTATCAATATCAGAAGATGGTCGAATCATGGTAAGAGGATATCCTGAATCTTAATTATATGCATGATTTAATTTCCTATTTATCACGTAAGTTCGCCAAAGCCAACGTTCAGGTTGAGCCCCTCCAACAGGAGGTAAAAGTCTTAAAGGAGGAGACCAACTCAAGCTCCTTGAATGAGACTATTCAGGAAGGAACCTCAACTCAAGTTCAATAACTTGAGGAAGAGAATTCCTCCTTGAAAACTCAAGTGAAGGAACTTAGAGTTATGCTGAAATGATTTACCTCAGGTTCCAAGAATCTTGACATGATTCTTGGAAAATAGAAATCTGTTCTCAACTAATCCGGATTTGATTTCCGAACCAACTCACATTACAGATCTTATTATTCTGTGTTGAACTAAACTAGAACCCGAGTCCCAGTATGGATCTCGAAGTTAAGCTTGACTAATCAAGCAAGACCAAATCATTATTGAATCCCCAAGGACAAAATTCACATCCTAAATAATCCATATCGAGGCTTTAGTCCAGGGGAAGCGAATAGAAAAACTATTTTCATAATTAGATGATTTTCTTGCATATTTTTTTCTAAATTATTGCTTGATGTTTGTTTATTTATTTTCTACAAAAATGTCATGCTTATGAATAGAAATGGTTAGATAAGGACCTGACTTGATTGAAACTTGCACAACCTAGTATTAGGGTGGGGCGAGATGATAGTATGTTAAGGAAGTCTGTCTAAAAAATCAGGTAGGATAAGGTGTACCCTATTTGGTCTTTTAGTCCAGTGGAACTAGCCGAAACTACCTCATCACATCCTCGACTAGTTAGACTAGTGTTTCTCAAAGAGTAACTTGAAAATAAAATTTCTTTAAAAGGCTTTGTCTAGGAAATGGTCATTTCTGTTGGATGGGGTGGACCGGCTAGATGGGGGGTGAATAGACGGTTATGAAAAATAATGGAGATAGCACTCATCTAAAAAAACTTGGTTGCAACTGGAACGTTGCTTCCAAGGCGATTAACGCTCAAGAAGAACACCTTCAAGCGGAGAAGCCTTTACAGTTGTAGCACTGAAGACTTAGAGAGGTTACAATTCAATTGATACTTTTAATTTTAAATTCTAAGCCTATTTATAGCCTAAGAGAATAAATCTGGATTGTTGATTATTGAGGAATTTTCTCTTGGTCGTTGATCCATGGATGTAATCTGGATGGTTGATCTTGGATGGGATTAACCTGCATCCATTGGATCTGATTAAAGGATAAGGCTTTATCCTTTATGAGATAAAGGAATTTTTATCTTCTTCTCGAGATTGCTATTGTAATCTCCAAGTAAGAATATCGGCAAGAACAAATTGTCTCCGACCTTTATCCCAACTGGTAAGCTTGGCAGCCTCTGCTCTCGAGGTTTTGGGTTCAATTCCTCTTAGCAACAATTTAATCTTTCTTTTTCGAGCGACTAGCCTTTTGGTTCTTCTGCTCGCAACAAATAAATAACTTTATCATCTGCTCACAACAACTTTAATCACATCTCTTCTTATCCCAATCAGTAAGGCTGGTGATATACGCAGGCGAGGTTGCTGGTTCGAATCTTCACAGCAACAAATAAAATTCTTTTTATTTCAGCTGCCTGGTTTGACTTGTTCAAACTGACCAGTCTTTTGGTTCATCTTCTGGGTGATTTCCGGCCAACCGGAGTTAGGCTCACCCGAACCCGACTCCGGCCTTTCGCCCCTCGAGCATCCTTCCTCCCGACTTCTCGTCCCTCGGACACCGCACACATCCTTCTCGCTCCACCGGCGTACTCTTCCGCAACTTCCGTGTCCCTCGGATTGTACCAAGCCCGTCGGCTCACTTCCCCGCACAATCCTTCTCGTCCGCTACGTCTTACGCTCGACTTCTTCCGTACCTAAGTTCCTACACACTTAGCAGAGGGATTAAACATACCATGACCTAACTTAACCTGGTTGATCACATCAAAACTTATCGGGGCACCAACAATCTCCCCCTTTTTGATGTGCATCAACCTAGGTTCAGTAAGGGTTAAACCAAATAAGTAAAAAAATAGTAAACTTAAATAAACAGGTTAAGCATAAGAAAGATGTTTCAAAGAAAATCTACAATCTCCCCCTGTACACAAGCCTACTCTCCCCCTTTGATCACAACAAAAACCGGAGACTAATAAACCGGGGATGAAAAAAAGTTAGCATATTGTGAAAAAAATTGAAGTGTTTAACTAAAGCTTAAAAGATTAAAAAAATTTAGTTTTCAAAAATAGCATTTTCAAGAATTTTTCAAATTAAAGAAAATATAATTACATTAAAAAAAATTCTATAAATTCTAAATGGACTTAAAAAATTCGAAAATAATTTTGACAAAGTCAACATTCGATTTATATCCTAAAAAATCAGATCTAGTCAAACTCTTTTTCTTTCAAATTCTTAAAATTTAAAAATATGGTTTCATCAAAAAAAATCATAAAAATTCGAAGAGTGTTCGAAAAATTTCAAAAAGTTTCAAGTGTATAGCCAACTTTCCTTAAGTAACAAAAAATTGTACTAAATTTAAAAAAAATGACATGCAATAAAAATTGTTAGTCAATATCTGTAACAAAAATTAATTTAAGACAGATTTAGGAATCCAAAATAGGTTACTATCAACCAGGTTAGTTAAAAATTTAGGGGGCACATATTTCTTTGTATTTTCCTAAGTTGGCCCTTGTGATTCTTAAGATACCAGTTCAGCCCCTCAGGATAATGATTCTTTTTCTGTCGCAGACATGTAATATCAAATTCCAATTTCTTAACTAAATTTTCTAGATTTTCATTTTTATTTTTTAAGTTATCGAACATACTTAATGGACATGATGTAGATAACTCCTTTTTCAACCTCAATATCTTTCTCCTCTTTTTACAAAAACTATTCAAAACAAATTTTAAAACAGATAAAAGTTTGTCGGGAGGTAATTTACATACCTCACTTACCATGTCGTCGTATTTGCTACTTAGTGGTTCCTCGTCGCTGCTGCTTTCGTCAGACGACTCTCCCCCTTCATTGATACTCATCTCCGATGAGCTTTCTTCATCGTCCTCCTCTTGATGACTCGCCATCAGGGCAAGTCCAGCATACTCCTCGATTTCTGACTCGTCAGAAAACGTGTCATCACATGTCGCTTTCAGTGCTTTCTTTTTCTTCAGCTGATTTTTTTTCTTCTTGTTCTTTAATTTGGGACAGTTGTCTTTAATGTGACCCTCTTCGTCACAATTGTATCACTTTACCGTTCGTCTCTTCGGAGATTTCTACTTTCCCTAAAACTTTGAAAATTGATTAGATTTAACAAACTTTTTAAATTTCCTTACCAAGTATCCTTTTTCTTCTTCTTCTTCATCATCCGAGGATACCGATTCTGGTACTGTTGTTTTCGTGTTCAGGGCTACACCATTCGTCTTTCGATTTCTTGCAATTCTCGATTCATGAAGTTCAAATGTTGAAATAAATTTTGAGTGAAATTGTCTCGAGATCTTTAGCAATAAAAAAAGAATCAACAAAAGACGTCCAATCGGAATTTCTCGGAAACGAATTAAGCGCGTACCTCAGCGAATCTCGGTTACTTACCTCTTCCCTGAGATTCGTCAGTTCCGTTAACAAACCTTTTATTTTTTGAGTGCAAATGCGCTACTGTTTGACCTTCTTCCATGCGGAGGTTGGTCAGCTGGTTCCGAAGAATGTCCATTTTGGCGAGCTTAGCTTCGGAAGTCCCTTCGTGTAACTCTAGGAATTTTTCCCAGAGTTCTTTCGCGGATGCATATGTGACGATTCGGTTGACTTCTTGTGCTAGGAGTACAGAAAGCAGGTGGTAAACTGTTTTTCCATTTGCCACAAAATCAGCTTGTTCCTTCTTGCTCCATTTGGTTAAATCCTTCTCTTTGGGAGCTGCAAAACCATATTGCATTATTTTAAACAATTCGAATTCTGTAGTGAAGAATACCTCCATCTTGCGCTTCCATTCAGAGAACTCCCCCTCGAATTTCGGCGGGTAGATGGCGGGTCCGACCATTTTGGTTGATGGTGCTGCAGTTGGCGGTTAGTCCTTTTGCGGCGAACTAGGCTCTGATACCACTTGTTGGATGGGGTGGACCGGCTAGAGGAGGGTGAATAGACGGTTATGAAAAATAATGGAGATAGCACTCGTCTAAAAACAACTTGGTTGCAACTGGAACGTTGCTTCCAAGGCGGTTAACACTCAAGCAGAACTCCTTCAGGCGGAGAAGCCTTTACAGTTGTAGCACTGAAGACTTAGAGAGGTTACAATTCAATTGATACTTTTTGATAGATCGACTAGCGTGCTAGAGGGGGTGAATAGCACTTTTTCATTAACGTCTCTACAAGATTGTTAGCGCAGCAGAAATAATAATATGCAAAAGACAATAAGAACAATGCTAACAACAGAATTTTACTTGGTATCCACCCAAATAGGTGACTAATCCAAGATCCACGCACGTACACCACTTCCACTATGAAAAATCTCCTTCAGGTGGAGAAACCTTTACAGTGGTATTGTCTTCCTCTTTACAGAATGTAGTGAATGAAGAGAGAGGAAGTTGAAAAGGCTTTTCACATGAGCAGCACTTCATTATGGTATGGAACCATACCGCTCACGTGCAAAAAGGTCCTCCTTTTATAGGAGAACAGGACAAACTTACAGTCTGTCCAGCCCCGCACCAGTCGACTGCCCTAGCATTAATTGCTAGCCAATGGCTAGTTTTCGGGGTATACCAGTCGACTGCCTCTGGACAGTCGACTGGTAGAAGGCTGAAAACCTTCTGTGAGTTTTAGCAATCGACTCCCCTCTAGCCAGTCGACTGCCCACTCACTTCCAGCCAATCTTCACATACTCCTTCACGTGTGCCTTTAGGTTCACTCCTTGGCTAGTCCCTTGAAGTCATCTTCCTCTGGCTCTCGTCCCTCAGATGCGCACACAAGCCTTCCATTGGCTTGCCTCCATGCTACCCTTCATGTGTGCCCTTGATGTCCACTTCCCGACTTGCCCTTGGAGTCCTCCTCCCTCGGCTCTCGTCCCTCGGATATGTTCACCATGTGTGATTCTCTAAGTCCTGCAAACTCAATCACACACATCAAATACAACATAACACTCTAACCTTAAACATATTCATACACACACATCAAAACCATGATCTTCCAATCATTTAAGGGTCGATTGCCTCAACAATCTCCCCCTTTTTGATGTGTGGCAATATGTTTAAGTTTAGAGATAAATAACAACCAATAATAACAGTAACAATAGATAGCAATTGAAAAACATAAGACATAGCAAACCTAAGAGGTAACCTCCCCCTTAATCCATGTCTTCTCCCATTTTCAATTCTACTCATGATCCAAGTTAAGTTCCAACTTAACACTAAACAACATTAAAAATGTAAGACATATTAACACCTAAGAGGTAACCTCCCCCTTAATCCATGTCTTCTCCCATTTTTAATCATCCAAGGTCTAAGTTAGACAAAGTACCTTAAACCATCCATTTCAAGTCAAAATTCTAACTTAAACCACCCATTCTCCCCCTTTGACACCATCAAAATGATTGCCTCAAGCAACCCAACCCTAGGGCATCAAATAAGAGAAAGTTGGATTTCTGAAAAAATTTACAGAATCTGAAAATAGTCATGACAGTCGACTGCCCATGGGCAGTCGACTGATACTCTGTCAGTGACATTTTTCAAGTTCTGTGCCGAAATTCAGAAATGTCCAAAAAATTCAGGAAAAATCCAAAAATTGTAAAAACTTGCAAACATGTTTGAAATGATATACTCTATCAAGGAAAAATATTAGTCCATATAAAATTTCAAACATGCTTGACTTTTGATAAAAAGTCAAAATCTTTGAAAACCACTAAGTTTTGTATCAAAATCACAATCTAGTTTTGCTATCAAATATCTTTTAAAAATATGGCAAAGCATATAAAACATAAAATGATTTTCAAAGGTTTAAAATGTCCAACTATGATCTTTGGGCAAGGTGTCCATTGATTAAACACTTATCTTCCCTATAGTTGGTCTAGTTTTCATATTTTGATACTTTTAATGATTCAATAATATGCCACAAGCACAAGTGAACAAAATGTATCACCCTAATGGATCATGCACACTTTTTCAAATGTAATATCCCAAGGTTCATCTTATACTTCTACAAAACACATTCCAATGCCTCTTCTTAAGGATGTAAACTCCGATTAGGGAAGAGGCTTGGTAAAAATGTCGTCTAGGTTTGACTTTGATTCAACCTAGTGTAGTTCTATGTCTCCCCTTGCTACATAGTCTCTAATGAAGTGATGTTTCACTTCAATGTGTTTTATCCTAGAGTGGTGAACCGGATTTTTGGTCAAATTGATTATACTTACATTATCATACAAGACTTTGACCTTGGTATAATGTAACTCATAATCTTTTAAAGTGTGCATGATCCAAAGGAGTTGAGAAATACACCCACCCATTGCCACATATTCCGCCTCCGTTGTTGATAGGGGCAACGCATGGTTGTTTCCTACTACTCCAACTAAGGAAGAACCAAGGAATTGACACCCTCCACTAGTACACTTCCTATCTAGCTTACAACCTGCATAGTCCGAGTCGATGTATCCAATAAGATCAACATTAGGGGTTTTAGGATACCAAAGTCCGACATTGAGGGTACCTTTGACATACCTTAGGATCCTCTTGACTACAACTAAATGGAACTCTTTGGCACAAGATTGGTACCTTGCACACATACCTACAGTAAAAAGTATATCGGGTCTACTAGCGGTTAGATATAGTAGGCTACCAATCATGCTTCTATATTGCTTAGAGTCTACCATTTTCCCTTCAAAGTCACTATCCATTTTCACATTGGTTCCTATGGGGGTAGATGCTACCTTAGCATTTTCTAAGCCAAATTTCTTTAGCATTTCCTTAGCATATTTAGTTTGAAAAACATGTGTTCCTTCATTAGTTTGCTTGACTTGAAGTCCTAAAAAGAAGGTTAGCTCTCCTACAAGACTCATTTCAAATTCATCTTCCATACATTTGATGAATTCTTGTAGGAAGTCATTATTTGTTGACCCAAAAATGATATCATCTACATACACTTGGGCAACAAATATGTCCTTATCCTTAGATTTTAGGAACAAAGTAGGGTCAATTGTTCCTCTCCTAAACCCCTTAGACACTAGAAATGAAGAAAGTCTTTCATACCAAGCTCGGGGAGCTTGTTTCAATCCATATAAGGTTTTTCTCAATTTGTAAACGTGTCTTGGATAATTAGGGTCCTCAAACCCGGGGGGTTGTTCTACATAGACTTCTTCCTTAATGATCTTATTAAGGAATGTCGACTTCACATCCATTTGGTGAAGTGTGAAACCCATGTGAGCGGCATAGGCTAGTAGAATTCTAATGGACTCTAATCTAGCTACGGGGGCATAAGTCTCATCATAATCTAATCCTTCAACTTGGTTAAAACTCCTAGCTACCAATCTAGCCTTGTTCCTAGTGATTTTGCCTTGGTCATCTAGTTTGTTCCTAAATACCCATCTTGTGGTTACAATGGTGCAATCATTGGGCCTAGGAACCAACTCCCAAACATCACTTCTCTCAAATTGATTTAGCTCTTCTTGCATGGCTAAGACCCAATCTACATCTCCCAATGCTTCATCAATAGACTTAGGTTCTAATTGAGAGATTAAGGCTATTTGACTAGTTTGGTCTCTAAAATAGGACCTAGTCCTTACTCCTTAAGTGACATCACCCATTATTTGGTCAATAGGGTGATCTTGGTGATGTCTCAAGGGCCTAGAGGTTGTGGGTTCATTGACTACTTCTTCCTCATCCTCTAGAGTACTTCTTACTCCCCCTAGATCATTGCCCTCCAAATGTAGGTCTTGAATTCTTTGGGCAAGGGGTTGGACCTCTTCTATATCCTTATCAATTGAGGCTTTTCTAGGATAGGTATTTGTTGATTCATCAAAGTTAACATTTGAGGACTCCTCAATCACTTTTGTCCTTTTATTGTAAACTCTATAACTTCTACTAGTTAATGAATACCCAACTAGAATTCCCTCATCAGCTTTTGACTCAAACTTCATTAGGTCATCTTTGGTATTTAAAATATAGACTTTACATCCAAAGACTCTAAAGTAGTGGACATGTGGTACTCTCCCATTCCATAGTTCAAAGGGTGTTTTCCCTAGGAACCTATGTACCAAAACCCAGTTTTGAATGTAACAAGCGGTGTTAACCGCTTCGGCCTAAAAGTAGCTAGGAAGAGAATATGCATTAAGCATAGTCCTAGCAGCTTCTTGTAGGGCTCTGTTTCTCCTCTCAACTGCCCCATTTTGTTGAGGAGTCCTTGGGCATGAAAATTCATGCTTGTATCCATTTTCTATACAAAATTGTGTCAAACTTGAATTTTGGAACTCCCCACCGTGGTCACTCCTAATTCGGTTAATTTTGAGGTGTTTCTCATTCTCTACCCTTTTACTAAATCCTATAAAGATTTCCAGGGTATCGTCCTTATGTTTCATAAAGAAAACCCATGGAACCTAGAAAAATCATCTACTATAACTAAACAGTATTTACTCCCTACAAGTGAGGGAGTACTATGGCAATCAAATAAATCAATGTGTAAGAGCTCTAATGGTAAAGTAGTAGTGGTTAGGGTTTTACCTTTGTGTGACGATTTTGATTGCTTACCCTCTTGGCATGCATCACACAATTTGGTCTTCTCATACTTGATCATAGGTAGCCCTTTCACCAACTCTTCCTTGGCCACTCTTGAAATGCTTCTCATGTTGACATGTCCAAGCCTCCGGTGCCACAACCACCCTTCTTCTTCTTTAGACATGAAACACTTAGCCAAATTGTTAGTAGCATAAGCAAGATCAAGATAATACATGTTTGCCTCTCTATACCCTTCTAACATGACATTATTTGATTCATTATGTTTAATTAGGCATTTCCTAGCATGAAATTCAACCCTAAAGCCTGCATCACATAACTGACTCACACTAAGTAAGTTAAACTTCATATCTTTAATTAAGAGTACTTTATGTATGGAAATTGTAGGAGATACCTCAATGGTGCCCCTATCAATAATTCTTAGTTTTCCACTATTTCCAAAAGAGACCGTCCCTTCTCTTAAGTAGCTAATAGTAGTGAACTTGCTCACATCTCCGATCATATGTCTTGAGCATCCACTATCTACTATCCACATGGTTGAGGCCTCCTTCACCTTCACCTATACAACATGGAAAACATACTCTTTTGGTACCCAAATTTTTGATCCATAAGCATCATTTAAAAATCTTTTAGGTACCCATGCCCTCTTGGTGTTTTCCTTAGACCCTTATCTCCTAGATGCACCAATCCTACCCGTGAGTGAGACAAAGGTCACTTCCTTTGTCATTGGCCTATATCCTAATCTAGCCTTGTTATAAACGGCCCTTTGATTATTTATTATCATATCTAAGTTGTTAGAGCCTACTTGGAATTTCCTAAGTGCCTTTGTGAGATCATCTACCTTTTTTCTTAGTTCCCTATTTTCAATTTCAAAACATGAAGCATGTGATGTAAGAGAACTAGCATGTAATTCTTCCTTAAATTTTGTAGATTCTACTCTAAGCATGGCAATCTCATCTTTTAGATCCTTAATCTTACTTCTAGCTTTAGCTAAATCCATGTTAGTGCTAGAAATGATCTTAACTAATGTAGAGGAGGGTAAGTGGTATACCTCACTTACCGATGCTTCTGACTCGGATGATGATGAAGAGGTGCTCTCATCTTCACTGCTTGAACTTCTTTCATCATCTGATGAATCTGAGTGGTCCATTGCCATGAGAGCAAAGTGTGAAACTTGCTCTTCTTCCTCCTCTGAGGATGATGGATCATCCCAGGTCACCTTGAGGTTGGTGGCACCCTTCTCCTTTCCCTTCGACCTCTTCTTGTCACCTTTCTTCTTCTCCTCCTTCTTGTCATCTCTTCTCTTCAATTGAGGGCACTCGTTCTTCATGTGTCCCTCTTGGTGGCAGTTGTAGCAGATGATGTCCTTGGCCTTACCCTTGCCTTTGGACCCTTTCCTTGCATAAGATTTGTTAGAAAACTTTTGAACGCCTTACGCATCTTTCTTACCATGAATGTCTCTTGGTCGCTATCCATGGAGGCACTGGATTCCTCTGAGTCGGATGAGGAGGAGTAGACCACCTTCTTCTTCTCCTTCCTCTTCTTCTTCTCCTTTTTTGCAATAAAAGCAATACCCTTCTCTTTGGCCGAAACGTTAGCTTGCTCGTGCAGTTCAAATTCACAGAATAAATCATCTAATTTAACTATGGATAAATCCCTTGATACTTTGTAGGCATCAACCATGGATGCCCACAAGGTAGTTCTTGGGAAGGCTTGTAAGACATACCTGACGATATCTCGGTTCTCGATCTTTTCTCTAATCACGTGAAGCTCGTTGATGACCTCCTTCACCCTTCCATGCAGCTGACTAATAGTCTCGTTGCTCTTCATGGACAGGGATTGGAGTTGGGCCACGAGCAGATCCTTCTTTCCTCTTCTGGACTCGTTTGACCCTTCGTTCAGTTCCACCAGTTTGTCCCACAATTCTTTGGCACTCTTGAATGGCCCCACCTTGTTGAGTTGCTCCTTTGAGAACCCGCACTGAAGTGTGGTGGTGGCCTTGGCATTGGATTGCGCCCTCTTCATGATCTCCTTCGACCAGGATCTCATGGGTGTCGGTTCCCCTCTTTCATCGATGGGTGCATCGAATCCATCTGCAATACTGATCCAGTTTTCAATATCATTCATAAGGTACTACTGCATCCTACCTTTCCAGTACGCGAAGTCATTCCCATCGAAGAAGGGTGGTCGTGCAGTGCTGTATCCCTCCTGAAACGCCATTTCACTTTGATCCAGTTGACGGTGAGTTCTTCCGAAATGAACCAGCTCTGATACCAACTGATAGATCGACTGGCGTGCTAGAGGGGGTGAATAGCAATTTTTCGTTGACGTTTCTACAAGGTTGTTAGCGCAGCGGAAACAATAATAT
This sequence comes from Boesenbergia rotunda, assembly GCA_024364735.1. Classification (NCBI taxonomy): domain Eukaryota; kingdom Viridiplantae; phylum Streptophyta; class Magnoliopsida; order Zingiberales; family Zingiberaceae; genus Boesenbergia; species Boesenbergia rotunda. Next base: position 116,481 of record JAGFNQ010002137.1, read on the forward strand.
GCAAAAGACAATAAGAACAATGCTAACAATAGAATTTTACTTGGTATCCACCCAAATGGGTGACTAATCCAAGGATCCACGCACGTACACTACTTCCACTATGAAAAATCTCCTTCAGGTGGAGAAACCATGTTGTCTTCCTCTTTACAGAATGTAGTGAATGAAGAGAGAGGAAGTTTAAAAGACTTTTCACACGAGCAGCACTTCATTATGGTACGGAACCATACCGCTCACGTGCAAAAAGGTCCTCCTTTTATAGGAGAACAGGACAAACTCGCAGTCTATCCAGCCACCCACCAGTCGACTGCCCCTGGGGCAATCGACTGGCCTAGCATTAATTGCTAGCCAACGGCTAGTTTTCGGGGTATACCAGTCGACTGCCTCTGGGACAGTCGACTGGTAGAAGGCTGAAAACCTTCTGTGAGGTTTGGCAGTCGACTCCCTTCTGGCCAGTCGACTGCCCACTCACTTCCAGCCAATCTTCACATACTCCTTCATGTGTGCCTTCAGGTTCACTCCTTGGCTAGCACCTTGAAGTCATCTTCCTCTAGCTCTCGTCCCTCGGATGCGCACACAAGCCTTCCCTTGGCTTGCCTCCATGCCACCCTTCACGTGTACCCTTGATGTCCACTTCCCGGCTTGCCCTTGGAGTCCTCCTCCCTCGGCTCTCATCCCTCAGATATGTTCACCATATGTGATTCTCCAAGTCCTGCAAACTCAATCACACACATCAAATACAACATAACACTCTAACCTTAAACATATTCACACACACACATCAAAACCATGATCTTCCAATTATTTAAGGGTCGATTGCCTCAACACTTTTAATTCTAAATTCTAAGCCTATTTATAGCCTAAGAGAATAAATCTGGATTGTTGATTGTTGAGGAATTTTTTCTTGGCCGTTGATCCATGGATGTAATCTGGATGGTTCATCTTGGATGAGATTAACCTGCATCTATTGGATCTGATTAAAGGATAAGGCTTTATCCTTTATGAGATAAAGGAATTTTTATCTTCTGCTCGAGATTGCTATTGTAATCTCCAAGTAAGAATATCGGCAAGAACAAACTGTCTCTGACCTTTATCCCAACTGGTAAGCTTGGCAGCCTCTGCTCTCGAGGTTTTGGGTTTAATTCCTCTTAGCAACAATTTAATCTTTCTTTTTCGAGCGACTAGCCTTTTGGTTCTTCTGCTCGCAACAAATAAATAACTTTATCATCTGCTCACAACAACTTTAATCACATCTCTTTCTTATCCCAATCAGTAAGGCTGGTGATATACGCAGGCGAGGTTGCTGGTTCGAATCTTCACAGCAACAAATAAAATTCTTTTTATTTCAGCTGCCTGGTTTGACTTGGTCAAACTGACCAGTCTTTTGGTTCATCTTCTAGGTGATTTCCGACCAACCGGAGTTTGGCTGACCCGAACCCGACTCCGGCCTTTCGCCCCTCGAGCGTCCTTCCACCCGGCTTCTCGTCCCTCGGACACCGTGCACGTCCTTCTCGCTCCACTGGCGTACTCTTCCACAGCTTCTGCGTCCCTCGGATTGTACCGAGCCCGTCGGCTCACTTCCCCGCACAATCCTTCTCGTCCGCTACGTCTTATGCTCGACTTCCTCCGTACCTAAGCTCCTACACACTTAGCAGAGGGATTAAACATACCAGGACCTAACTTAACCTGGTTGATCACATCAAAACTTACCGAGGCGCCAACAATTTCTCTGATAACCGAGAAGGCCCCTGTGCCTCGCCAAGACCTGGAAGATAATTATTGAAATCTATTTTCAATTTGCTAATTGTTAAACTTGAATCTAACTCAAGGTTCAATCAAATCATAGTTTTTAACTTAAATTCAAAGATAAAATTTAATGTATCTCACAAAACAATAAGGGTACCCTGTTTTGTTACTTAGAAATGGGTGAGATGCTTAGGACCTAAAAATTTACTCCAACCAAACCAACCTCACAAAACTAATTAATTTCACCTAATTTACAATTTTACCCAAAATTCAATTTTAATAATTTTCCAAATTCAACTTAAATAATTTTCAAAATTTAACTTAAATAATTTTTAAAATTCAACTTAAATAATTTTCTAAATTTAACTTAAATAATTTTCCAAATTCAACTTAAATAATTTTCAAAATTTAACTTAAATAATTTTCAAAATTCAACTTAAATAATTTTCAAAATTTACTTAAATATTTTTTATTTTAATTTAATATTTTTTAAAATTCATCTTAACTCAACCAAATTAAACTAATGAAGTTAAAATCCGTCTCACAGAAATACCCATATGAGTAACATAACTGATAACTCAGATTGGGTGAGGCAAACTAGGCAGTGAAACTCAATTCATCTATCCTTATACTTCTATATAAATGGATCCAAACCATGATACTTTATGTGTAGGGACATAAAGATTTATATCAGTGGATATTGGATAGTGGGTGCTCCAGACATATGACTGGAGACCAATTGAAGTTCACCAAAATCAAGTACAAGAATCTAGGTTCAGTAGCTTTTGGCAATAATGTCACACTTAAGCTAATTGGTTCAGGTAATATTGAACTGAACTCTGATTTCATTATTAAAAAGGAGCTATTGGTCGATAATTTTAAATTTAACTTACTTAACATTAGTCAACTTTGTGATACTGGATATATAGTTACTTTTTCTAATTCAGACTGCCTTATTAGGAACTTACAAGACCCAGGAGTAACCCTTAGGGGAATTAGAAAAAATAATATTTATGTTATTATCCTACCATTTCACCTAAATGTTTTCTAACCCAACAAGAAGAAACTAACTTATGACATAGAAGACTAGGTCACACCTACACAAAACTAATTTCGAGACTAAGTCAAAATGGACTATTTAAGGGTATCCCTAAACTTAGAAACTTTGAAAATTCAATATGTAACCCATGTCAACAAGGTAAACAAACAATGTCAACCCATTAACCTATCCAATCAGACTTAACCCATGCTACACTTGAGCTCCTACACCTAGAACTAATTGATTCTCATGGAGCCATGTCACTTAGTAGAAATCGATATTGCTTAGTAAAAAATACTTGAAAACCAATAGCTGGGTTAGACATTTCTAGATTTACCTGGGTTAGGTTTTTGAAAACCAAAGATGAAACTTTTGGAATATTTAACACTTTATGTAAAATACTTGAAAATGAAAAATATACAAAAATCAAAAGAATTAGAAGAAAACATGGGGGCAGGGGGGAGTGAATTTGAAAATCTAAAATTTAATGAATTCTGTAAAATTAATGGATATATCCATAAATTTTCTTCCCCTAGAACCCTCCAACAAAATGAGATATTTGAAAGAATGAATAGGACCCTTCAAGAAGCTGTTAGGATGATACTTAATGAGTATAATCTATTTAATCAACTTTGGGCAAAAGCAATAAACACAGCTTGTTATATCCAAAATAGGGTCCTAATAAATAAAAGACATAATAAAACCCCCTATGAAATTTATTATCATAGACTACCTAACCTATATTATTTAAAAGTTTTTGGATGTAAGGTACATATCCTAAATACTAAAGACTACTTAGGAAAATTTCAATCAAAATCAACCCTAGAGATTTTTGTAGGGTACTTAACCACAAGTAGGGCATATATGGTCTATAATAAACATACCCTTAAAATTAAAGAAACTATAAATATAATATTTGATGAAGAAATGGTAACAACACCAACTAATTCACCTAATCTAATCAACTCATGTAACTTAAACAACTCACCAAATTTAACCAATCAACCAAGTCTAAATAATTCAGACCAAGACCTTGAAGAAAGAGAATCAATACCTAAAACAAACTCAAATCAAACAATTGAACCAGTAATTAAACCAAATCAAATAATTGAACTAGTAATTGAACCAAATCAAATAGTTGTACCTGAACCTGAACAACGTGAACCATCTTCTAGGACTAGGTCAAATCATCCAACTGACCAAATCATAGGTGACCCAACTTAGGTGTTAGAACAAGGTCATCCTATAGAAACCTAAGCCAAGTCACCTTGATTTCTAAGATTGAACCCAAGACCATAGAAGAAGCATTACCTGACCTAGACTGGATTATATCTATGCAGGAAGAATTACCTCAATTTGAGAAAATCAAGTCTGGGACTTAGTACCAAATCCAGAAGGTAAGACTGTGATAGATACTAAGTGGATTTTTAGGAATAAGCTAGATGACAAAGAGAAATAGTAAGAAATATAGCTCGCTTAGTGGTTAAAGGATATAGTCAAATTAAAGGATTGGACTATGATGAAACATATGCACCTGTAGCTAGAATAGAATCAATTAGAATGCTTTTAGTTTATACAGCACATAAGGGCTTCAAATTATATCAAATGGATGTTAAGTTTGCCTTTCTAAATGGATTTATAAAAGAGAAGTCTATGTAAGCCAACCTCCAGGTTTTGAGGATTTAGAACATCCTAATTATATTTTTAAACTTAAAAAAGCCCTATATGCACTTAAACAAACACCTAGATCCTGGTATGAAAGACTATCCAATTACTTAGTTTCAAAGGGGTTTAACCAAGGCCAAATTGATCCAACCCTGTTTGTTGAATACTTAGAAAATGATATTTTCATTGCCCAAATCTATGTAGATGATATAATTTTTGGCTCAACCAACACAAATTTCTTAAAAAATTTATAAAAATAATGAAAAATGAATTTGAAATGAGTCTTATAGGTGAGTTAACCTTTTTCTTAGGACTTCAAGTTAAACAAACTAAAGATGAAAATTATATTCATCATTTTAAATATGCAAAAGAATTAACTAAAAAATTTAGAATGGAAAATTCTAAAGATATTAACACCCTGATGGCAACTAATATTAAAATAGATAGTGACCCAAAAGACAAACCAGTGGACTTGAAGCACTTTAGGAGTGCTATAGGTAGCCTACTTTACCTAATTGCTAGAAGATCTGACATCCTATTTGCATTAGGTATTTCTGCTAGGTACCAAACCTGTACTAAGGAATCTCACATAAATGCAGTTAAGAGATTATTTAGGTACATTAAAGGCACCCTAAATGTTGGAATTTGGTATCTTAGGATATCTAATTTTGACCTACTAGGCTACTCTGACTCAGATTATGCAGGATGTAAACTAGATCGAAAAAGTACTAGTGAAATTATCAATGTTGGGTCACAGCTAGTTAGTTGGTGCAGTAGAAAGTAACACTGTGTTGCATTATCCACAACTAAAACTGAATATATAACCCTGGGAGAATGTGTAGCTCAATTACTATGGATGATGCATACTCTTAAGGACTTCCAATTGACCTACACTAAGACTAAAGTCTATATTGATAATATTAGTCAATTAATCTTACAAAAAATCTCATTCACCATTCCAGAACTAAACATATTAAAGTAAAACACCACTTTGTTATGGGATCATGTAGTTAGGGACAAAATCGTACTTACAACATAGAATCAAAATCTAACTTAGCTGATATTTTCACTAAACTACTACCTGAGTCTGACTTTAGTTCACTAAGAAGGCAACTAGAAATGTGCTCAGTAGAATAGACTTATTCATTTATGTGTTTTTGTTAATTAAAATGATTTTTTGTCATTTTTAAAAAAAACATTTTTTTAAAACTATTAACTATTTTTCAAAAATTCATATTTTTAAAAAATCATACTGTTTTAACTTTTTATTTAATTTTTCAACTTAGTTTTTCAAAAATGTACCCCCATTTAAAACTAGAAATTTCTTCGTTATGGACTTAGCTTAGGACTTAATCCTAGTTTGCATGCTCCTATAGATTTAGCAGCCAGCATCTCACAAGCACATTAGGATACTTTGATTGACAACTTAGACTGGGTTCAGATGCTTAGGTCTATGCCTTGACTCAAGATGCTTTAAGTCAGTGCATCAAGAGCAGTTGGGGTAATAAATACAATTGAACAACAATCAAGTTAAGTAATCAAGCTTAGAAAGTCTAACTTGATTAGACTAGTTAACTTGACTAACCCAAGTGAAAGCTACTATTTTATAACAGTTACTGAGTATCAAACTAGGTTAGACAAGAACCCAAGAAATTAATATTTGATTATTTTTAAATTTAAAAAAAATTATTGCATGTGTTTTTACTTAAATCATGCTTGGACTCAATAGGAATATCAACTTGGTTCAAATTTTGTTCTTTAGCATTAATTCTTGATTACTACTTAATTATTTCATAATTTGTTAAAACATAACTCTTGACATTTTTTTTCAAAATGTTTTTTTCAATATTTTCTTATAGTTTTGCAAAACTCATAGACTCTGATACTCAATATTTTGTTTCATTCTCCTTGATCAAAATTTTCATTCAAAAACATAGGAGAGTAGAGAAAATTATACTTTCAAAGAATTTATATTTCAAATTTTTTTTCGATATATAGCAAAGGGGGAGAGTAGAAAAATAAAGTTAAAATCTTTTCCTTTTTCAAAAGAATGTTTTTTTAGAAAACTTTTTTTCAAAAATTAGGTTAACTTTAATTTAGGTTTCACTTTAACTCAGAAGTTTTCAAAATTTTTTTTAATTATTTTTCAAAGTAATGAACATTTTCAAATTTAGAATTTTTTTAAAAGAAATTAGAAAATGTTTCAAATTGAAAATGATATATTTTTTAAAAGTTTCACGGGGAGAATTTCAAATCAAGGGGGAGCTTTATGCACTGATTCAATTTTGCAAGGTTTTTCTCTTTAAAAATTGCAAGTGTTTTAAAAATAAGGGGGAGATCACTTATCAAGGAGGAGAGTTAAAAGATTATTCAAATTTTTCATGTCTTAAAGAAAATTGCCACAATATTGAATATATTACTTAACTGTGATTTATTTTCTTGTTCATATATTTTTAACTTTACTATTGAACTGGGTTGCCATAAATCAAAAAGGGGAAGATTTTTGGTGCCGAAAGTACCAGATCGAACCTGGTGTTGATAATGGCAAAGGGATCAAAGTTAAGTTTGTGTGGTGATCCAATGAATTTACTAAGTGTGCAAGAAAGTCCTAGTTAACCTAGACACGAAGTCTTGACTTGCAGGGTTGAGCACGAAGTCCTAGCCGAGGGTTGGGCACTGAAGACCTGACCAAGGGTTGGGTATGAAGACCTAGTTTAAGGAATTGGGCACGAAGTCTTGGTCGGGGACTGGGCACAAAGTGTAAAATACGGCAATTCGAAAATCCGGACCAGATAATTTTTTTGGAATTTTTCCGGATAGAGTCTAGGGTTTCCGGCCCTACGGGAGGAGCCCAAGGGGCTTTATTATAAAAACTTAAAACTTATCAAAGGTTTACAGGTAACCACTTAAATTACTAGAGGGTAAATAATTTAATCCTAGAAAATTTATTGAGATGAATTATAACTAATTGGAGGGGTAAAAGGGCTAAACCCCTTACCATAAGGGTAGGATTTAGATTTCGAAGAGTGGAGGGGCCTTTCTGAAAAATGACCAGCCACTTATATATATTTTTCTTCTATTCTCTTCGCACACCCGCAGCCAAAACCCGCCCGACTCCTTCTTCCCTGTGCCCTAGCCGTTGCAGCCGCCGACCCAATTTCTTCTCCTCCCCTTCGCGTGAGCCCTAGACGCAGCGCCGCTCGCTTTCTTCTTCATCCCGCGTGCCCTAGCCCACGGTCGACGCGATCTTTCCTTCCTCCTCTCATCGCGTGCCCTAGTCGCAGCCAAGCGCCGACTCCGCTTCAGTCGGCCGCCACCAGGAGGAAACCCGGCGAGTGTCCAGATAAGGGGTTGCCTTCTCCACGCAACGGCTTGGCCTTGGACATCAAGAGCAGATTTGGGAAGGGGATGGAACATGGTGCATCGGGGGAAAAAAAAAAAGATCCTAAACAGGGCACCCTTTCGTTGCTACCTATCTGGTCGGATTGGAACAAGGAATTCAAGCAACCTCGGTACTCAGGTAAGGATGTTAACTTTGAATTGGATGGTAGAAATCTATGCTTTGATGTGGTTTCGGGATGCTTTTAATTTTGTGTTGGTTTCTGCCGTGCGTAAATCTATTAGCGTGGGGGATGCATGTTGATTCAAAAAGCCTGGGTGTTAGAATTAATTTTGTTCCTTGGTTGGAATTGGTGTTTCTATGGTGGTTTAGTTGTTCTAGCTTTCTGATCGATATGGTTTTGGCTATTACATTTGGATTCAAGGTCGCCACTCTATATCTGGAAATGAATCTCGTATGATGAGTTATTAGAAGTTTTGGGGTCATCGGTGCTGTGAGAGGTTACTATTGGATTATTTGCCCATTTGGTTTTGTGTTATGGCGATCGATCTGATCTGTAGATGTTCTTCTTGATTAAATGGAAGATTGATACTAAATTTTGGCTGTGGAGTTGTGTATGGATCACATACGGGTCAATTGGCACTCTTCGAATTTGGATTTTTCTCCATGATGTAGTTTTGATATCTTGTGGCATGTTGAGATTGGTTTAGAGGATTGACGTTCTGTTTTAATGAGGATGACATATGTTTAATTTGGATTTTTGTCCAGGTGTGTGAAGCTTTGAGAATACATTGTCGTGGTTGTGTAAGTTTCTATACATTGTTCCGCTTATGAGAGCTTAATTCAGTATTGATATGGTTAGGATGATTTGGGGTAAAGGCCACCCTTGATCTATTGTAATTGGGTGTTTGATTCGATGATGAAATGTAAATTGGGAAAGGTGGTGGATCACAATTGAGTTGACCACTTATGTTAAACTTAGGCTAAACTTAAATGTGAAACCTAATCCTAAACAAACGTGGGTTAATCATTTAATTAGATGTAATTAAATGAAATGAGATGATTATGTTAACCCTAAATCGGTTTAGGGGTTTTGTTCAGCTATTTAATAATTGTATGATAGCTAAAACTATGTCCTTTGATACAGGGCATTGATTGGATTTATCGTTGCTGATTAGCGGACGGGAGGTTCTTTCTGATATGAGTATCTTCCGATTAAGACGGGTACCCTTTGACTTATCTTTTAGATATTGTCATCTTGTTATGCATAGTCTGTTATAGATAGCAATAAGATCATACGCTATCCCTGTTTATTATGCCTGTTCTGGATACTTGTTATTTATCCCTGGTTATTATGCCTGTTCTGGATACTCGTTAGTTATCCCTGGGTTATTATGCCTGTCTTGGATACTTGCTAGTTATCCCTGGTTATTATGCCTGTCCCTGGTTATTATGCCTGTCTTGGATACTTGTTAGTTATCCCTGGTTAGTATGCCTATTCTGGATACTTGTTGACTCCCTGTTTATTATGCCTGTCCTAGATACCTGTGGTTTATCGCTGAGTTATTATGCTGTTAGTTCCATACAGTATCAGGTAGTGTCATATCTATATGTATGCTTAGAGATCGTGATGTATCTCCTGCCTTTGACCTTGAGGGATCTGTAGTTTTCGGTCAGTATACCTTGTAGGTTAACTGTATTTCCTGTTATAGGATTTCAGACTGAGACCTAGTATACTGAGGACTTGGGAGGGAGGTATGTGTATCTATCATACACCATCCTTGCATTGTTGCATGCCGGCGATCAGCGACTCCCTTGTGGTTGAGCCTATCGTCTCCCGGTACATGATATGCGCACACGGCCACTCATGGGTTAGTGGATACCGTAGGATGTGTGCATTTGCTCTGTACTGCTCCGCTCGACCGCTCAGGGGTAGTGGCTTCGGAGCGTGGTAGCAGGCGGAGATCCCTTCTCTTCCCATAGACCAGAGGAGATGAGAGCGACGCTCCCTCATATATACATGGGGTAGGGGGCGGTCCCCCGACAGCATCCTGTCCACTCGGTCACTCAGGAGCAGTGATGGCAGAGTGCGTACAGTGTCACAGCTCTACCCACTCGGCCGACACAGTATCGCCTGTCTCGGTGGCTTGACTGGAGTTAGGGGGTGACCATGGCATTGCACCATGTGCATATTTTGCATCGTGCATTGTTTGCTGCACTTATTTGCTGCACTTGTTTGACATGCATATTCTGGAGACTTGTTATCTGAGATTATATGTCTATTGATATTCCCTTGGTACTTATTATCCTCTTTTCAGGTTAGATGGATTCTGGTATGTATCTTTATTCAGTATCTTCAGTATACCCTTTCCTATTGTTCATATGAGGTTGTATTAGCGTAGACTTCTATTGTTATTATAACATACTATGTATATCTACTGGGTATTCGCTGAGTTTATGGACTCACACCGTTGCCATATATGTTTATTTCAGGTTGATGCCTGCCAGGAGATCCCTAGCAGCCAGTCCCCAGCTCCAGAGGAGCTCTGTTTAGTTTTACCTTACGTTGTTTCGGTTATGGACCCTGTAGTATTTACTATGTTTCCGCTATTTTGTTTTGAACATGTATGCACGTTTTATTTGATGGTATTGTACTTTTGAGTCCTATGTTGGACTTTGTTTGATTTTGGTTTTGTTCCTGCCCCCTGGCAGCTCAGGTGAGTTCGGATTTGGTTTTTCGATAGTTATAATCATATAACTGTTGTTTTTGCATATATCTGAGGCCTGAGGCCCTTTAAACTGCGTGGTTGTGCTATATATATATTGTATACAGGTTATGTGTTTGTGTAAATTGTCCGCCGGACAGGGGAGGTGCTGTCCGATTTTCTATCGGATCAGCGGCTCCTGGGTCTCGGGGCGTGACAATTTATTTTGGTATCAGAGCGAGGTTTGTCGGATACCTTGAGTGCTTTTGGATTTATCGGTGTTTATCTGATACCAATTTATTTTGGTATCAGAGCCCAGGTTGCGAGATACCTCGGGTATTTGTGGATTTTCGGTGTCTATCTGATACCAATTTATTTTGGTATCAGAACGTAGGTTTGCGATGCCTACTTGTTTTACGAGTCTTTCCGGATTTGTTCGGAGTAGTTTCCTCGATGTGGTTGTTGGGGCTTGGTGCTATGGGACCTCTTCAGGCGACAGGTATTTCTTCTAATCTCTTGTATCCCTTATCCTAGTTAGGATGGATAGAAATTCTTTCTTGTTACTGGATCATGTTACTATACCTGTGTATTTGGGTATTGGGTAGAAAATTCTCTCATGATACTATTCCTGTATATTTAGGTATGATTTAGAAATTCTCACATGTTATGGGATTATGTTACTATACCTGTATATCTAGGTATGATTTAGAAATTATCTCGTGTTATCGGATCATGCTACCATTCCTGTATATTTAGGTATGGTTAGAAATTTTTTCCATGTCATTGGATCAGGTTGTTATTCCTGTATATTTATGTATAGTTAGAAATTCTCTCATTTTATTGGATCCATTCATAGTAGCTCATGGAGCTACAAGTTTTTCTTATGTTGCGTATATCTGGATAGATAAGCTCGATGTCATGTTTTGAGTACATGATCTGCATTGATGCAGTAGGGTAACATTATCTATATATTGTTACGATTAGTAGAGGAGTGATATATTCTGTTCCTTGAGGACTTTGACCATTGATCACTTGTACTCGGTGGCTGATATATAAAGTACATGTTGATGGGTGATTTGATCTAATAGGGAAAGTGTGGAGCTAGTTGCTTGACACTTATGGCTTACTGTTTTTTACTTGGTCTGAATAACCAAGCAGGTATCTACGAACTTATGATTTGCGTGGAGGCAAATCACTTACACAACTAGGCGACCTCTAGTTAAATGATATCAAGGACGACCCGTGGGGAAATAAATGAATTGTTTCATGAGTATGTTTAGATACTCCCGAGAGATAGCATGTCTCTATCTTCTTGTTATTGAGTAGACCTCATAGGGTTTTGACCATGAAGTGGAGGAATTGGACTGTACTGGATTATGAGACGTTGGTCTGTGTAACTTGTTAGCTGTTACGCTATCCTATGAGGGATTTTGACTCATAAATTGTGTGTATATGGTTAGATAATCTCGATGGTGCATCGGGATGTATGACTCGCTAGGGGGCGGAGGATGTGGAGTTTGCTGTAGCCTTATCTTCCGATGAGATATTGGATACTAATCAGGAGGTCAAAGACGACCATTGGTTTTTAGTTATTATACTCCCATCTTGGACCTATTAGTTGACCGGATAATAAGGTTGTTATCACCGTGGACTGTCTTGTTGGTGATGAGAGGTTGATTGAGATTGACGAAACTCTATACTATGTTGTATTTTGAGGATTCTATTAGTGGATATGGACATGCTGTATTTTTAGCTTTTTGATGGATCATTTGGTGGATATATGATCTTTTTGTGGTTGATTGGTTGGAAGTTTGTTATTGATAGCAAAATATGGCACGACATATTGGAACAATCTTTAAATTATGTGATATCCTTGACGGTTTATTGAAGGATATATATATAAATATATATGACTTGTGGTATTTTGGAGGATGTTATTGACTTGGAGATCCTAGGTGATATTCATGAATTTGAACGTTTTACATTTGAGGAGCGAAGTATAGACTTGGCGCTAGTGACATTAGGATTGAATGTCCTAGATAGTGTGATGACTAAGTGGTTATCCGAGTGTACCTGGTTATCGAATGATAACCTATGGAGTGAAAACTCCAGTTGCTCTGTAGCAGTGTAATCGTAGGGTATCAGACGAAGTGGTTACTCATGATGAGTACAGACATATTTTGATGTTAGTGTGCCGTATGAGGAATGACAAAATTTGGGGACCAAATTTTTATTAGTGGGGGAGAATGTAAAATACGGCAATTCGAAAATCCGGACCAGATAATTTTTTTGGAATTTTTCCGGATAGAGTCTAGGGTTTCCGGCCCTACGGGAGGAGCCCAAGGGGCTTTATTATAAAAACTTAAAACTTATCAAAGGTTTACAGGTAACCACTTAAATTACTAGAGGTAAATAATTTAATCTAGAAAATTTATTGAGATGAATTATAATAATTGGAGGGTAAAAGCTAAACCCCTTACCATAAGGGTAGGATTTAGATTTCGAAGAGTGGAGGGCCTTTCTGAAAAATGACCAGCCACTTATATATATTTTCTTCTATTCTCTTCGCACACCCGCAGCCAAACCCGCCCGACTCCTTCTTCCCTGTGCCCTAGCCGTTGCAGCCGCCGACCCAATTTCTTCTCCTCCCCTTCGCGTGAGCCCTAGACGCAGCGCCGCTCGCTTTCTTCTTCATCCCGCGTGCCCTAGCCCACGGTCGACGCGATCTTTCCTTCCTCCTCTCATCGCGTGCCCTAGTCGCAGCCAAGCGCCGACTCCGCTTCAGTCGGCCGCCACCAGGAGGAAACCCGGCGAGTGTCCAGATAAGGGGTTGCCTTCTCCACGCAACGGCTTGGCCTTGGACATCAAGAGCAGATTTGGGAAGGGGATGGAACATGGTGCATCGGGGGAAAAAAAAAAAGATCCTAAACAGGGCACCCTTTCGTTGCTACCTATCTGGTCGGATTGGAACAAGGAATTCAAGCAACCTCGGTACTCAGGTAAGGATGTTAACTTTGAATTGGATGGTAGAAATCTATGCTTTGATGTGGTTTCGGGATGCTTTTAATTTTGTGTTGGTTTCTGCCGTGCGTAAATCTATTAGCGTGGGGGATGCATGTTGATTCAAAAAGCCTGGGTGTTAGAATTAATTTTGTTCCTTGGTTGGAATTGGTGTTTCTATGGTGGTTTAGTTGTTCTAGCTTTCTGATCGATATGGTTTTGGCTATTACATTTGGATTCAAGGTCGCCACTCTATATCTGGAAATGAATCTCGTATGATGAGTTATTAGAAGTTTTGGGGTCATCGGTGCTGTGAGAGGTTACTATTGGATTATTTGCCCATTTGGTTTTGTGTTATGGCGATCGATCTGATCTGTAGATGTTCTTCTTGATTAAATGGAAGATTGATACTAAATTTTGGCTGTGGAGTTGTGTATGGATCACATACGGGTCAATTGGCACTCTTCGAATTTGGATTTTTCTCCATGATGTAGTTTTGATATCTTGTGGCATGTTGAGATTGGTTTAGAGGATTGACGTTCTGTTTTAATGAGGATGACATATGTTTAATTTGGATTTTTGTCCAGGTGTGTGAAGCTTTGAGAATACATTGTCGTGGTTGTGTAAGTTTCTATACATTGTTCCGCTTATGAGAGCTTAATTCAGTATTGATATGGTTAGGATGATTTGGGGTAAAGGCCACCCTTGATCTATTGTAATTGGGTGTTTGATTCGATGATGAAATGTAAATTGGGAAAGGTGGTGGATCACAATTGAGTTGACCACTTATGTTAAACTTAGGCTAAACTTAAATGTGAAACCTAATCCTAAACAAACGTGGGTTAATCATTTAATTAGATGTAATTAAATGAAATGAGATGATTATGTTAACCCTAAATCGGTTTAGGGGTTTTGTTCAGCTATTTAATAATTGTATGATAGCTAAAACTATGTCCTTTGATACAGGGCATTGATTGGATTTATCGTTGCTGATTAGCGGACGGGAGGTTCTTTCTGATATGAGTATCTTCCATTAGGCGGGTACCCTTTGACTTATCTTTTAGATATTGTCATCTTGTTATGCATAGTCTGTTATAGATAGCAATAAGATCATACGCTATCCCTGTTTATTATGCCTGTTCTGGATACTTGTTATTTATCCCTGGTTATTATGCCTGTTCTGGATACTCGTTAGTTATCCCTGGTTATTATGCCTGTCTTGGATACTTGCTAGTTATCCCTGGTTATTATGCTGTCCCTGGTTATTATGCCTGTCTTGGATACTTGTTAGTTATCCCTGGTTAGTATGCCTATTCTGGATACTTGTTGACTCCCTGTTTATTATGCCTGTCCTAGATACTGTGGTTTATCGCTGAGTTATTATGCTGTTAGTTCCATACAGTATCAGGTAGTGTCATATCTATATGTATGCTTAGAGATCGTGATGTATCTCCTGCCTTTGACCTTGAGGGATCTGTAGTTTTCGGTCAGTATACCTTGTAGGTTAACTGTATTTCCTGTTATAGGATTTCAGACTGAGACCTAGTATACTGAGGACTTGGGAGGGAGGTATGTGTATCTATCATACACCATCCTTGCATTGTTGCATGCCGGCGATCAGCGACTCCCTTGTGGTTGAGCCTATCGTCTCCCGGTACATGATATGCGCACACGGCCACTCATGGGTTAGTGGATACCGTAGGATGTGTGCATTTGCTCTGTACTGCTCCGCTCGACCGCTCAGGGGTAGTGGCTTCGGAGCGTGGTAGCAGGCGGAGATCCCTTCTCTTCCCATAGACCAGAGGAGATGAGAGCGACGCTCCCTCATATATACATGGGGTAGGGGGGCGGTCCCCCGACAGCATCCTGTCCACTCGGTCACTCAGGAGCAGTGATGGCAGAGTGCGTACAGTGTCACAGCTCTACCCACTCGGCCGACACAGTATCGCCTGTCTCGGTGGCTTGACTGGAGTTAGGGGGTGACCATGGCATTGCACCATGTGCATATTTTGCATCGTGCATTGTTTGCTGCACTTATTTGCTGCACTTGTTTGACATGCATATTCTGGAGACTTGTTATCTGAGATTATATGTCTATTGATATTCCCTTGGTACTTATTATCCTCTTTTCAGGTTAGATGGATTCTGGTATGTATCTTTATTCAGTATCTTCAGTATACCCTTTCCTATTGTTCATATGAGGTTGTATTAGCGTAGACTTCTATTGTTATTATAACATACTATGTATATCTACTGGGTATTCGCTGAGTTATGGACTCACACCGTTGCCATATATGTTTATTTCAGGTTGATGCCTGCCAGGAGATCCCTAGCAGCCAGTCCCCAGCTCCAGAGGAGCTCTGTTTAGTTTTACCTTACGTTGTTTCGGTTATGGACCCTGTAGTATTTACTATGTTTCCGCTATTTTGTTTTGAACATGTATGCACGTTTTATTTGATGGTATTGTACTTTTGAGTCCTATGTTGGACTTTGTTTGATTTTGGTTTTGTTCCTGCCCCCTGGCAGCTCAGGTGAGTTCGGATTTGGTTTTTCGATAGTTATAATCATATAACTGTTGTTTTTGCATATATCTGAGGCCTGAGGCCCTTTAAACTGCGTGGTTGTGCTATATATATATTGTATACAGGTTATGTGTTTGTGTAAATTGTCCGCCGGACAGGGGAGGTGCTGTCCGATTTTCTATCGGATCAGCGGCTCCTGGGTCTCGGGGCGTGACACAAAGACCTGATCTAGAAGATCGAGCAGAAGACTTAGCCGAGCGAGGACTACGGACAAAAGTAGAGACGGGTCGAGGTATGGACGTCTCGATATCCGGGAGTTTCGGAGGCCGAGCAAAAGTTCATCCAGAGGAGCCGGTTGTCAAAATGTAACTTCACCAGAGTGGAGTAGGTGAGGGTGTGTTCCCTAGAAGATCGGGTAGAAGACTTAGCCGAGCGAGGACTACGGACAAAAGTAGAGACGGGTCGAGGTACGGACATCTCGAGATCCAGGAGTTTCGGAGGCCGAGCAAAAGTTCATCCGGAGGAGCCGATTGTCAAAATGTAACTTCACCAGAGTAGAGTAAGTGAGGGTGCGTTCCCTAGAAGAGGGAACAGGAGGCGTCGGTTCGACCTAGGATTTCAGTTGAAATCCAAAGTCAGAACTAGACAGCTCTAACTGTCATTCATGCATACATTTATTATACTATTATTGTGTTCTCAGACTAACCTTGATTGCAGGCTAAAGGAACCAGCTGCTGTGATCAGGGGTGCCTAAGAAGGCTCAGATGCTCAAGAACTCAGGTGCCCAAGAACCCAGGCGCTTGAGAGGACTCAGGTGCCCCAGACGGGTTTTCTCAGTTATTGGCGAAGCTGAGTTGGCGGTCGCTGGTTGGACACGCCACGTTAGCTCCCAGGGGCCCAGTGCTCCCAGGCGCCCACGAAGAGGATAATGTTTGGTCGAGTCTATGGATAACGACGTGGCTAAAACGGTGACATGGAGGGCGCCCCTATAGCCTCTCGGGTGCCCGAGTTCAAGTATAAAAGGGGTTTCATCCCCTTGCTTCCAAACATAGATTCAAGCTCTCGAAATCTCAATAATAAAGCTTCCATGCTCAAGTTCACCACCCAAGAAGTTCCAGATCTATGACATGCTGCTTCTATAATGAAATTTTTCCTTTAAATGTCGTTGGTATAATTTCCATTTTATTTCTGTAATTAATCATTATTCTTATACTCCATTTTTGAATTATAGTATTGTCCAACAAAAACGGTCAAGGACCGTAACCCTTGGAGTAGGAGCCGTCATAGACTCCGAATCAATTAAAAACAAAGTGATATCATTGTTTTGACTTGGTTATTTCCGCTGTATTTAATTTGATTTACATTCGAAAAATCATTATCGATATTCAACCCTCTCTATCGATCACATCGATCCCACAGAATATTATTATTAGAGGAAGAGTAGATGAAAACACTAAATTGAGCTATTCTCTTCATTGGATGAAGAGAAGATGGGAAAACCAAATTGAATATCAAGATGTTATGACATTCATTTAGTTTTATTGGCATTCACACTAGATAAACTCAAGGGACAATAACCCTTAGTATTTATTGGATGACTATAAAAGGGTCTCTTGTCATGAAAAATGTGTTCATTGTTCTTCTTCCTCCTTCCTCCCCCTCTTGGCCGAAAACTTCACTTGGGGGTTTTTGGTGTTTTGTGAGTCATCCAAGTTGCTAGTACAACTAAGGTAGTTCTTCTCCGAGGCATAGATCGTTTTCGTGTGGATATTACTAGAGGCACAGACACTTGAATATGCAAGTGATCCGGCGAACCGAGGACGAGCGGGATCACTGAAGGGCGCATACCAAAGGTATAACCCTTCGGTAGATCAAACTTCGTACGAGTTTTTCTTTCGCATGGATCAGTCGAAGGTATCTCCAATTTCCACTGTGTTTTTAAGTGTTTTTCACTTAAAGACCCCTACAATGACATTATCACTTCTTTCTCCTCTACAATCACTTCACCCTTCGAGTGTAGCAGCTAGGTATTTTCCGGTTGGTCCTTGATTTATGTTTCATCAATATCCATCATGAAACCATGGTCCTATGTTTCAAATGCAAATAATTATGTAGTCTTAGTAGTGCAAGAGTGATTCTTACTATCCATATCAAAACCTTGTAGCTCATTTATATCAGCATCTTTAGTTTGTTTTGCTTCTTTTTCAATTTGATTATCTATAGCATCTTCCAATGCTTGGTTTTTATCTGCGGCAAGAGCATTGTCATCCTTTGCCGTAAGCTCTGTACTACCTGAATCTTTTTCCATGACGACAAAAAAAACATCCTCATACTTTGCCGATGACGAGTTCTTCACAGATCTTTGAGATTCAAACCCTTTACAGTCACTAAGATTTGGCTTCCCAAGGTTGCTTTGCAAATGTTGTATATTGATAAAAAAAAAAGTTGAGTTTATTTGAATAGCATGGCGATGATCGTCTACACGGGATAAGAATAAATTATCAGGGTCCATCTGTGGCTGTGAATCCCCATTGCATTGTACTTTGTTACATTCAGGAATGATGTTGCTTTGTTTAAACGCGTCCAAGTTCTTGAAGCAAGAAAGCCCTTGAAGTGCAACAGGATTTTGACCTACAATATGCCTTCTCTCTATGCTTATCAAAGCGGGTGGAGATGCAACAACATGGTTTAAGGATGACAAATTCATAAATGTAGGAGTAAACTGTGAAGCTTTAAATCTTCGATTATTCAAGATAACTGCTAGACTAGCAGATTTCACAACAGGGACAGTTTTCTCTCCAAACCAAATACCCATTGTATCTTGCTCAGGCAAGGAACTTGATTTCTTAAATTTCAACTTTAGTTGCTCAAAGGAACTCAGATATTCATTGATAACAACTCTACTTTGCCCAGCACAAGTGTCTTGCATTTGTTGTTCTTGTGTTATCCCAACTGTGAGCGTGCCAAGGTTGTTTGAGCTGTTACTATTGTAGAGATAATCATGCGAAAACTTTGTTTTTGATTTTGTTGGTAGACGCTTTGCAACTTCCTTTGATATTACATTCTGACCATTCAATTTATAGATATTTGAATTGACAGCTTCAGTCTCCCAAGAATCGCTTATAAGCTCATTCAAATCAGCCAACCCATGAATTGATTGACCATCTGAATGCCAGTTTGATTTTGTACTAGTTTTTTCGATTCCATGAATCCTGACACTGCCAAGATTAACCTAACACCATTATCATACTGAATGCCATGAACATTCTCTCTTTCAATTTTTTCAATATCTTTTCCATTTGTATGTAAGCGTCAGCAGGAAAATAGAGATCCAAAATTCTTCTAGTAAACCTCTTTAGTTCAGTTTCATCTGGTTTGCTACCCTTAACACACTTCCCATGTTTACTTGGACTCATGTCTTTCTTCAGAAAGTATAAGGAAGCTTTGTTGTCGTCATTAACTTCTATAACGTTTGATGTAAGAGTATGCTGGAAATTGTACATCAAAAAAGGTGTTAGCATGTGCCCTTTCATTTCCCCCTAAGTTGTAATTTTTATCTTACCCAATATATTTCGGTTCAACTTAAGTTGTTGCCACCATGCAATCACTCTCCTACACAATTTGGTTGAAATCAAGGACATACACTTGCCTTCAAACACCTCTTTAAAATTCAAGATTTCTCTTACAGAGCTTAGCCAATCCAGAAACTCTTCAGTTTGTAGGCTATCATGAACTTGTGAATTTCAATTCTCATACCTATCTCCCAATGCCTACGATCTGTTGGGACCGGGTGCATGTTGCCATGGATGCGGGTTCGTAATTTCAAAATTAATTACGTGCAGCGTGCCAAGGTTGTTTGAGCTGTTACTATTGTAGAGATAATCATGCGAAAACTTTGTTTTTGATTTTGTTGGTAGACGCTTTGCAACTTCCTTTGATATTACATTCTGACCATTCAATTTATAGATATTTGAATTGACAGCTTCAGTCTCCCAAGAATCGCTTATAAGCTCATTCAAATCAGCCAACCCATGAATTGATTGACCATCTGAATGCCAGTTTGATTTTGTACTAGTTTTTTCGATTCCATGAATCCTGACACTGCCAAGATTAACCTAACACCATTATCATACTGAATGCCATGAACATTCTCTCTTTCAATTTTTTCAATATCTTTTCCATTTGTATGTAAGCGTCAGCAGGAAAATAGAGATCCAAAATTCTTCTAGTAAACCTCTTTAGTTCAGTTTCATCTGGTTTGCTACCCTTAACACACTTCCCATGTTTACTTGGACTCATGTCTTTCTTCAGAAAGTATAAGGAAGCTTTGTTGTCGTCATTAACTTCTATAACGTTTGATGTAAGAGTATGCTGGAAATTGTACATCAAAAAAGGTGTTAGCATGTGCCCTTTCATTTCCCCCTAAGTTGTAATTTTTATCTTACCCAATATATTTCGGTTCAACTTAAGTTGTTGCCACCATGCAATCACTCTCCTACACAATTTGGTTGAAATCAAGGACATACACTTGCCTTCAAACACCTCTTTAAAATTCAAGATTTCTCTTACAGAGCTTAGCCAATCCAGAAACTCTTCAGTTTGTAGGCTATCATGAACTTGTGAATTTCAATTCTCATACCTATCTCCCAATGCCTACGATCTGTTGGGACCGGGTGCATGTTGCCATGGATGCGGGTTCGTAATTTCAAAATTAATTACGTGCAGCGGAATATTTAGCAAAAATAATTTCTCTAAATCATTTAACCACACATCTAAGCATGCAAGTTTATCTTGTGTAGACATGATCATATATTTGAAATTTTACAGAAACATAAACTAATTTACGTATTACCTCACGTAACTCGAAGGAAGGGACGAGATCGAACCGTAAGCGTCTCTTGGAAGCTCCGCCTCTATTCGCGTCCACACCAAGTATCTTAGGATGACTTCGCAAAGCCACGAGTTTCGTGTTCTCGAGAACTACTAGATTCTTCGAGAACGCGACGAGAAAAAACAAGAGAGAAGTCGGAAGACTAACCACAAAAGGACATCCGGAATCAAAATTCCGGCGAAGCAAAAGAAGAGGCTTGCAGCAAAAGGATCCTTGCGGCAAACTCTAATTCCGGCAACACCTTCTTCCGGCCAAGAGATGGTCGGAGCTTCCTTCTCTGGCAGTAGGTGGTGGTCGGCAGGGAAAGGGCAGGGGCGACCAGCTGGTGCTCCTTCTTGGGGCTGGTTGGCGCACGGCAAGAAGAGGAGAAGAGAAGGAGAGAAAGAGAGGGAGAGAGTCTATGCCTTCATCTCTATTATTATCACCCAAGCCTTGCCTTGGGTCCTTTATATAGTGGCCTCTCAACCATCAAGCCTCTCAAATATGGAATAACTTATTCCATCATGCCAAGTTTGATTTTATATCATGGTTAAAATCATATTTTAATTCATGATAAAAATCAATCAAGTCTCTTCTCTCTTATGGAATAAATTTCCTTATCATGGTAAATCAATCCATGATTAATTTTATAAAATAAACCAATTCATGGTTCATTTTAATTTCCATGAAAAATAATCCAAACCTTGGTTTATTATATAAAAAATTTATATCATCCATAATTTTATAAAACAAACCACACTTGGTTTATTTTATAAATTGAACCAAAAACTTGGTTCTCTCCCTTTGTTGTGGCCGGCCAAGCAAAGAGGATGGAGGCCCTCTTTGGCTGGCCCATCCAAGTCACGCCCCAATGAATTAAACTTATTTAATTCATCTATTAAGTTTTCAAAAGACTTAGCCATTTTACGCTTTCGATGCGTCTCTGAAAAATTCAGATTCGACTTATCGTTTGGCTCAACCAAACCTAATCTCTCTTGATTAGAAAATCCAATTTTCAACTCGTTTTAAATCCCTCGGATTACTCGTAGTGCGTGTGACTAAGTAGATTTTCGATTTATGTTGGTCGTATATAATTAATCAATTAATTATAGAACGATCATGAGTGGCACCTAGTAGTACATCATGATCCCCAATTAATCGAAAGATCAATGGTTGATCTCAGAAACAATTCTGAAACCCTTCAGCAGCTATAATGAATCGTGTCCCATTCCCTTCACCATCTTACACCCACTTGGTTCAGGACATGGTCTATGAGTGTCAGTCCCCACTAGGCTGACTACGTCACACCTAGCCCAAGTAACGTTTTCTCGTCCTACGGATTCTAATTACTCTCATGTATTTAAGAGATTCATACTCTGAACATGTCATGCTCTGGCCAGAGGCTTCGAGTAACAATCCGACGATAGGCCTCGGTTATACATCTCCTCGCAAGGAGTGGTGAATCCTTTGTAGGCTGTTCAAACATCTTCGGGTACTTCGGCTTATACCCAATCATCCTGGGTCCACACCTCCTTGGAGATGCTTGCTTAAGATGTCAAAGTATAAGTCTTCATGGCCAAGATGACTTGAACACCGCAAGTCAAAGGAACATCGCACTTAAGCTGCAGTAAGAACTTCACTGACATATCTATATGTAGACTACCATATGAAGTTTTACAGCCAGTCACTCCAATGCACTAGTTCCCTTAACTATCATTCATGTTTATCTCCGGACATCTCAATGTCACCAGCCAGTGAGAATCAGCTGATTAGAGAATAACCCATGCTAGTCTCAACAGAATTGATAGTGTCCTTATTTATCAATTCATCGACTAGGGACAATTTCAATACTTCACAATTGCACATGTAGAGATAATCACTAGTTGTGAATTCATCACAAATTCTCTCACTACAAGAAAAAAGCTAAACAACAACGCTTTTTACGCGTTGTCTATGTGACTTAAAAAGTGTTGTTAAAAGCACTGTTGTTAAAAGTCTGTTCAAAGACAACGCTTAAAAAGCGTTGTCAATTTGTGCAAAGACAACGCTTTTGTAATGTTTAAAAAGCGTTGTTATTTTTTATAAAGACAACATTTTTACAACACTTAAACAACGTTGTTGATTTTTACAAAGACCACATTTTTGCAACGTTTATAAAGCGTTGTCATTTTTTTCGAGGACAAAGCTTTTACAACGCTTAAAAAGCGTTGTCCACAAACAGTAAATATGAATAGCCACAAACAAAAAATAAAAGCATCCACAATCCTTTTTAAAATATAACTATTTAACAAAAGATACAACTTCATATTATCCAAACAAAAAATATATATGGTCGCATAATCCTCAAATTAACTTTATATCCATATTAAGTTTAACAAGATCATCATCAAAACATCCTTCACCGGTAGCTATGACATTTTTCTTTGGCCTCAACTTCTCAAACTCTTTAACTATAATTTAACACTGCATCAAAATAAAAATTCGTGTAAGAGATTCTGTGTGAATGAGATAAACGACATCGATAAAATCCATAAGCAAGTTAAATGTTGGATCCGTGGTGAAATAGTCGTCAAAGGTACTTACTTTTCGATCCATGGTGAACTTTACTGATGGCTTCTTCAATATTGGATGAACATCATCTGAGCAAGGAAAAAAAATCAACCCTATAGCAAGTATAAACTTGTAACTAATAAAACAGAAAATCGATTTATGAAACATGGATCTCAAAATGAAACATGTAACAACATACATTTCACAATTCATATGTTTGCTTTAAATGAATGTGAAAATGATGGTAATCATTCCATAAACTTAAATCTAAATAGAATTATGGCAACCATCATTACATACCTACTCATAAATATGATCTTGTATACATTCCGCCAACTCGGACCGCACCTCATCAATTTCTTCTCGAGAATACTCTGCTTTTGTGAACTATGAACACACACAAATTACGTTAATAAAAAAAATAATCAAAACTCACTTTGTAAATTTTAAATAGTTTATTTCAAATAATTTGAGTTAATGCAAAATAATATTACTATTGATCGTAGTGAATCTCTCTCGATAGTTTCAATCTCTTTAATAATTTGTCTCATAAATCTCATCACATAATAACCGCATTGTTTTGCATCTTGTTGCTGAGGAGCCTATGATAATTAGAGCCAAATTGTTAATGACAAATTACACATTAAAATACATGTTAAACAAAATTACACGTACCTTTAGTACTTCTCACTTAGCATTTTTTCGACCTTTCCTTTCCTTATTTGAATTAAACAATCTTAAGGCCCTTCATAAGTTAATAATATTTGATATATGAGTTTTTTATTGAGTAAAATAAAGGTTTACTAAAAAAGAGCATATATGAACTCACATTTCAGTTGATGTGGAATAGAACTAGATATCTAAAAAGTAGCAGCATGCTAAATTTCTAATCATTGTTTTTGGAAATAAATGCAATGCAAAGAGAAATAGCTTTAATTAAGAAAAGGTCAAATTTAAATATGCATTTCCTTGGTACAAATCACAAATATTTAATAACATCACCTCAATCACTGGAACGCCCATCAGTCTTAATAGCCTTTTACAATCTTCATTATTCCTCTTAGTCATCTGTTCAGATGGAAAAATGATCACAAAGGTAGAAAAATCATCCTTCAAATGTCATTCCCTTTTATTTGAGATACTAATCCTAAATGTTTCTTTGGTTTCTGATTCCATTAGTAAAAGAGGAAACTCGATTTCTACAAACAACATGGCTTAATCAGTCAACTATTGATGCATTTCTGCTAGAACATCAAAAACACTGGATGTTACCTTGATGGTCCTTTTGCTAAACTTTTTAATTCCGTCTTCATCCCCATTCTAAAAGAAAGGAAATTTTCTCATTGAACATTATTTGCAAAAATGCAATAGGAAGGACTGACAAGAATTCACAAGAAGCTTAATGTAAGAATAATTCTTGATTGAGTATATGACTTCACCTCCATTGCTGTTGTTAGATCTTTCATTGCATCCAATCTCTTCAAATTCCTGCAAAGTTAGATGAGATAGACAGGTATCAACAAAAGATCATTAGATTTGAGGGGTTGTCAACTATCTTTTTCTGATGCATGCCTTTTTACCAGCTCTCTCTTCTTTAATTCTGGTGGTTGGCCATTAAAAATATATCTAGAATTAAGACACATGAGGGATCAATGAGAATTATATAAACTTAAACATTGAGATTGGAGAAGTAATGATCACTGATCGGTGATATATGAGTTGTTACACCGGCATTATTTCTGCCTGCAGCAATCTTGTTGTTCAGTTAAGCATCCCTTGCAAATGGCTATACATAAATCAATAATTTGCGTAACTATACATTATCACAGGATTGGGAACATAAAAGAGATAAGCTATCCAACTCGGTATGTAAAGTAAACCCTTATTTCACCTGGTCACTTCACCAGCCTCATTGGTGAGGGTCTCAACCCCATTCCTTCCAACAACAACCTGAGAAACGATAGTTATGCAACAGAATTTGATTCAAAACTCAAAAGTCACATCTAAAGATATTAGCCATGCCCACACGTCATTACTAGTTCAGTGAGACGCGTTTATGGAAATTAAAGACCAAAAGGTAGCAAACGGCAGGTCATAGTATTTCCACATGATTCACTAGAATAGAACAGATGTGATCATATTTACATTAAACCCTTCCTGATTCTAGCAGAAATCTCATAATAATTGTTTATTAATATTCTCAGATGGTTCCTTGTTGATTGAAGATGGCGAGGGGAGTCCCGGTAAGACACCGAGCGGTGATTGTCACGCGCCATAGCTGCCCTTCTCCGACACCCACAACAATCGAAAGGAGGGATGGCTGGCTCGGCCGGCGATCGCGCGAGGCTGGGCATCGTAATGACAATCGCGCAGAGGAGAAGATTGTCGGTGACTTGCTTGCGCGAGGGTGAGGGGGCGGCGCTCCAACCTTGTTCGCATGCGACGAGAGGGGAAAGGGAAGATCGCAAGGAGAGGCGGTGCCCTTCCGGCTGTCTTCGCGTGCGCAAAAAGGAAATGTTTGTCGGCGAGGATGTGTTCGGCCGGAGATGTTAGGGCACGGCAAAGGGACGGGTGAGGAGATGTATGTATATATATATGTTTTTATTTATTTATTAATTATTATTTTTAATTTTAATTTATTTTATTTTATTTTTTTACACTGTATTTTACATAGACAAAACTTGCTAAAGTTTTATTATTATAGATACTAAAAAAATACTCAAACACAATGCTTTTTGAAAAGCGTTGTCTTTGATCTAAAAAAAAGGCCAATAGACAACGTGTATTTGAAAGCGTTGTCTTTAATAAGAAATAAAAAAACATAGACAACGGTTTTCACTAAAAGCGTTGTTAAAAAAAAGACAACGCTTTTTAAAAAAAAATGTTGTCTTTCAAGTGTTGTGAAATCATAATTTTCTTGTAGTGTCTCATACTGTGAATTGTATTGCAGACATTCAGTAAATGAGTTTAAGATCTCAATCAAATACACAAATATGTATACTCAAATAGTGAATATTCATTTATTAGAATAAATGATTACAATCATAAGGCGATTGCCTTAGGACACTTATCTCATATCACTAACACGATCCTCTTCCACAACTAATCTTCAACGACTACAGGGAATCTCCTTGGTGTTGGCGTGGATTGAATTTCTTTATTTTGATTTTCAAACATTATTGTCATCCTTTCCATAACCCTTACCATCTGTTCCTTTGTTTTACCAATAATTCTCCTTGGTGTTGATGTGGATTGAATTTCTTTATTTTGATTTTCAAACATTATTGTCATCCTTTCCATAACCCTTACCATCGCGCTGGAGGCGAGCGTTTCACCTTTCTTACATAACCCTTACCATCCGTTCCCTTGTTTTACCAATAATTCGAAATTGCTCCTCCATAATGTGCTCGTACATGTTGTTGATGTCGTGTACGTATTGTTGTCTTCTTGACAGTATGACTCTACAAGAACGACTTGGCTCTACTGACACAACGGATAATTATCGAATATGTTGATTCATACATGAATACCAGAAATAATCTTCTAAACCTGTTGATTCATGTATGAATATTAGGAAATAGATATCCAAAAACTAATTAAAGTTTTGGAGAAAAGAACAGCAACACCGAATTTGTATTAATTAAAAGCTTTCTTCAAAATAACTAAATAGGATGCTTATATAGAATTATAGACTCAAAATCCTAAATATGCAAAAGACTAAAATACCCTTAAAACACATAACTCGAAAAAACTTATTAAAAAGACAAATTATTCTTTCATACCCACATCAAATTCCAACTATATCAAAGTTCAATCTATGATGTACCAAGAGACTCCATGTTTTGGTGGCTCCTCGTTTGCCTATTATAAATTAACCTTAATTTATTATGGCCTCATCTATGCTTAGTATCTCATTGACCTCAACCTACAAAGACTTCCTATGCTAAGAAGCTCCTTACCTCTAAGACTACGTTGTGTCAAGAAGCCTTCATGCTTCTAGGACATCAACTACCAAGAAGTTTTTATGTTTCTAGGACTTCCATTGCCTAATATTTGGTCACTATTGACTTCTTAAGGATTCCAAGTATTCAATCCTTATTGGCAGACATAGACATTCATTGCCAAGTATCTGATCCTCATTAAACTACCTATACTTCTACTACTAAGTATCTAGTCCTCATTGACTTATCTAGACTTCTATCACATGTCAAACATCTTATCATCTATGACCTACCTGAATTTTCATCACTTAGTAGGCATCTAGTCTTCACTGTCATATCTAAAATTTTGTCACCTATAAGACATCTAGTATACCTTACCTATTTGAACTTCCACTATTAAAAATTATTGAACTTCTCCATTTGCCAACTCCCAGAATTTTTGTTGCCAACATTTGTTGCACTTCCACCAATGCTAGCTACCACCAACATCTATTGGATTTCCTAATTGCCAACTCCTTATTGAACTTTTATTTGTCAAGTGTCTAATTAACTTTGACCCACTAAACCTTTCCATATTATCAAGTAGTTGATCAACTTTGACCAAGGGGCAATTACACTAATAATCTCCCTTTAACAAACATTTCTCAATAACAAATATATTTCTCAAACATCAAAACACAATCTTGTAAATACCCCAGGTGAGTTTTGATATGGTCAAACGAGTCAAGTTAGGTCATGTTATGTTTGATCCCTATGTCTAAGTGTGAAGGAGCTTAGCAGTGCAGGAAGTCGAGCAAAGACGCAGTGGTCGAGAAGGATGCATGGCATGGGAAGGGAGCCGACGGGCTCAGTGCATCCGAGGGACGTGAAGGTCTACAGAAGAGTACGCCAGTGGAGCGAGAAGGATGCGTGCAACATCCAAGGGACAAGAAGCCGGGCGGAAGCACGTTCAAGGAAAAGGCCGAAGGAGGGTTCGGGTGAGCCTAACTCTAGAAGGTCCGAAATCAGCCAAAAAGTCCCGCTGAAAACTGGTCAACATTGGGTTGACCCAAAGCCACTCGGGCGCCCGTGAATGAGGGTGCCACTATGCTCTCGGGCGCCCCTATGCATACAAGTACCCGAGAAGTGATTCCTATCCACAGCTTAGCCGTTTTTAAACGTTGTGAAGAGGATAACTCTAAAGTCACGTGTCAGACATCCCTAAGCTCTCGGGCTCTCGAGTAGGGCAACGTCAAAATTCAGATAGAGTTGACTAGGGCTATAAATAGGCCCTCAGAGCTCTGTTCCAAAATAACAATCAACTGTAAACGAATACTTTTTAGTTTTCTTTGTTTTCTGAGTTCTACAAGTGTGTAAGAGGCTTTTCTGCCCCAAGGAGTAATTTAGGAGAATTGAGCTTTACTTTTGCCTTGGATTAACAACCTTCCTGGTTGTAAACCAAGTAACTATCTGTGTCTCTTTTCCTTTTGGTTTAGTTCATTCTTATGTTATTATTTTTATTGTGAACTAATCGTTATCTTTGTTGAGCAAGAACAAGAGATAGTTTTTTTTTTGCAAAGGCAATTCACCTCCCTCTTGCCAACCGCACGATCACCGACAAGTGGTATCAGAGCCAAGACACTCCAGAAGGACTAACCGCCATCTGAAACAACTTACAAAATGGTCGGACCGGTTATCTACCCGCCCAAATTCGTTGGGGAATTCGCTATGTGGAAAAAGCGAATGCAAGTATTTTTTAAAATTGATTTTGAATTACTTTTAATAATGAAAAATAATTTTGTAGCTCCCCAAAGCAATGATGGTAAAGACAAAGACGAGAGCCTCTGGACGAAAAAGGAGCAAGTAGACTTTGTAGCAAATGAGAAACAAAATTTCATCTGCTAACCGTTCTACCGACACAAGAAGTCAATTGCATTGGAACCTACAAGTCAACAAAAGAGCTCTGGGAGAAATTCTTGGAGTTGCATGAAGAAACCTCGGAAGTGAAGCTGGCACGACGAGATATCCTTCGGAACCAACTCACCAACCTCCGAATGGAAGAAGGAGAGACGGTGGTGCAACTGCATGTGAGGATAATGGAATTAATCACCGGACTCACGAATCTCGGACAAATGGTAACTAACCAATATTCATAAAGGTATGCTCTAAACGCATTTTCAAGAACCCCGGAGTGGGCGTTAATCATAGATTCATACTATATCTCCAAGAATTTAGAGGTAAGTACTCTAGAACAATTATTGTATACTTTAGAACTTTACGAGTCTCAGTGCGCAGGAAATGGTAGAAAGATGGACAACTTAGCCCTAAGCACGAGGAAGGTTCAACACGAGGAGGAGTCTTTAGAAGATGAAGAAGACACAACATACATGGTAAGAAAATTCAAGAAATTTTTTAAATTTAATAAATTTAATGAGATGTAGGCGAAGAGACACCCTCGTAGAAAAAGGAAGATTAAATGCTACCACTGCGACGAAGAGGGGCACGTCAAGAAAAATTGCCCCAAGTTAAAGAGCAAAGGAAAAGGGGCAAAGAAGGCAAAGGCCCACAACTTAAAGGCAACATGGGACGAGTCCTCATCAGAAGATTTAGATCTCAAGGAGCATGTTGAACTTGCACTAATGGCTACCCATGAAGAAGAAAGTATCGATAAAGGAGGAGCCACATCTGAAAATAGCAGCAATGAAGGGGGAGCATCAGAGTTCGAAAAAGACATGGTAAGTGAGGTATGTTTTCTACCTCCTGATGAACTCTACTCAGGTATTAAGGCAATGATGAAATCACTATGTAAATTAGAAAATAAAAATTTAGAACTGAAAAAATAACTATCTTCTTCATGCCCACTTGAAATGTTTGATAAATTAAAACATGAAAATGAAAAGCTAAAGGAACAAATTGAAATATTGAAAAATAATACATGTTCTACAGTTCCTAGTTCTAAAATTAGATATACTGGAGGACTAAAATGGTATTTCCATTTTCACAGGGGCAAATTATAAAAGTTCCTAAAACTTATATTCCACCTAAATTTTTTATTAATCCTGTTGGAAACAATTTATATTAGATCCCAAAATCTGTACTTAACTGTTAGATTTCATTTATTACCTATTTGTCAATTAGTAATTAATCTTTTTTTTGGAAATTAATGCTTTATTTTCAATCTTGTTAAAAAAAATTCAAAGATATAACTATTGCAGAAAAATTAGTTTACTATTTTTTGTGATAGAGTCTACTGTGTACTATCTACAAATTTTTTTTTGAAATTTTTAACAGTTAAATAGATTTATTATGATTTTTCATTCTAAAACATATTTTTTAAATTTTAAAAATACTTAAAATTAATTTCATCAAATCTGATGTTTTTTGGAATCTTTGGATTATCTTTTAAATGATACACAAAATTTTCAAATTTATTTGAAGTTTAAATCAAATTTCAAAATTATCTTTTAATTTATCAACTCAGTTTTCAAAATTATTTTCATAAAGTTAAAAAATTTATTTCACTTTAACAATTTATATAGAGATGAACCTGCTAAAATTCTAATTTAGATAAAAATTTGAGTAAATTTTCGAGTAAAAATAAATTATTATAAATTGTTTTTAAAAAATTGAACTTTAAGTTTTAAAAATAATTTTTGACTATGATTTTAAAAACTGAATTTTTTGAAAATTAACAATCATATCTCACATATACTCAAAAAATTTTCAAAATTTTGGATGTTTAAATAATTTTTTACAGATTTTTGTATATCTTTATCATTAGTGTTAAATTTACCCTTAACATGTTTATAATTTTTGATGTGATCAAAGGTGGAGAAATATGATTAAGTTAAGGGGAAGACTTAATTTTAAATTCTTTTTATGCTTACAGAGTCAAATATTTTCTTGTTTTTTATGTGTTCTTTTACCTAACTTAACTCGGGTTGATGCATATCAAAAAAGGAGAGATTGTAAGTACCCCAGGTAAGTTTTGATGTGGTCAACCGAGTCAAGTTAGGTCCTGTTATGTTTGATCCCTATTTCTAAGTATGTAGAAGCTTAGGAGTGCATAAAGTCGAGTGGAAAGACACAACGGTCAAGAAGGATGACACGGGATGGGAGCCGACGAGCTCGGTGCATCCGAGAGACAAGGAGATCTATGGAAGAGTACGCCGGGGAGTGAGAAGGATATGCACGACGTCCGAGGGCGAGAAGCCAGGAGGAAGCACATTTGAGGAGAAGGCCGGAGGAGGGTTCGAGTGAGCCGACTCTGGAAGGCTCGAAATCACCCAAAAAGCTCCACTAGAAACTGGTCAGCAATAGGCTGACCCAAAGCCACTCGGGCGCCCATGAATGAGGGTGCCCCTATGCTCTCGGGCGCTCCTATTCCCGAGCGCCCCTATGCATACAGGCGTCCAAGAAGTGATTCCTATCCACAACTTAGCCATTTGCAAACGTTGCAAGAGGATAACTCTAAAGCCACGTGTCAGGCGCCCCTAAGCTCTCGGACGCCCGAGTAAGGCCACATCGGCATTCAGATAGAGTTGATCGGGGCTATAAATAGGCCCCCAGAGCTCAGTTCCAAAATAGCAATCAATTGGAAACGAATTCATTTTAGTTTTTCCTGTTTTCTGAGGTCTACAAGTGTATAAAAGGCTTCTCTATCCCAAGGAGTAATTCAGGAGAATCGAATTTTACTTTTGTGTTGGATTAGCAACCTTCCTGGTTACAAACCAAGTAACTGTTTGTGTCTCTTTACTTTTTGGTTTAGTTCATTCTTATGTTATTATTTTATTGTGAACTAATCGTTATCTTTGTTGAGCAAGAGCAAAAGATAGATTTTTTTTTTGCAGAGGCAATTTACCCCCCTCTTGTCGACCGCACTATCACCGACAAATCCAAACCATGGTTAACCTTAACTAAAGGTCAATTGCACTAATATAACATCTAATATTTAACCATTTTCCTATCGTTGTACTTCTTTGTTTTCATCTTATCTTATTTTCTTATCGATTTAAAGAGGTTGTAAGTGATTTCTCCTCCTTTGAAAGATATATGATGCAGAGAAAGCATAGAGGGATTTCGAGAGTAATCCATCAAAGGATCATAGATTGTAAATTAGAAACTAAGGTTTTTGAACAGCATAAATTGCCTTGTTAAGTTTGTCTTGTATTTGTGTTTTTTATATTTTCATTGCTTACTAACACAATTTTAGAATCAAGTGCGAAAATGAATGATTGTCTATTAACCCCCTCCCCTTTAGCCACTTCAACAATCCAACACCGAGCTCCAAGAACTCCATGATACTTAAGAATTTCTAAGTCATCTCAATCCATGCTACCTGTCTTTAAGACTGACCATCCTATATGGGCTATCCCACCATTCTCATGGCATGATGAACTTACACACTTGATCAAATCACATCAAACACACAATTTAAGTTGTATTTTCAAACCACAAAAATAATGTGATCTAACTCAAGCTTAAGGAATGAACTATTTGTCATTATGCTTTTCGTCAATGGCTAACCACTTCAAAATTCTCTATACTTTAAAAGTTAAAATTTTATTCCCAAGACATTAAAACCCTCATCATTGCCATCTCCTTTGTTATCAACTAATAGCCCTAATAGTAAGTGGCATACACATGACAAAATATATATATCAACTTACGAGAAAATTGTTCATCAAAACAAACTTTTAGTGAAGCTGCCACAGTTTTCTTTGAGTAGGTATCGACTTATTGATGATTAACCAGGTTGGGTAATGCCGAACCTGAGGTGACCAACCTGAACCCACGGAAGGTATCGACTTATTGATGCAGGCATAGTAGTAGGTTTTGATTCGATTCTTTTCATCTCATATCATGAAAATTTCAGAAGAAATCTAAAAAAGGAGTTTAATTTGAAAGGTGAGTCATAGAATTGCACTTGGAACAGATTAATTCTTACATTATGCCTTTGGTAAATGGACAACATATAATTCTTTGTTTTCTTTAACACGACAAATTCCGACTACTTTTCTCTCTTCTTTAACAAGGAACGGGTTGGCGGGAGTGTTGGACACATGCGAATCGTCTTTTTGCCACTGCTATATTTGATCTTCTGTTTATATAAATCAACAATATGAGTACCTAAGTATTACTACACTAGGCGCTACATGATAAAAGGGAATGGTTTACTTCTCTAGGTTAGTCTAAATATTTCATCTTCTTGCTCTCTCAAATAAAATCAGTCTTGTTGAGATTGCCAATGCACATTGCGTTGGTTAGCAAAGCAGATAAACGATATATATATATATATATATATATATATATATATATATATATATATATATATATATATTCTCGGTGCTATACAATAAAAGAGAATGGTTTGCTGCTCTTCGTTTGTCTAAATATTTTCTCCTCTTGCTTTTATGGAACAAGAGTAGCTTGCCGTTGATCTCCATCTCTCTAAATGTGTAACGACCCGACCCCTCGGCCCGACTCCTCGGTTTCTTGGGCGGCCAAATTTCATTTTTGAAGGCCCAACAACCTGGCTCCTTTGGTCGTCGACCGTCGACCGTGCCATTACTCACAATTACTTCCCACCCTTGGCTAGTGGATTTTTGCCTTCTCCAGATTTCGAACTCTAGACCTTCAGGCTATGTACTAAAGTTTATGAATATTCTTGGTAGCCAAGTGAGCGCTCACTTGTCTACCAGGATTCATAAACTTTAGTACTTAGCCTGGAGGTCTAGAGTTCGAATCTTAGAGAAGGCAAAAATCCACTGGCCAGGAGTGGGAAGTACTTATGAGTAACAGCACGGTCGACGACCAAAGGGGCCAGGTTGTTGGGCCGCCAAAAATGGAATTTGGCCGCCCAAGGGGCCGAGGGGTCGGGTCGACGGGTCGGGTCGTTACAATAAAAAGGCGTCTTTTTATTGTAACGACCCGACCCCTTGGCCCCTTGGGCGGCCCAACTGGCAGTCCCTTTTGGCTGCCCAACCGCCGACCCAACTTATGTCGTCAACCAACAACCGATGTCGATGACCATCGGCCGTGTCGTTACTCACTAGGACTTTTCACCCTTGCCCAATGGATTTTTGTCTTCCCCAGGATTCAAACTCTAGACCTCCAGGCTAAGTACTAAAGTTTATGAATCCTGGTAGCCTAGTGTGGGCGGCCAAATTCCATTTTTGGCGGCCCAACAACCTGGCCCATTTGGTCGTCGACCATCGTTACTCACAAGAACATCCCACCCCTGGCCAATGGATGTTTGCCTTCCCCAGGATTCAAACTCTAGACCTCCAGGCTAAGTACTAGAGTTTATGAATCCTGGTAGCCAAGTGAGCCGCTCACATGGCTACCAGGATTCATAAACTTTAGTACTTAGCCTGGAGGTCTAGAGTTCGAATCCTGGAGAAGGCAAAAATCCACTGGCCATGGGTGGGAAGACCTAGTGAGTAACGGCACGGTCGACGGTCGACAACCAAAGGGGTCAGGTTGTTGGGCCGCCAAAAATGGAATTTGGCCGCCCAAAGGACCTGTTGGATCGATTCCGTACGCTAGAGGGGGGGTGAATAACATTTTTCGATTCTTCTTTTGTACCTACGTTGTTAGTTGCACAGCGGAAACAATAATAAAGAAAACTAACAACGACAAGCAACGCTAACAAACCAGGTTTAACTTGGTATCCACCTCGGACGGGTGACTAATCCAAGAATCCGTCGATGGATCAATCCCCGGATAACCTCAGGCTAGCCCTCGTCGCTCCTTGTAGGTGGAGAAACCTCGCCACAAACTCAAACAAAGCACTGAGCACAAAGACTACTATCTTGCCAGACAAGATTCGTCAAGAATCTCAGCCACCACGAAGTCCTCTTTAAATAGGACTTGGGCTGAAACCCTCGCTACCAGTCGACTGCCCCTAGGACAGTCGACTGGTGCCACTGAAATTCGATCGTTGCACCCCCAACGTTCGAATTCTCAGCCAACTCACCAGCCACCTACCAGTCGACTGCCCCCAGGGCAGTCGATTGGTCCCAGGCTGAGACCCTTCTGTAAGTTTTATCAGTCGACTGCCCCTAGGCCAGTCGACTGGTCTACTCACCCACCTAAGGTTACCCTTCCTGAGTACATTCCACTCTGCACTCAAACCCTAGGATTTCCCGAGTACAATCACACAGCACTTGTACCCTCACAACTCGACCGACTCCTCATCCGCAGCCTCGACCATTGCCTTCGCGTCCTCTTCATCTTCGGCTCCCGTCCCTCGGATGCACGCAAGCCTCCAGCTTACCTCCATGCCATCCTTCACGTATGCCTCGAAGTTCGCGCCCCTCACCTCATCGTCCCTGCTCTCTAAGGTCCCTCGGGTGCACACAAGCCTCCAGCTTGTCTCCATGCCACCCTTCACCATACCGAGGTCGTCCAGTCAAGTCAATATGTGTACCTGTACAACCTGCACACTCAACATACACATATAAGAACACAAGGGTAAACCTAACTTAAACCCTTTGCCCAAACATCAAAACACTTGGTCACTCCGGACCATAGATTGCCTCAACAGGACCGAGGGGTCGAGTCGACGGGCCGGGTCGTTACAATAAAAAAGCGAAAGCGTGATGGGGCTAGAGGGGCCATGTCGCTACATAAAAATATCTCACTTGGCTACCAGATTCAAGGAACTTTAGTACTTGTCCCGGAGGTCTAGGGTTCGAATCTGGAGAAGGCAAAAACCCACCACCGGGTGTGAGAAGACCGTAGGGCATGACCTAGAGAGCCGCCTGATGGGGCTAGAGGGGCCATGTCGCTACATAAAAGGCGCCTTTTTATTGTAACGACCCGGCCCGTCGACCCGATCCCTCGGCCCCTTGGGAGGCCAAATTCCATTTTTGGCGGCCCAACAACCTAACCCCTTTGGTCGTCGACCGTCAACCATGCCGTTACTCACTAGGTCTTCCCAACCCTGGCCAGTGGATTTTTGCCTTCCCTAGGATTCGAACTCTAGACCTCCAGGCTAAGTACTAGAGTTTATGAATCCTGATAGCCGGCTCACTTGGCTATCAGGATTCATGAACTCTAGTACTTAGCCTAGAGGTCTAGAGTTCGAATCCTGGGGAAGGCAAAAAACCACTGGCCAGGAGTGGAAAGACCTAGTGAGTAACGGCACGGTTGACGACCAAAGGGGTCAGGTTGTTGGGCCGCCAAAAATGGAATGTGGCCACCCAAGGGGCCAAGGGGTCGGGTCGACGGGCTGGGTCGTTACAAAATGCTTCCTCCTTTTTCTCGGGCGCCCCTATGAAGTTTACTCAGTCTTGGCGAGGCTGTGTGCTTAGCCGCTGATTGGATCACTACATCATCAACACAGGCACCCTAGAGTCTCTCAAGCGCCTGGGA
Organism: Boesenbergia rotunda; assembly: GCA_024364735.1. NCBI lineage: Eukaryota > Viridiplantae > Streptophyta > Magnoliopsida > Zingiberales > Zingiberaceae > Boesenbergia > Boesenbergia rotunda. The sequence goes on from JAGFNQ010002137.1 coordinate 153,213, forward strand.
AGGATAAAGTTTGGACTTTATCAGTGAATCACAACGCGGCTAGATCGGTGACTTGGGGGCGCCTCTATGGGCACCCGAGTGCTTGTATATAAGGGGATTTGAGCCACAACATTGTTGGGGCAATCGACCCAAGTATGATCGAAAAGATCATGATTTTGATGTGTGTGTGTCAATATGGTTAAGTTAGGGTTTCATGTTAATCTAATATGTGTATGTGAGTGTGTAGGCTTGCAAGATACACATTGACTTAGTTGGACGTCTTCGGGGTCAGTGAAGGGTGGTATAGAGGCAAGTCGTGGGCTTGTGTGCGCATCCGAGGGACCGTGGACAAAGAAGGAAGCGGACTTCGAAGCATACATGAAGGATGGCATGGAGGCAAGCTGAGGGCTTGCGTGCGCATCAGAGGGACGAGTGCCAAAGTCGAAGAGAGCTTGAAGGCAACAGGTCGAGGCTATTGGATGAAGAGTCGACTGAGACATGAGGGTTCGAGTGCTGAGGGTTATACTCGGGTAGGGAAACTCTGGGACTGAGTCGTGAGAGTTCGAGTGCTGAGAGAAATGTACTCGGGAAGGGAAACCCTAAGCTTAGAGAGTTGGCAGTCGACTGATGCTTGATCAATCGACTGGTAAAGAGCACAGAGAGATCAGTCGACTGGTAAAGGACTAGTCGACTGGTGCATTCAACTGGGCAGTCGACTGGTGTCGACCAGAATGCAAAGCGTCAAGACAGTGACATTTGAATTCGCATGGACCAGTCGACTGCCCCAGGGGCAGTCGACTGGTAACGGTTAAATCAGCCTCGAGCACTATTTAAGATAGCTCGTTTATGGTTGTTTCTTCTTGGCGAAACAAGCTTGGTAAGAGCCTGTTAGTAGCCTACAAGTGCTCAGGTCATGTCAAAGTGTTGTGGCGAGGTTTCTCCACCCACAAGGAGCGACGAGGGCTAGCCGGAGGTGCTCCGGGGAATCATCCACCGAAGGATCGGGATCGTCCACCTTACGGACAGCCGTGGAGTAGGAGTTTTCATCTCCGAACCATGTAAAGGTGATGTGTTAGCATTGTTTAGTTTTGATTTGAGATTTCCGCTTGTGCTTGCTAATCATTGTAGAAAGAAAAACCGAAAGAAAGCTATTCATCCCCCCTCTCCCTCTAGCTTAACGCAAAGGTCCTAACAAACATTCCACATCAATTTCAACATTATCTGTGCTCAAGTTTGCAACACTGAGACAGTCCAAAAATGCCAAAACGCTACTTCGACAATGTTGCTCTTTCTTTCAATTTCTTCAAGTTGTTGGTATATTTCACTATTTTCTTTTGTACTTCAAATTGCATATTTGTAACACATTTTTATGAACTTATAGAATTATCCAACGAAAACAGTCAAGGACCATGGACCTTGGAGTAGGAATCATCATAGACTTCAAACCAAGTAAAAAACAAAGCTGCTAGCATTGGTTTAAATTGAGTTCTTTTATTTCCACTACGTTTACTCTTAACTTGAATCCAAAAATTTTACGACATCGATATTCACCCGCCCCCCCCCCCCCCCCAATTGATCTCATCGATCCCATATATACTAGAGAAGTCAAATTGGTCTTTTGCACTAACCTGGACTTAATAGAAATACAAGAGGATGTATTGGATACTTTTTCTATCTACACTTTAGTTTCTATAGAAGACATAAAAGAATTAACTACCTCCTCCGTTTACACACTAATCAACTCATTTCTTGACAACCCTTATACCTTAACAGAAAAATATATAGCCGCTAGCAACAAGTTTCAACATGAGCTTGATGACTTAGCCGACCAATGGAAAGACCTAGAGGCTATGGATCTTATGCTTACACAATACATACCACAAATACACCATTCAAACATGATGCACTAGACTGTGTCCATGACTGAGAATTGAAAATAGGGATTGAGGATCTTCTTTGTTTTCTTGCGGCTATTACCCGACCATAGATAAAAGAGGAATGTGTAAATTATGTAGAAAACAAATATGTAATATATACTTACAACAAAGTTTTAATATTATCATACCTACAACTAAACAAGCATGTGGAAGCACTAAGAATGTGCTCCTCAAAACTCGAGTGTCTGTCTTAGAAACTAGACTCAATATATTAGAAGTTGAACTTGCTCAAATCAAGCAAGACAGTGCCTCCCTCTTAGAAGACAAAGGTAAAAGAATGACCATAATTGAGCCTGAGCCAAGCTCCGACAATGATATGGCTTCTATAAAAGCCTCCAGTATTTGTAATATTGGACGAACCACTAATATTAGAATTCATTGCTTAATCAACGTACATGACCATGAACTTACACTACACGTGTTCATTAACTGTGGAGTAATAGATTCTACAATAGATGAGGATACTATTCTATCCATAGTACTCCTAGACCTCATCAAAACTGCTGCTAAACCCTTGGTTAGTACGCAATTTGACGGCCAACAATTTTTCTGTACCAAATTCGTCACAGATACACATGTACGATTTTACACAAACTATGATACATTTGAAACTTCTATCACTCTTCTCAAACTCTAGATTAAACCTCTTCCACACTCAAATCTTCACTTAATCCTAGGACTTAATTTCCTTATAGCTCAAAACCGAGCATTCTTAGTTAATAAAGACTATGCCACCTTTTTCTTGAATGCCATCGTGTCTCCATAGTGTCAGATTATCCTTCCATTCCAAGTAAGAAAATCTCTCATACAACCCTAATAATTAAAGATACCAAAGCATTCTTACTTACTAAAGACTATGTTATCTTTTTCTCGGACGTCATCATGTCTCCAATAGTGTCAGATTATCTTTCCATTCCAAGTAAGAAAACCTCTCATACAACTCCAATAATTAAAGATACATTTTCGGTAGACTCTGATACTAACATCTGTCAATGCACAAGAACAACCCCATGTAAGGGTTTGTGCTTACTAAACCATGAATTTTCTTATTTCTTAGCATATCAAGAATTGATTCAAGATGATCTTTTTCCAGATGACCTATATATATATATATATATATATATATATATATATATATATATATATATTATATATATATATATATATATATATATATAGCTCATGTAATAAGTGCTACAACTATTACTACTCTCGGTGCTATATGATAAAAGAGAATGGTTTGCTGCTCTTCGTTTGTCTAAATATTTTCTCCTCTTGCTCTCTTGAACAAGAATAGCTTGCCGCTGATCCCTATCTCTCTAAATGTTTCCTCCTCTTGCTCAAAGCACATAACCAATCTTCATTCGCCATCAATCTTCATTCGCGATTCACCAAAGTCGAAGGAAGAAGAAGCAATCGCATGAGGTTGCCATGGCGATAACCGAGAAGAGAGAGAGACTTCTTCTATTTAGTTGATGCCTTTTGGCTCCTAATAGATAGGGCTATAGTACGTTCGTTAATTTAGTTGTGATCCAAAAACATATCTTACAAAATGGGATTCTTTAGCATCTGATCAAAAGACTGATCATGGAGGTTGTGTAGAACATGCATCCTGTTTACTAAGCAAGAAGGCAGTCCCATAATGAAAGATAGATGAAGATTACGCCACAAGTTCAAACCAAGATAACAAAGAAAACAACACTAGTACTGAAACAGAGCAAGCAGATTTACAAAGGAAATTTGCCACAGTGAGGGATTTAGCTAGCTAGGGTTCCAAATCCCTGATCTCTAGTGTGTTGCTGCAATGGCCGCAGATCCTTCAACCTACACGCGGCAGTCCATTAAACAGGGAAAATTAACCAGATAAAACATTCAGAATTCAGAGACAACAGTGGTACCTTGAAGGTGGCACCACAAACTTCTTCCTCATCCTCTAGCACAGCAGTCACCTTGTGCTTTGGGTTCTCATAGCTCTTCAGACCTCCGTAGGCGTTTGAGTAATAACAACCTGTAAAATCCACATAATATATATATAATTTGTTTAAATATAGAAAGATCATATAATAGAGGATGAAGACGATCTTGTACCTTTGGGGAAGGGAGCTAGAGACTTGCCGCATGATCCCTTGAGCAGATCCAGATCTTGAGAGAAGGCAATGCATCCATCGGCAGTGATCCCCCAGAAGAAGGGCACCCTTCCATCAGGATCCTGCGACACCGCGAATTAACCAGTAAAAACCATGAGTCGGCCGGAGGGAGGAGCATCGAGGAATTGAGGGGGAAGAACGGCGCACGGAGGCGACGAGGACGGAGGAGGTGGACTTGTCGAAGAGGACGAAGGCGAAGCTGCCGGCGAGGTGGCCGAGCATGAAGCTTGGGGGGTACGGCGCCCGGTCGCGCAGAGCCCTGTAGGCCTCGATCACCAGCACTGACTCGTCGGCGCTCTTCGACAGCCCGTACTGCTGCCGGAGGCTCCCCAGGTTGGTCAGCAACCCCTGGAACAGGCAGTAGATCTCGTCCTTCGCCGCGAACAACCTGATCAGTCACCCAAGCAGCTGCTTCAGATCACAGTTTCTACTGCGAGCTAAATTCATCGATTTAACTGAACTGCAGATAAGGATTGTTGAATCCATCGATCGGACGCTTTCTTTCGGAACCAAGTTGGAGTTGACCGGACTGTGGATAAGGATGACTGAGCTGTTTCCATAGCTTCGCTATCTGTTTCACCTTCACCTACCGGCCAAATCCCAACCAATCGCATGCCCTTACTCATTAATTTTCTCATAAAACTCAGATTTTCCCCCAAAAAAAAAAATTACTTTGTATCCTCAAATCTAATGCTCTCAAATCTGTGGACTATGTGGATTTAGATCGTAACAGGCTTTCGATCTGCCGCTTAGGCCGTGGAAGTGGGATCATGCAGTTAGAGATGGACTGACCTGGGGGAGAAGGGAGATTGGTTGGCGTGGGAGTAGGCGAGGTGGCCCAGGCCGGCCAGTTGGATGGACACCGCCGCTGAAGCGGAGGTCACGAAGCGGTTCACCAGCTCCGAGGCACGCGTCTTTGGCGACGGCGTCCGGTTGCCGGCGACCACCAGCTCCGCCGGCACCTCCACCACGTCTCCGCTGAACACACCCAACATACTCAGAGACAGAGAGGGAGAGAAAGGGAAGGAAAGAATCGCTACCCAAACGGTTACCCGGTTTGGTAGTGGAGGAGAGAAGAATAGAATGGCAGTAGGGGAAGAGAGTCAGCCGTGTATTATAGACTCCATCAAATGCGTTTTTTTATTATTAATATTAAAATAATTTTTATTAAAATTGTTATAATATTATTGGACTGTTTAGGAGGAAAAAATGGATAAAAAATTAAAATGAGATAATGATTTGACATGCAATGCCATTTCATTAAAGTTAAAATGACTAGTCATTTACTAAGAAATGAATAATTTATGCATTTATACATTAAATTATCGCATTCTCGAATTTGTAAGCTATTTTGCAAAATCAGTTATAATGTGTGGTTGAGAAACAAAATCATAAAAAAAAAATCTTATGGAAGTGCATCTTGTGAAATTTTAGAATCAGCAAGTAGCAATCACACATTATACCAAAAATTAACCTTTTTTTTTTATTTTTAGTAAAAAACATGAAGCATTCGTATATTTCTCAAATCATCATAGGTGCCATCTATTTTAATTTTTTTTATCAAAAAGACACTTTATCTTATATTTAATCGTATATAATTACTCAATTATTCTCCATATTATTAGTACTATTTTCTTCGGTCTAATTACTGAAATAATTAGGTGCATTGTATAGTTATAAAATCATAACTCCTACCCATATCACAAGAGTTACCTTATAATTTTATAATTACTATAATATGAATGTTGAGTTCTTTACTTTCTATTTTTTTTTCCTTGAATCACCCTACTTCTCTATATGTTTGATCATGCTTATGGTAATTTTTTTTTACCTTTGCTTTTGTGGAATTTTGTTAATGACCTGTTTATTTTGATGCAACATACATAGAAAAATCTCATTGTGATATGCATAATCGATCTTAATCAACAATGAGGATTCAATTCTATTTATCTACCATTCATGTTGTACTAAACTATAAAATGTAGATGCTACAACTATATAACAGTTATAAACCTATAATTATATGATGGTTCAATTGTAATAATTGTAAAATCATAACTATTATAATTATGTAATAATTATAAAATTATCAGTGTTACATTTATGTAGTAGTTATAGTTTCGAAATTGTTACAATACGTTTCCAATTCAAGATTTAAACATACCATAATAATAAATATAGTAATGTGAAGGACAATTATGCCATTTTATAAAGAGTGAATGTGTTTTTTATAAAAAATCAAAATAGAGCTTGACCATTTGGAAAAAAAACACTATTTGATTTTTACATTAAAAACAAACGAGACTTGAATCCAAAACTTAAAGTTATGTATGTGCATGGAGCCATTCCTTAGTCCCTATCTCTCTATTGCATCTTTTAACTCTATCTCAAATTCAAAGAAGGGCAGCTTTCACTCCTTAAAGTAATTAACGGCCATTATTTTTTTGTTTTTTTTATTAATCTAGGCCTACTTCAATATGGATCATGATACAAAAATTGAGTGTCCATGGCTTGGCATAATTGGTTCAAAGTATTATTGTCAATAGGCTTCGGATCGATTTTCAATGGATATAAAATATCTTGTTGATTATCTTAATCCCTCCTTACATGTATTGTTATTGTTGGACGAAATGGTCCACGATTTATCTCACTTTTAGACAATTGGGAGTCACTATGAAGAGACGGTTGAGATGACAATTTCACCTTTTTTTTTCACTACCAATCATTTGAGAATTGAACTAATCAATTGAAGCAAGAACTAAGGTCATATTTAATGTTTCAACAGGCTTACTCATTCGTTGGCTTCATTTAAATGAAGGGTTTTAGTTGAAATAGTCAATCACGAAAAAAAATGAAATGATAATTTACTAAAAGTGCACTTGAGTTTTAAAAATTTTTAAATCTTGCATCATATTTTACTTTTGGGTAAAAATCAAAAGGGCATTCATCATTTACAAAAGAGTAATGATAGGGATAGTAAATTTGGGACAGTGAATAGGACAGTAAATGACGTGGCAATTATTGTGTACATGTCCGATCGTCGATCAGACACTACCGGCGGCCTTCGGCCACCGCCCCGAACCAAACTATATCCTAGGGGGCACAGTGAACCCGTCGGGGATCGCCGCAATTGCGATCTCACATCATTGACCGTCGATTTCGATAGGTTCACCGTTGCCGACGATCCTGACGAGTTCACCGTCCTCCGAAGATATAGTTTGATTCAGGACGATAATCAGAGGCCATCGGTGGTGTCCGATCGGCGATCGAACGTGTACACAATAATTGCACGTCATTCACTGTCCCATTCACTATCCCAAATTTACTGTCCTAATCATTACTCATATTCTTATATTATCTGATCACTCGACTATGTAGAAACTAACATATACCGTTTACAATGTATAAAAGTTAGATGCTATTTCTATATTATTTTAATTTTTTTTTCTGAGTGATAACTTAGCTTAAATAATATTGCAATTAGCAAAACAAACTAAGAGGATTCTATCACATCATTACATTTGAAATGAGTATTATCTAATTAAGATTGACCATGTAGAAGCTAGCTAACTGCTATAACATCTAGAAGTTGGCTACTAGCTATTATAATTTATAGATGCTAGTTGTTGTAACAACGCTAGGTCAATAAAATTATAGATAGGGCACCAATTTGATTTTTTTTTCAAAAAAAAAAAAGCACTCATTTGATGTTTTTCTTAATTGGGATGACCTTTTGATTTTTACCCATTACTTTTATCAAAAGACATATTTGTTTTCTAAAATATCCTTGAATCGAAGTAAAAAACCTTAGTTATTTCTTCAAACACTTTCATCCATAAGTCATTAATAACCTCAAAAATCTCAAATTTGTATTAAATTAACATTATTTCACTCCTAATGACCCCTGAATCTATCTATATTTTTTTCCTTTTCAATGTTTTTAAAGCCATATAGGTTTATTAACCCTTTTTTTTATACCATGTATCTAGATACAATCCGACTAATTCAACAAATTTATCAACCCTTTTCCCTTTTCAAATTTATTTTTATTTTTATTTTTACTTTAGATACAATATTATATTGAGATCTAAACACCTAGTCAGTGATAGGACAATACTAATAATTCGGCAATTTACCAAAGGACGTACGTAACAATACGAAATTACCAAAGTACGTCCCATGGTTTCTATTTTACCAAAGGGCGCAGCCCTTTAAGTGAACTTCCTATTATACCCTTGGCGCCACAAACGACCTTTTCCATTCTCATTTTCGAGACATCCGAACCACTTTTGCAGTAAAATAAGAATATGTGGTTCGGATGGCAAGGTAGTGGAAATATTCTCAGCCTATATATATAATACTACCTTGCAAAAGTCGAATTATCACGAGGGTACGTATATATTTCGACCTTGCACAACTCAATTGATCAAGGCAGTTGAGGAAAATAGGTGTTGAAGGAGAAAAAGCAAACAACAGATTGGTAACAAATACAAATAGTAATATACGTATGATTGTCATCTTTGATATTGTATCAGACCTGGTTTTATACTTATCAACTCTTGCTACAATTTGTATGTTTAATAAGGCTCTCTGAAATGTGTAAGGGTGATATGATTACATAATAAGGCTCTCTGAAATGTGTTAAAATGAAGATAAAAAAAATGCTTGAATTCGACCTAGGGATGATATATTACCATATTAGGCCCTAGAAGGGCCAGAAATTAAAGGAGTTAAATCCCTAGGAGTGCATGATATCATTAGATTTCAGGCTCTAGGAGTGAATGAAATATGTTGTTTTGAGGCATTGGCAGGGGTTGAAAAAAAATGAATTCAGGTCCACCTAGGGCCTGAAAAAAAAGGAATTCAGGTCCACCCAGGGCCTGAAATGAAAAGATATCAGATCCTTACAGGTGCTGAAATCATTGGATTTGAGGGTCTGGGAGGGCCTGAATCAATATAATTCAGGCCCTGTGATTTCAGGCCCTGGGAGGCACAAGGGGGTGGGCATGAATAAAATGATTTCAGACCCACGGTGGGCCTGAAATGATTTATTTCAGGTCCACCGTGGGCCTGAAATGATTTATTTCAGGCCCACATTGGGCCTGAAATAAAAACATTTCAGGCCCAATGGAGGGCCTGAAATAAAAACTAGGCAGGGCCAGGGTGGGCCTGAAATCACTTCAATCCAGGCCCAGTTTGGGCCTGAATACCTCCATTTCAGGCCGAGGGTGGGCCTAAAGTGGGAAAATTTCAGGGTTTTTCAGCAAAGTTAGAGGTTTGGGCCTTCCTAGGTCCTTGATTATGTTTTTCAAAGTTTGCTAAATGTAATTGTAATTTATTTTTCAGGGATGATAATGATGTTGATGAAATTATCTCTGAAATATGGAATACTCTTGATGATAATGCTGTCACGGGGAATGGATCAGAAATTACAAGGAATTTGACAATTGATCTAAATGAAGAAGCAACTAATATAGAAGGTGAGGGTTTGAATTCTTCTTCAAGAGTTGTTGAATTCTTTGAGGCAACTTGGAGTGGGGAGGAAGGAATTGAAATCCGGAATGCAAATGAATTAGAACCCATTACAAGTGTACTAGAATTCCAAGCTGATGATATGCAGATTGAGGAATATGATTTCCCCCCAGATGAGTACAGTGACTTAGAGGAGGAGTTTCCATTAGCTGAAAATCCTTATATTTTAAATTCTCGATTGCTTGCTGGGCCAATTGGAGAGTTAGAGGCAAGAGATGGGCATGAATTTTTTGTGGGGTAGATATTCCCATCTAGAGTAGAATTCAAGAATGCATTTGTCAAGCATGCCATGATTAAGCATATGAGATATAACCCAGTTGACACCCGAAAAAATAGAGTTAAAGCAGTGTACTTCAACCAACCATGTACATGGAGAGTAGTAGCAAGGGGGGAAGTAGAGTTCACTGTTACAAAATATATAAAGGAACACCAATGCGGAACTGTTAGGGAAAGTTCTGATCATCATGCATGCTCTTCATCATTTGTTGCTTCTTTTGTTGAAGAGCAATTTCTTCATAATGAACAATACAAACCAAGTATGATTATATCAGATATTAAAGCTAGATTTGGAGTGACCATATCATACAGAAAAGCATACATAGCTAGGGAGAAAGCATTGAAAAAGGTTGTTGGAGATTATGATGAGGCTTACAAAGATCTTCCACAATATCTGCGTGAGTTAAGAGCTAGAGATCCTGAAACGTATGTGGCACTATGCAGGAATGGTGGCAATCAGTTCCAGCGGTGTTTTTGGGGTTTTGGTGCTTGCCGAAGGGTTTCAGGTCTTATTTGCGTAGACTTATCGGAATTGATGCCACACACCTAAGAGGAAAGTTTCTGGGAGTAATGTTGACTGCAACGACGATTGATGGTAATGACAATGTTCTTCCAGTTGCCTTCGCAATAGCTGAAGTTGAATGTGGGTCTGCATGGGAGTGGTTTTTGGAGCATACAAAGAGGTTCTTTGCTGTCGATGACCACTCAATCACCATAGTATCAGATAGACATCGGGGCATTATATCAGCAGTTAGAAAAGTCTACACAAACGCGCATCATGCCTTTTGTTGCCACCACATGTGTTGTAATATGGTAACTGATACTGGAAGTAGAGCTGCTGTAGGTTTGTTTTGGGCAGCAGCACGAGCGAAGACAACACTCCAATATGATATGATAATGCAGACAATGCTTGAAAAACATCCAGTTGCCCATAAGTGGCTTCACAACATTGACCCTAAAAGGTGGGCAAATGCACACTTTACAGGGAGAAGGTACAGAATGCTTACCACGAATTGTGTGGAGAGCTTAAATGCTTTGTTCAAGTCTACACGTGAGCTTCCCATAAACAGGTTAATTGCTAATACAAGAAGAAAAGTTGCTCAATGGTTCTATAACCGTAGAGAGCAAGTCTCCAAATGGCAGCTTGCTTTGACATCTTATGCTACAAAAGAAATAGATTCAAGGAGAGAGAAAGCAAGAGCTTATAAGGTTCACCCTTACTCTCAATCAGAAATGGAAGTAGAAACATGGGGCACTTCATACATTGTTGATTTGGAAAAAAAGTTTTGTCATTGTGGGGAGTTTCAAATTTCAGGACTTCCTTGCTCACATGCTATTGTCGTAATCATTCACAGGAACATGGATACACTTCCTTATTGTGAGCATTATTTTTATTCTAAAACTTGGAAGTGGGTTTACATGGATCGTACTTTCCCTTGTAGAAGCAAGCAGTTTTGGCCTACTGGAGTAAATGACATTACAGTTCTATGTCCCCGTAGCCTTGTGCAGCCTGGTAGACGAAAGAAGGCACGGATAGAGTCCAGACACAATGGCAAGGTCAAACTAAAATGCAGCCGGTGCAAACAACTTGGTCATAATAAAAGGACATGTAGAATGCCACCAGCCCCAAGGTCTTGAGTTAATTGGTATATGTAGTGACCCAATATTCTGAGTGAAGTGTATATTTTGTATGGAGGATAACTGAATGTAAAGATTTTGTATATTTTACAGCTATAGTATTGTCAAACAACTAGTTGTTGTTAATGTTGTGACTTGAAGAAGTATTTCAATATTATGATACATTTCTTCTTGTGTAACGTGATGTAAGCAAAATTGAGCAGTTGTGAAGTTTTCGAATTTTGAAACCCATAAAAATGTAATTTCAGGTCTTGAAGTCCTGAAGTCCTATGGTTTGTGAATATATGTCATTTGAGACCCTTTGTTTGTTTGTTTGCTTTGTTGAATCATTGTTCTGTGCCAACTAATACTGTATTAACACGTAATTGATAATCATTAGGACTATGTTTGGACACCAAAAATACCATCTCCTAGCTATCTAAACTTTAACTACTGGTAATAAGTTTTGAGAAATCAAAATATCATAGGTCCATGAAACAAACCTCCTGTTATGCCAAATTCTGAAAAAATGAAGTAATGATGTGGATGGAATTAAATTGTGGTATGCAATGTTTATGTAGGAACTCTTTTTTTTGTTTAATATTAAAAATAATTTCACAACATGTATATTTATATAAAATATTTAATCATTCTAATATTGAATTATTTAAAATCTGAAATGAGATTATTTGAATTCTGAACATTATTGTGTCAGGCCCAAGCTGGGCCTGAAATGGAATTATTTCAGGCCCATAGTGGGCCTAAAATGAGATGATTTCAGGCCCACACTGGGCCTGAAATGATATTATTTCAGGCCCAGCGTGGGTCTGAATGAGATTATTTCAGGCCCAGTGTGGGCTGTGATTTAAAATTAGGGTAGAGGAAAAGTAAGGTTCAATATTGCTTATAGTATCGACAAGAGGACAGATTATAGATTACAGTTTTACACAATAACAAGGATCGAAAGCAATGCTCCATTGGAGTATCAAAATGGTTTACATACATTTTAACTACAAACATATATTGTTTGTCATTAAACTTACATTATACAACTGAATCATTTTGTTTCAGGCACCGATTGGGTTTCCTAAAATGCTTTTGTTTCAGGCCCAATGTGGTCCTCATTTCAAATGATTCTAGCAAAAATAAGGTTCAATATTATTGAAAGAATTCGACAACAATTACAGATTACAGATCATATATGAGTCAAAAACAATGATCTGAAGCAAAGTTTCATTGATTTGAGAAGGAGTACATGGATTGTATAATTACAAATACAATGTTTGTGCTGACAATTACATATGCATAGTACGAACAAAAACTCTAGTTACAGATTTAGCTTCCAACACTTGTCTCTTATTATTTTATAGCCCACCTGAAATCGATAATTTTTCATATCCTTTTGGCTAAAATCTGTAGATCTTTGGAAAACTAGATTTTCTGCATACCGCATCATGAAAAAGGCACAATCCAACCTAAAAAACCAACATTGACATTGTTGTCATCTTATAAAATCAACTATGAAATGCATTGTTATTTTTAACAAAAATAAACATCCTCTTACGATCTGGTTTGGGTGGGCCCTTGTACAACAATTTTAGTAAACTCTGTCCCAGATATGGCAGGCAATCCATTATTCTATGTCTTGTAATAAGACCAGGTCATATTTTTGAAAAACGCCACCTACACAGATATGACATTAGTAACTATTATATTGGTAGGAACCTTTTTGTTGAGGTATATATATGAAGTAGAAAACTTACAATTTTTTCAAATTTGGCTGTGTACCCTTCTGTGGCGCCGAGAGAATTATAATGATGGATATAACCTTCCACGAGGTCAATAACCATTAGATGCCAATGATCGTCTGCATTATTTAGAGGACATATGATATATCTAATCGGCTTATCCGTATCAGTAGCAATAGTTTGTTCAAAAGCCTGAGCGTGTATCGCCTCAAAAAGATCCTATGGTTATTAAAAAGTAAGTGTCAGTGGACTAAATCATAGAAAAAAACAATAATGATTTAGTAGCTAATTAACTTACATCAAACCCCACCCCACAAAATATGGAGGGCTGGTATGGTGAGTTAGACGCTTTTGCTTCTTTTCTAAGAATAGTCCAGTATGCATTGATGCAATCCCCGGTGGTGTAGTCATTCCAATCAAATATTGTCAAAAAAGATAGCATATCTAATGTAAAAGTCTCATTGGACCATACTGGATTGAACTGATACCTACATGCAAATAAGATAAGCAACTTAATGAAATTCTTGATGAATCAATTTTATTAATGAATGTCAATAATCATCATTGTTTTACAATATTTTTCCAAATGCAATAGCAACTAACTCACTTTAATTTACTAAGCTTTAATAATGTTTCAGCAATCTCTGCATCTTTAGGCTTCTTCTTAAAAATTGCCCTGGAATTCCTCAAGCTTTTGCTTTTGACCTTTTGAAATTCTTTAGCTTTAGCTGCGTGATGTTCAGATATGTTTGGTTGGGTGGAGGTCTCTCCCTTAGAAAACTGCCTCTTAACCCATAAGGATGAGACTTGGCTCTGGCATAGGAGACTTTCACACACTCACTTCAGAAAACTACCTAAACTAAATGGTTTAGTTAGAGGCCTACCAAAGTTATCTAACCTTGAGTCAACCTTATGTAATGCTTGTCAACAAGGAAAACAAACTAGGTCAACCCACAAACCAACTAATCAAACTCAAACCAAGTCAATTCTGGAATTAATTCACCTAGACCTATTTGACTCACATGGGGTTAAATCAATTAATGGTAACCTATACTGCCTAGTAATTATAGATGACTATTCAAGATTTACCTGGGTAAAATTCTTAAAAAATAAAGATGAAACTTTTGATACATCACTCAATTTTGTAAATTAACAGAAAATGAAAAAGGGATTAAAATCAAAAGACTTAGGAGCGATAATGGCGGAGAATTCAAAAATCACAAATTTAATCAATTTTGTCTAGAAAAAGGCTACCATCACGAATTCTCTTGCCCTAAAACACCTCAACAAAATGGAGTTGTAGAAAGAAAAAATAGAACACTACAAGAAGCAGCTAGAACAATGCTTAATGAATACAACTTACCTAAATACCTTTGGGCTGAGGCTGTTAGTACAGCTTGTTATGTACAAAATAGAATAACTCTAATTAAAAACCTAGGAAAGACCTCTTTTGAAATCTATTATAACAAACAACCTAACATTAAATACCTTAAAGTATTTGGATGTAAAGTCTATATCTTAAATACTAGAGAACACTTAGGAAAATTTACTTCTAAGGTTGAGGAAGGTATCTTTGTAGGTTATTCCCTTACCAGTAGAGCCTATAGAGTTTATAACAAAATTACCCTAAAAATTGAAGAAACTACAAATGTAAAATTTGATGAAAAATCTGACCCAAATAACTCTGATCAAACCACCTACCAACCAATTGACTTTGTTAGATCCAGTACTGACCCTGATGAAAGGCCAATTGAGGACCAAAACGATGATCTAACTGAACCCACACCTGAAACTGAACCTAACCAACCCAGAACTGTACGAGTTAGCTCAGCCCACCCAACTAATCAAATCTTAGGTAATCCAGAACTAAGGGTTCAGACTAGATCAGCTTTTAGGAACCTTAGTCAAATTGCTTGATTTCAAAAATTGAACCCAAGTCTATAGAAGAGTCCTTACTTGACCCTGATTGGATCATAGCCATGCAGGAAGAGTTAGCCCAATTTGAACGTAGTCAAGTCTGGGACTTAGTACCCTTACCTAAAGGCAAGAAATTTATTGAAACTAAATGGGTCTTTAGGAATAAACTTAACGAACAAGGAGAAACAGTAGGAATAAGGCTAGGCTAGTAGCTAAGGGGTTTAGCCAAGTAGAAGGTCTTGATTATGATGAAACCTATGCCCCTGTAGCTAGACTTGAATCCATTAGAATGCTCTTAAGTTATGCAGCCCATAAGGGATTTAAGCTTTATCAAATGGATGTTAAGTCAGCCTTCCTAAATGGCCTAATTAAAGAAGAGGTTTATGTAGGTCAACCCCCTGGTTTTGAAAGCTTAGAACACCCTGACTATGTCTTTAGACTTAAGAAAGCCTATATGGACTTAAGCAAGCACCTAGGGCCTGGTATGAAAGACTGTCTAACTACTTAGTTTCAAAAGGTTTTAACCAAGGCAAAATTGACCCAACACTATTTGTTAAAACCCTAAAAAATGATATTTTTGTAGCCCAAGTATATGTAGATGATATAGTATTTGGCTCAACCAACTCAGACTTTTTACAAGATTTCACAAAGATAATGGAAACTGAATTTGAAATGAGTTTAGTAGGTCAATTAACTTTCTTTTTAGGGCTACAAATAAGACAGACTAGTGAGGGTACTTTTGTCTATCAACAAAAATACACTAAAGAATTACTTAGAAAATTTGGAATGGATAGTGCTAAAGAAATTAAGACACCTATGGCTACCAATCAAACTATAGATAGTGACCCAAAAGGCAAACCTGTTGACCTTAAGTACTATAGAAGTGCTATAGGAAGCCTACTTTACTTAACTGCAAGTCGACCTGATATTCTTTTTGCAGTTAGTATGTGTGCTAGGTATCAAACATGTGCTAAGGAGTCACACCTAACCCTAGTTAAAAGAATATTTAGGTACCTTAAAGGAACAGAAAGATTAGGAATTTGGTACCCTAGAACAACCCAGTTTGAGCTTATTGGATATTCTGACTCAGACTATGCTGGCTGTAAATTAGACAGAAAAAGTACCAGTGGTGGATGCCAGCTTCTAGGACCCTCACTAGTTAGTTGGTTCAAGTTTATTGCCTTTCAAAATTTAACTTAAACACGGACTTTTCAAACTTGTTTTTCAAGAACTTTATTGTCTTTCAAAATTTGATTTTCAAAACTGGCAGACTTAGCCTAAGCTTGACCCCTAGAATTGCATGAACCTATAGATTTAGGTAGCCGCATCTCACAAAACACATTAAAAGATAGTTAGTCAGTAACTAGAGTTAGACACATGAAAAGAGACCACAATCATTACTTGGTCCAGAGGGAGCTGAGGTCAAAATACTTTTTCAAAATATCATTTTTGACAAAACACCTTTGAAAATTTTGATAAAAGTTGATAAAGATTGAGAGGGAATTCCAACTAATCCCTTAAAACATTTTTTATTAAGATTGATATTTTGAAAGAAAATTTTTTATGAGCTAAGTAAATAGATTTAAGACTTGTTTATTTCTAACACTTAGCCTATATTTCTACTCCCTTACACTTGTTATGCCTAATTTTTGATGAATGACAAAGGGGGAGAGTAGGGTAAAGGGTTAGAAAATTGCAAACAGCATGCTTATTTTACAGTTAATTACAGTTAATTAATTCTGCTTACTTGTATGCTGTAACTTTCATACCTATGCTTATGTTATATATTTGCATGTTTATGTTATATTATTTGCATGTTTATGCAAGTTCATATCTGCTGTTTTTTTTCTAACTTTAACCTGAGTTGTCAATACATCAAAAAGGGGGAGATTGTTGGTGCAGTTTGCACTAACGTCAAACTCGGGTTTTGATGTATGACAAAGTGGTTAAAGTTAGGGTTGTTAGTGTTTAACCCCTTTACTAAGTGTGCAGGGTTGAAAGACTTAGGACCAGACACCAGGCTGAAGTCCAGGATGGTTGAGTCCTGGCGGGAAGTCCAGTTGGGTCCGCGGGACCTGACAACTGGCTGAAGACCAAGTTGGTTGAGACTTGGCAGGAAGACCAAGGTGTTGAGCCTTGGCAGGAAGTCCTGGTGGGTCAAGAAGTCAAGTAGAGCTGCACAAGGTAAGTGAGGTAAGTCACTGGAGGAGCGAACCAGTGAGGACGCGTTCCCCTTGAGGGAACATTAGGCGTCGGCTCGACCTAGGGCTCCATTTTGGAGACCCAAAGTCAGAACCAAGACAGCCAAGACTGTGTAAATTAACTTATTAATTGCTGTTTTGGACTAACCCTGGATGCAGGACCGAAGGACTGTGTTTCTGCAGCTCAGAGAGCCTCAAAGGAGTGAGGCAGTAACTGAGCAGGGCGCCCCGGATGTTTCGGGCGCCCCAGAGTCAACCCAAAGTCAGCAGAGCAAGTAAACGCCCCGACAGCAGCACATTTGGGGCGCCCCGGATGTTTCGGGCGCCCCGCGCGCGTCGGGCGCCCCGCGTGTCGCGGGCGCCCACTGTGCCACGCCACTGGCAGCTGCAGCAGCTCACCCTCGCGAAGAAGATGAAGCCTTGACCGGTCAAACCGGGCGCCCCGCGCGCGTCGGGCGCCCCAGTCAAAGGTGATCCCGAAGAAGCAGAGATTAGCCTTGACCAGAGGGCTCGCCGGATCGAAAGCCACGTGGGGGGCGCCCCGAGCATCCCGGGCGCCCCCAGCCCTATATAAAGGCCCTCGACCCTCTTCTTCAGAACAACACTTCTTCAAAAGCCTCCAAGTTCTTCTACGCTCGCGCCTTGCTCCGGAAACGCTTCACTTCGAGCCGACGACGTCCAGCTGCCCCGAAAGAGTCAACCTACTCCGGACGTCGGTAAAAAGATAATTTTTTAATATATAGATTGTTGCATTTAATTACTTGAAAGTGTGGGGTTGTCACACTTTCAATTCCTTTGTACTCGCCTACTCTATCGGTGTTTACCGGTAGAGAGTATTAGTGGATTGCCCAACGGAAAGGTCCGAGGGACCTGGGCCTTCGAGTAGGAGTCGCCGAAGGCTCCGAACGAAGTAAAAATCGTTCGTGTTTGTGTGTTCGTTTTTCGTTTCTTTCGTTTCCGCTGTGCACGCTTTTTAAAGCACTCTGATTTAAATTTAAAAGTCACGTGATTCACCCCCCCCTCTCACGTGCATCGATCCTACAACTATAACCTTTTTTCTATAGATATAAATAATATATACCCACACTCATAATATACCGTCACTATAACCTTTATATGTGCCATATGTGTGGTTTGGTTCGGAGGATTTGGGTTTAGGTTTGGGTTTGCCCCCAACACTGGTGCCACCGTCTGCGGTGATAGGGGAGGGGTTGAGGGTGTGGTCCTGAGTGCTCTCGCAACCATTGATGATCTTTAAGCTATGAATCGAGTTGACAATATTGTGCTAGTATACATTTTCTTTTGTTGTTCCTATCCTTTTTTGTTTTTGGAAAGATTTCATTAGAATTGGAAACTTCAAAAGGTTAGAAATATCTATCCCCTATCATGAACTATTTATTATGATAAACTTTATCAAAAAGATTATTTAAAAAATTAAAATATTATATTAAACTATTTATTACGTCAAAACGTTAGAAATATCTTTATATTATTTAACATATTAATACGCGC
>JAGFNQ010002137.1:172103-451248 GCA_024364735.1 Boesenbergia rotunda
ACTACAAGAAAATAGGGATTCAGAAATGGATTTTTAAAATAGAAATAAAATCTGTTTTAAATTTTAGTAAATTATAAATAGATTTACTACGGAATTTCTAATTTGTCTCATATATAAAAAATAATACGCACAAAAAAAATTAAAAGGGAATTTAAAAATAATTAAAAATGGAATGTATAAATAATTTTTTTAAAACCAAAATAAATAGGTTAAAAATTTGAAACAGTTATACGAAATATTTTGGAATAAGTTTTCAGAATTTTTAGACATTTTTGCAGGAAAAATTGGTCGGACCAATTATGAATTATTTAGGGAAAAGTTTGATTTTGAAATATATATATATATATATATATATATATATATATATATATATATATATATATATATATATATATATATATATATATATATATATATATATATAAGGAAAATTGTAATTTATAAACCCACCCCGTGCTTTTTTTTTTCTTCCCCGTTGCCCTAGCCGACCGCCCTCGACAGCCAATTCGCCGCCGCCGCCCATCCCTTCTCCTCGATGCAAGCTCTTCTTCTCGACACTACCTCTTCCCCTAAGCCACCGCCGACGGCAAGTTTTCCACGCAATCCCTCTTCCGTGCGGTTCTCTTCTCCGCGGAAGCAGGCCGACAACGACAGCACTCCTTCACAAGCGAAGCCTCCTCCTCCTTCACAAATCAAAGCCGCAACTCCTCCCCATAGCGGATCTCCTCGATCCCTAGCCGGACTTTCAGAGCCCAGATTCGTCGTCGGCGCATCTAGGATCTGATCGATAGATTGGTGCCTGAGGAAGACTGCGAAACCACCGGATTGCTCCTATCTCAGGTGAATTCAATCTTGAATACTCTCTCAATAAAGCACTCTAGTTGGACTTCTAATGGCGAAGACAATATGAGAAAGTTATGCTTATTTGTCAATGTCAGAGGAAGGGAAATTCCTTGTACCTAAAAACTTATCTTTGGAAACTAATGGTTGTAATGTCTTTTAGTTCTTATAAGAACAGAATAAGTTTTTCCGAATTCTTTTGATTATTCAGATTTGTTGTAGTTAACTCATTCCAGTGACAACATATGATGTTTGAAATATAGGGGATAAAGAAACACGAAGAGAACATTGTTGTATTGTGTTGTAGCATGCAACATTTTTTTGGTATGCAATATAATGAAATATGTTGAATCATAACCTTTGAACAATAATTGTTTCTTTCAGCTCAAAGGGAATCTCTAGAAAGCAGAAGCTAGCTCTTTTTGTTAATTTTGTATCTGCCTTCACAATCCTTACTTCCATCGAGTTTGTTAAGTTTTTTTTAAATTATGTACCACCATTTGTTGTTTGATCATCAGTGGAATTTGTTTCACTTGAGTATTCCCAGGTACTATTCTGTAGCACTGAAATTGGACGAAGCTCGTTTGTTCGCCAACTGGAGGCAGATTGTCATGTTGATTCAAATCTCGATATTATCTCTCAGCTTTCAGTAAGCTCCTTGATTCACTATTCATATTCTCATGTTATTTATTAATTTGTAAATTAGCTGAAGTATTAAACCTGTTCCTAACAGCGATTCATCAGATTCCAACTATATATTTCCCAAATGGAATCAGGACAAATAGCACCAAATGTGTTCTCTTCTACTAGTTTGGAACAGTTTTTCTCTTGACTTGGACTCCATGGGGCGTCTTCCTTTGTTTCCATGGCTTTATTTAAGTCGATTGATTTTACTATGCATTCTCCATTGACCAGAGAAGATTCATGTGGTCAAACGGTGGGACTCCCTTGGTTTTAACATGTATTTCAGTTAGGTATTTCACAGATGTACATGATCAACTCTTCTACGCCGAAGATTTCTTATTATTTCCATGTAACCTTAGAAATGAGATGATTTTGACTTTTATTAACTTGTTACATACTGCCAACACTGAATGCAGGTATGATAATGGTTTTCACAATTTTGAGACATTTATAAATATCTAATAGTTTTAATAATTTGCAGATGATGCATGGAGAAAGCTCACTAAGCATTCCATTTGACTTTATGAATTCTTGCTTTGTACAGAAAATAAGTGGAATTAACAAGCAAAACCGTACTAAACTTGAAGATACACATTGTATGGGTACAAAATTTCTCCCAGTAGTGATTGATGAGAAGGTCTGTTTGCATTCATTATTATTGAATTATAAATTTTTATGTGAAACTCACAATTTATTTGGTTTTAGAAAAAAAAACAAAAGAGTATCGCCTGAACGTCGTGGTATATATTGACACTCGAACTCGTAAAAATGGAACAATTGTCAATGACAAAGCTGCTGGTGTTATTATATGATTTTATTATATATGTTTTGTTTTTGCAACTATTTTGTTTATTTTACTTTATTGTATAGATCACACTCTTACAAGTATGACTTCTTTTATGTATATGGTGTTTCAGGATGAAATTAAAAAACACATATTCGAGGGTGAGACATCCCAAGCATCTCAAAGCAAACAAGATTGCACATTTTGGACGGATGACTTGCTTTCAAAAGTATAAGGACCTGAAAATGAAAAGAGAGGACGTGTGCGTTGTTTGGGCAAGATTCCACCAGCTAAAAAGTCAAAAACTTCATCATCTACAGACGCAGATTTGCGTGAAGAAGTTAAGCAGATTAAGGGGTTGTTGACAAATGTGCTAAAATTAATGCAAAGCCGTTTGTCAGAAGTGTCAGAAGAAGATGTGCAAAATATCTTACAACTTGCAGTTCAACAGGTATGTTATGACCTATAATTGTGTGTTTAAAATGTACTAGGAATTTAGTTTTTTTTTTCACAAAAGCTATGGAGTTTTGTTAATGAAAGGTTTTTTTGGTGCTATATTGTTATTGTGAAAGTCTATTTATTGGTACTAACTTTGTGACACATACTATTTTATGTTATCACACATATTTAAAATTTGCATATTTTTTATATGTTCCGGATGGTTCAAGTAAACCAAATGATCAAAGCAATTCAAATCTCAAAGTGTCAATGATGAAGATCATGAATATAGTATGTACTTAATTTTATTAATTTTTATTAAGATGTTAATTTTGTTAAATACATACACTAATATTAATGTTTTATTGTAATTTAATTTACAGGTGATAACTAGAAGTGAAGGTGCAAATCTTTATTAATCGTTGGTGATTCATGGCTATCATGTTTTAGAATTGTATTTTACTGGCTATGGGAGCATAACATGTACTTCTATTAGATTTTCTTGATTCCGTTTATTTGTAATATTGATACCTATTACTTTAGAACTTGTTTTACTTTTAATATAATTGAAGCTTTTTTTTTAATATAATTGTTATTGTTGTATATATAAATTTAAATATATAAATTAAATTCTAAATTTTAATTTTTTACCCATAATAAAAAATCATTATATACTATACCCATAGAAAATTTAAATTTAATAAAAGTGTGGTTATAATCTATACCCATAGAAAATTAAAATCATATTGTTATAAGCTATACCTACGGAAAAAAGACTTTTGCACTAAAGTATATAGTGATAGAATTCTATCTGTGGGTAATTACTTGGTGATTATTTATGACGGTTTTTAGTTCTGTCACTAAAATCTCTAGTGATACAATGAAATCTGTAGGTATAAGTCGAGGTATTTTCTGACGGTAATGTGTACTGTCAATATATGTTATACTGACGGTAAAAAAATCGTGGGTAAATGCATAGTAAAAATGACGGAAATGAACGCCCGTGGGTATAGGCTTTTGAAGTCTATACCCACGATTTTCATGCTTTTACCTATGGTTTTTTACCGTAGGTATATGACAATTTTCTTGTAGTGGGCGCGTATTACCCTGACACTAAGATCGTACCCCGGATGTAATGATATAGGGCGGCGTAGGGACGATCTAGTCCGTAGCCCGAGCGCCGATCGGCGGGTCCGCATGTTAGGGACCGGGTCGGGTAATGGCCGGGGAGCGTGAGCCGCCACGCAACCGACTGGGAGAATTGAGGTGCGTGGTACGCCCTGAGTCGAGGGTTTATTGGGCTATGTCTGTCTGGCTCGGTCTCGGTTCTGTGGGTTGTCAGATCCATGGTATGCTCAGGGAGCGTGGGCCACCACGCGTCCGACTGGATTAATTGTTCGACCCAAATCCGGATCGGGGTACGGGTGTAGTCGACCGAGTGAGGAGACGGTCGGGGTCGACCCGACCGACCCTGCCCCGGGGTCGGTCGATTAGTGCATCGGGGGATTTCTCGGCTCGTGGAATCCCCTGGTGAGGTCTTCGTCGGCCGTGCTCCTGGGCCTTTATGCGCCAGCCTGGCTGGCTGAGCGGGATGAGCTACCCGTAAGTAAGATCGGGATCAAGTATCTATTATAATATTATTCAGTGGGATGGGGCCGATCGTCCGAGGTTGGAAAAACCGCGTTTATCATTTATTATAATATTATTCCTTCCAGTAGGGTAGCAATTAGTCCGGTCTAATAGATAACGTATAAAATTATTCTATAGTTGTCGTAACGGTTTAAAATAATTTTAATTAATTTAAAATATTTTTTAATGAAATTTAAATAATTTGATCAGTTAAAAAAATATTTTAATATAATAATATTTAATTTAGAATTTTAAATTTAATATTTAACTATAATGATTAATAGATAATTATTATAATATATATATAGAAGCTAATTACTCACTCATAGAAATCAACTGATTCACTTTAATCAAAATAATACATACAAATTACTTGTATATCAAAATTTTTATAAAAAAAATTAAATTTTATCAAAATTATTTTAAATTAATTAAAATTAATTTTAAATAATTATAATTAAATCACAAACCATAAATTATAAACTCTAAAATTAAATGACAATAATTATAGTAATTTTTATATATTATAGTTAAGCTTAGATAGCTATGAATATTTTGGAAATAAAATTTATGATGGCCCTTTTGATAATTTTTTTTCTTTTTTAAATAAGATTCTGGTGATGATTTGCATCTTTTGGGTTTCCCCTATTTTTATTATAAATAATTATTTTTCCCATTCACGTTTTATTAAAAATATTAATAAATTTATTATTTTATATATTTTTGATTATTTTAGAAATGGATAAAATTCATTTTGGTCCTCGAAATTTCAACTTAATTGTAAAATAATCTCTGTGATTTTAATTTACATCAATTTAGTCTCTCACATCATTTTTCAACCGTATTTCCTTCCAAATTTATAATATTTATGTAATTATCTAATTAAATAAATAAAAAATAGAAAAAACCTCAATGACCAAAGTGAATTTTACCTATAGAAATGCTGGAAGGTTTTCAAGACGCGTCATCGTATAAAATCATATTTTTTTTTAAATCTATCAATGAATTTTATATTTTATCGGAGCAAAATGAAAAAGTAAAGAGATATTAAATTTGTATATATATTTTTAAAAAAATATCAAAAGATATTTTTATTTTCTATCCTCACTTGTCATCACGATCAACATGTGTCATAGCTCCATATGATTGGTGTTTCAGGTCATCGCCCTTCGTAGCTTACGGCTACATTGCATGCCATCGTCTTTGTGATTTATTGTTATCCGCAACCGCACCATATGTTGTTGTTTTTCATAGTCATGCTGCATGCCATTGCCCTCGCAACGATGTCAGTCATCTCATCCTCTACACTACGACATCGTTTTTTATATATATGGGTTTTGCATACATAGAAGACTCATTCTATATAAATAAAATATTTAAATAATATTTAATATTTTTTGTAAAATTTCATCTAATTGGTATATAATAAAGTAGTCGTTCAATTGTATTAATAATCATCCAAAAAAAATTAGTTTGTATATGTTAATATTTATGATTGATCATTGAAAAATTACATTCTTTTGTATATTTATATATATTTTTAGGTAAATTTCAAAAATATAATTATTTTTTAAAATTTATCATAATTTTATAAAATAGGGACTAATTTCATAACTTAGGTACTATTTTGCTTTAATATTCATAAGATATGATTTTGTTTTTATGTATTTGAATGAAATATAATGAAAGGGTGAAGGGGTCCTTTCATATTTTTTGATTAGAAAATATTATCTAAAAATGATATGAGAAGCTAAATTGAAATAAGTTAAATTCACAAAGTCATTTTCCAATGAACTTGAAATTTTAGGGATAGAAATGAATTTTACCCAATTAAGAAACCTGTAAATTATCTTTAAATCCTCATTTAAATGTTAAGCTTTGCTATTAGTCCCCATATCAAAAAAAGTTTGTTTTCTCTCTCTGCATGTAAAGTTTTATTTGTTTCAACTCTCTAATACATACCGATTTACTTAATTGTCCTTATTATTTTTAGGTACAAAATATCCATAATGAGTTATCATTCTTTCTAAATTCAGTATCATTTAACTAGAATTTAGTATATTTTGTATTAAAATGAGTACAATTCTTTTTCAAACTCAGTTGATCGAGAATCAATTTTTTTTCGAACTCAATTAATCGAAAATTGATCGGAACTGCTTATAATTGATTCGTGCTAAAGAGCTCCTTAGAAATTGATCGATAATCGATTAGTTGTATTTGCCACAAGAGAATATCATCCTTATTTTTCGTTTGATCAATTGATTAGGAGTTCATACAAATCAATTGACTTAGGATGAATCAATTGTGTCATACTTAATTTGATATAAAATATACTAGATTCTAGTTAAATATTACTGAGTTTAGGAGGAATTATACTTTATTTTGGACTGTTTGTATCTAAAAAAAATCGAGGGTAATTAGGTAAATCGGTAGTTGAAGTAAATAAAATTTTATATATATGGAGTTAAATAAATTTTTTTTTTTGATGTAGTGATAAGAAGGGAAGTTAAGTTTGCATGTAAGGGAGTGGGATAATTTTCCTTTGAAAACATAAGGCACTTTTTTAAAAAAAATTGTTTGGATTCCCATCGTCTTCCGATGACCCCACAGACCGGCTCAGTTTCGGCGCGCATCGATCTCCGGCGATGAACAAGATGGAATATCGAGACTGGCGATGAGGTCAAGGTGGACCCTTCATCGGCTTTCAATCCTGTTCCTGTTCCTGACCTTCGAATCAGAGAAGTGCGATGCGAGAAGAGGAAGGTTTCCTACTCGACGGTCGGAATGCAAGCTGATAGGGCGAACGCGCCCCTCAGGATGGATCACAAGGTCCCTGCGAGGCGGACACCTGAGGAAAGGCTTCGGATCTCGGCGGATCTCAAGCGCCTGGGGCAAGAAGATCGGTTTTTTGAAGTAAAACTCTTTTAGCCCCTCTCCTCTCTTTCATTTTGAAATGATTTCGATACATCTCACATTTTTTTCTTCCGTTTTCTTATTGAAATTCTCCTTTGGATCTTAACTCGCTATCGATCGATGATGTACATTTTCAAAATTTATTAGGAACGTAGGGATGCTAATTCTTTCGTTTATCTGCAAAAGTTCATGCGCATTGATGCAGAAAAACAAAAGTGATTTTTTCTGCTGACACGAACAAATTTGGTCTGTTCGAATGCGATCGAAGATTACGAGCATCCTTTTTTGTTCCTGCATTGCAGTCACTGATAACAAATATCACATTTCTGATGTTGTCTGTTGTTCTGATCATTTGACATTCCACCAGTTTATCAAAAACAAAATGGTGTTTTTTATGCTGCTCTGCCTTGCAGTAACTGGTGACATATATCATAGTTTCTAAAATTCTCTTGTTCTGATCACAAGTTAACATGTCACAATGTTGTCATGGTTCAGGAGTCCTTTTTACTACTAGTTCTTGCTAATGCCATAACGTGCCATTTTGTTTCTATACACCGAATTGGAGCTTTAGGGCTGCTTCTTCTTGGTTGGCATGTACCAAAAGCAAGGAATCTTGGTCCTGATTCTTTTGAAGACTACACAAGGGTGAAAGATGACATGGACCATAGAAAGGATGCATGTATTGATTTGGATTCACAGTTAAATGGTGGCAGGTTGAAAATGACAATAGGATGAGACCAATCCAGTAGCTGTGGGTCTTGATATATAAATACCACATGTACTGGGGTTCTTTTTGATGTAGCAATAGATCTCTAATGTTAAAAAGGCAGATTGTACATGGGTTTTCTTTAGTGAATGTACTTATTACTTAGTTCAGGTTGCAGAGTATTGTGCATTTGACTCTCAAACAGTATACAGTGCATCTACATAATTGAGAATGTAATGCTATGGTTACTTGTAACTTTGAGAGGGACCTGATTTAGCTATTCTCAAATAGAAAGGCCCAATCTAGGCATTTTGTGACACTTAAACTATCAAAATTAATTTTTTTCAATTATTTAAATATAATTTTGATACATGATCTATAATATTTTATATATTTAATATTATATTTTAAATATTATATCAAAATTATTTTTTTTAATAATATATATATTTAAAAAAAATATAAAGTTAATAAAAATATAAAAAATAATAAAATAATAAAATTTATATAAATTTATACAAATATGTATAAAATTTTTTGAAAATATAAATTATATAAAAATATAAGATTTTATTTAAAAATAGGATGGTAATTATGTAAAGTAATAAATTTATTAAGGGTATAAATGTCAACTTTTAATTCTACACCATAAGCAAAAAAGCAGAAGCAGAAAAAAGCATCAAATTGTTGCTTCTAGCTTTTGAGTAAAAGTTGCAGAAGTTAAAGCAGAATCTGTCATTCCCAAACACTCAAAAGCACTTTTGCATGGCTAGAAGCTAAAAAGCAGCTAGCAGAAGCTCTCCCAAACACTCCCTAAGGGCCTTGCGGCAGAATGCTTCTACTTTGTTACTTTCATGTACTGTAGCTTGGATAGAATTTTTGAACCTAAGGATTTGTTTACTTTGGATGGAAGATATACACAAAAGATAGACATACATAATGGATCTTTATATGTAATTCTGCAATCGTTTCTCCTCCCTCTTGACTTTCTATCCAAGTAAATGGACCCTAGATGACCTTACTTGTCCAGCAGCCTAAATGTCTGCTCTTACAGAATTATGCCATAATTAGATTAAATTTCTGCCACCTAAAGGAGGTTTTTCTTATATCTTGTGTTTTTTATTATGTACTTCATCTTTCATTTAGATTAATCACTGCAGTTTGCACTAAATTTTCATTAGAGTAGCTCTGACTAGTGAAATATATTCTTTGATTTCAAGTTGTTTGCCCTAAATCTTTCAGGATCTAGGTTATCATATATGGAAAAAGAAATCTTTGCAGATGACTATTAACGTTGACCTCTTCTATTTATCCAATTGTATTCCAGACCGGATCCTCTGTACCGGGATCTCTCCTGTACCCGTGTACCAACTCGCCGGCAACTACTAACGTAGAATCATAACATTTCCTAAAATTGAACTTTGACTTAAGTTAAAATATAACCGAGAGACTTTGTATATAGTAATAAAAAATAGAACGAAAGAACTATTACATTTTCTTATCATAGCATCTTTTAATTGGTGGTAACTCTTTCATTTAAAAAAGTATTCTAAAAATATATTTTAGAAATAAAACATTTTATGTAAAACAAATAGATCCTCAAGGACAAACCTTCTTTATGGATTTCTTCTTGAAGCACACTTATCCTTTGATATTAGAAGTATCCATCGAACGATTCCAGGTATACATTTTCAAATGCCTCTCCATTCATCAACCGATATCAGGTGCACTTCTTTTTCTTGATTATTTATGCACTTGTTTTCATGTTATTAAGTGTATCATACTTGATCTGTTAACGCAGTGTAATATCAAATAGCTTGCATCTAAATCTTCAGTTACCACACATCATACTTACAAATTCTCATCTCCCTTGCTTTCCATTCAGTGTATTCTTTGGTTGCATCTTGCTTCTAGGCCAGCTCTTGTCCAAAAGCAGGGTTTTGGTGGATCAACATGGTACAAATTCACTCAGATGCCATTATTTTCCTGTCCAAATTAAATCTCGTCTCCCATCTCCAGTATGCATATTGCGCTCTTAAAGCAAATGCACCAACCAAACTGAAGCAAACACAGTGCCCTAAACCCAGAGGACTTGACACACAGGTAACCCTTTTGACAAAAGTGACAAGATGTGCAATTGATTGTTGTGGTTAGCTTGTCATGCTTTTGGGCAAAGCTCCTCTGATTAGGTCACTTCTTGACCTAACTTGTCCTCTGTCTTATCTTCTACTGACACCTTGATGTTATGCAACCTTTGCAGGATTCAAGCGATCATGAGAGTCAAGAAGTGTTTTTATCCTTTTATATATATATATATATATATAATAATCTTGTGTACCAAATTCTCATCCATGCGGGGGATCTCAAAGAAAAATATATTGTATATAGTCTTATTTTACTTTACAAGAGATTCTAGACATTAGTTATCATATATGAAGCAAAGTATTCGTCCATTTTTGAGTTGATTGATTTTTAGTAGAAAAATGAGTGATCCCACTTTGATATGTTTCGTCTCATTCATCCAAGTAAACATCTCATTATCTCTCTCTCTCTCTCTCACTCTCACTCCATGATCATAATAATTTCATGTAGGAAGGCACTCAGGTATCAGTGGTCCTTCATATGATGATTTAAAGTTTCCTTTCAGAAACAAAGACTTTCAGAGTTTTTTATTAATATAAAAACAATATATATATATATATATATATCAATTATTAAAGATTTTTGAAATTTAACTCTAACTAAAATCTCTTATTTCATGCATTTAAAGAGTAGATTACATATTCTCTGTTGGGGTTTGTTTTGTGATTTGTTTTAAGCACTTAAAATTAAGAATAAAGTATAAAATTAATTTAGAAATATGACTAGAAATTTTACTATTAGATATGATGAATTAGCATGATATAATAATATTATAATATGAACTTAAAAAATTATACTTAAATTTTTAGAAAAATAATATAGTTTTTGTCATAAGCTATTAGAATAATATATAAAAAAATAAAAATGAAATGCTCCATATTTTAAAATATATTTTATTTTATTTTATTCTTTAAAATATTTTCTAAAATTGACAGTAGAGCAAATGTAAAAGATGATTATATTATAATATTTTTTTCACATAGTTAAAATTTATGAAAATTAGTTAAACTAAAATTATTTGTAAGTTATAATAAAAAAAAATAAAATGTGTGGGTCATATTGACGATGATAACAAAAATAAAGGGGTTTTTTTTACCTTGAATATAATATAAATACGTGGCATCGTCATGAACGAGATGCAAAAGGTCCCCTGTAGCATGCAACGTAGAGGATCCGAACAACAAGCTCGCTCGGCTCCTTTAAAAACCCTCGATGAGTCTCCTTTCTCGCCACTCTCCAGTCCTGCTCCTCCGCCAGGATCAATGGGGGAAATCACCAGTTCAACGGCAAATATCGCCGGAACATCCTCTGTATTTCCGTTTGCTTACCTCATCTGAGTTGAAGATCGAACCTCGTATTTTGTTGAATCTTCATCGCCGTGTTTTCTCATATTTTTTCGTGTTTGAAATTTAGGGTTTCGTGTTTTGGGAGACGTATCGATCTCGAATCCGAGATTTTGGTCTCCATTTTGTGTTTCTCGTTGCGATTTCGTGTTCTTTTTTTTTTTTTTATTTTGGATCGGAATCGCGCTGCCAAAGCCGTCCCCGATGAAGGTCCAACCGATCGATTGTAAGGGAGAGGTGGCCTTCGCACCGGCGAAGCCTGTCGCGAAGTCCCGCCTGAAGCGGCTCTTCGAGCGGCAGTTCTTGAGGAGCACGTCGGCGGAGAAAGCTGCGGGGTCTGGTGACGGGAAGGACCACTCCGACGACGCGGTGAGCTTGGACGCCATGGTTTTCGGTTTCTTCGAGGAGGGGAACCACGAGAAGCCGCCCCGAGGCCGCTGCAATTGCTTCCACTCCAACTCCGAAGGCAGCGACGACGACGACTACTACGACGACGACGACGGCGACTGCAGGAATGCTCCCGGAGCTGCCGTTCCGGCGACGCGATCGAGGCGATTAAAGTGAGTTCCATTTCGCCTTCGCCCTCTTTTCCTTTGGCTCCCCAGTTTCGAGCTTCGAGAGCGGTTTGATGATTCGAGTAGGGTTTGGTGTTCTGCACGAGCATGGCGGAGAGAAATCTCTTGGCGGATGCATCGAGAATCCTCGACAAAGCGAGGAGCTCAAAGATCAAGGGAAATTGCACAGCGGTGTTGGCCGCCGGACTCCGATCGCTCGGCTACGACGCGGCCATTTGCAAGTCCCGATGGGATAAAAATCCTTCTTTTCCGGCGGGGGAGCACGAGTACGTCGACGCGGTGGTCGGCGGCGACCGCCTCCTGGTGGACGCGGGCTTCCGGTCGGAGTTCGAGGTGGCGCGGCCCAGCAAGACGTACCGCGCCATCATCCAGCTCCTGCCGCAGGTGTTCGTCGGCCAGCCCCACCGGCTCCAGCAGATCGTGGCCGTTGCCTCGGAGGCAGCGCGGCAGAGCCTGAAGAAGAACGGCCTCCACGTGCCGCCGTGGAGGCGGCACGAGTACATGAGGACCAAGTGGTTCTCCGCTTACCACCGTGCGGCCGCCGTGGAAGAAGCCGAAGCCAAGGACAACTCCGCCGAGGAAGCGACGACGCCGGCGGCAATAGAGGTGGTGGGCTCGCCGTGGACGACGGCGCCAGCGAGGCCAAAGCCGGGGGATAAGTTTCTCACCGGACTTGCTTTGGCCTTGCAAAAAATAAATACTTAAAATTTATTTTTTTAAATATATTTTTGGATTTTATTTTGAGTGATATAATATTATCATAAGTGAGAGTTAATATTTTCCTTATTATCCTAGATTTCATATAAATGCTTAATATTAAGAAAATAAAAGATTTTGAACGAAATCTAATCGATCTAAGTGTATAACTTATATAATAAATGCATATAAAGATGGCAAAATAACAACAACAACAAAACCCTTTTCAATTTTTTTCTTGACAAATTGCCACAAATTTAGAATATTTTCAACTACTATTTATTTTTAATGATACATTTTGCTTTAGCTAATAACTCTTAGAGAATATTATGCTCTGTTTTACAAAAGGTTATTTTTACTATTCAAATCTATCATGGACATGATAATAATTTTATGAAAAATGATATGTAATATAAATTTGTAGTATGAAATCCAACTTAAATGACGTGATATTCTAATTATAACGATTCTCGACGGGTTCACTATGCCTCCTAGGGTATAATTTGATTCGGAGAGGCGGTCAGAGGCCGCCATTGGTGTCCAAGTGGCAATCAGATACGTATATAAAAAGTATCACGTCATTCGTGTTAGATTTCATACTATAAATTCATGTTGCGTATCCACTTCAATCCAAATCAAATAAGATACTAGAGAAAATAAGACAAACCTTAATTGGAGTTTCACACTCTGAAAGCTCCATGGTCATTGCTGCCTCCCAACAAGGCTGCTAAATAGGGTGGCAAAAGGTAATTTATTCGCCATCAACATCTTAATGATCAACATAAAAAAGATAAATTATTAACATTATTTGTAAATAGAAAAGATAAATTATTAACATTATTTATTTATATGTTGTGATTAATATGTGGAAAAAACGGACACACTAAACTATGAAAGCACAAGGCTGCTAATTATGAACCTAAGAGAGGACCACTTTATTGAGGCATCATCAGCAGCAGAGGACTGCAAAGACAAATAATGGTGGAAAAGAAAAGAAGATTCACGTTCCATCTAAAGTAAACAAAGCAAAAGGAAAAAGAAATCTGAATTCTTTTTTCTATCTGTTTCCTAAGTGGTGACAATTGACAGAAAAGAATGGCTTTTCATGAAATTGCATACCTCCTGCAAAATGACTGCACTGCTCTTTCCCTTCCCTGTGGAAGTTGTGACACCAGATTTAAAGTCATATTATCGAGTACATTCCAAGCACAACTTATGCACACATGTGAGGGCAGGGCACTCGAATGTTATTCTACAAGGGCCTTGAATGATGCATTGGCCATCATTTTATTATTTACTGAATGAATCAATGTCTAGGAATAGGAACCAGAATACATGCTTATTCAAATTGAGAAAGTAAAGTAAAAGCGAAGGGCAAAAGGAAGGATTACGATCGTCTTCCTTATTTATCGGTCTGGTTCCATCTCACGGCAGCGCAGCTTTCAAGGAGCGAGTGAAGGTTTCGAGTTGCTTTAGCCCTTCGTCGGAGGATTTCGCCTCGCCTAGAAGCTTAACGAATGCGCTGCCGATGATCACACCATCTGCTCCCCATCCGGCTACCTGTAAGATTACTGAACTCGTAAATCAAGAGCATTCGGCTCCAAAATGTTTTAAAAAATTAATGGTGGCAGATTGGGTGCACAGACCTGCTTGACATGCTCAGGTTTCGATATTCCGAACCCAACTGCAACTGGTTTAGGGGTTGTCTGCGAATTGTTAAGCATTAGCCACAGTTTGAATGACTTCCTAAATCTGCTTTCTTTCTTTTAAAGCGAAAAGGTAAACAGTTGGATAAGTATAGATTGCATTAGAAGAATCGTAAATTAGTATAGAGTTAGCTATTCAAGTTGGTATTAAACTGGAAGTATTAGTTTCAATCTTTGATATGTTGCAAACAGATTGCGTACAAAATGACAGAAAGAAATGAGATTGAAAACCTCTTTAATCTCTTGCAGGAGAGATTGTACTTGCGAGTTAACAGATTCACGAGCACCAGTAACACCAACAGTTGCCACCTGCAAGAAAGATTCGGAAATGAGTAATTGGCTCATGAATAAGCAAAACAACTATTTGACATAGCTTAAAAGTTTTAGCAGTTTAAACACAAAATACAGCTTTTGGAAAATAAAAATAAAAATCTGTATGTATGTGTGCACTGTGACAGATGAATTATTTGAGAGATTTGTCTACTTCTAGTTTTGTACTTTTAACTTTGTGGTGGTAGGCAGATAACAGAGTTGGCTTTGTTGAGCAATAATCTGATACAAGACATGTTTAATGATATTCAGAGCATGAACAAAGTCAAACAAATCACCAAGTATATGAATCCTTCTGAAGCTTGTGCAATTTCTTTCATTCGTTCAGGTGGAGTGGTCGGTGTTGAAAGCAGAACCTACAATGTCAAAAGAGGAAAAAGAATAATGAAGTGTGGAATACTGTAAAACTCAGATAAGGCAAATGTAGCCTAGACAATTTTGCATTGAAATGAAAAGTAAACAATTTTCAAGTGACAAAAGTATCAAAAATCGTATGAGCATTTCCATTTTGCCAAAGAAAATAACAATGACCCTCATCACTTTCTTTTAAGTTGAGAAATACAAGTCTCTCATCGACACAATGTGTGACTTTTATCAGTCAGAATGTGTATGAGCACTTAGATTTAAGATTCATAAGTAGATGTCAAACTAAGGGACATACCAACTCAATGTTATGCTTAATGGCCTCTTTCCTTAAACTTTCATTCTCCTCTAAAGGAACATCGGGCACAACAAGCCCTGCGAAGTAGCAGCCATTAGTTATATGCCAAAAGAACAAGTCACAAAGCAACAACTCATTTGACGAAACATTGAAATCACTAGTTAGAGATCTACCTAGTGAAGAAAAGATAAACTTCTAGGTCAAAAACAGAAATTGCAAGGAAACCATTCTGCATATTAGGAGAAGATGGGACTTAGTGCATGAGTAAGAGAATAGAGTAATTACCACGTACGCCAACTTCTTCTATAATAGACATGAACTTCTCAACTCCACGCTTTAGGATTGGATTGTAATATGTGAAGAGAG
This sequence comes from Boesenbergia rotunda, assembly GCA_024364735.1. Classification (NCBI taxonomy): domain Eukaryota; kingdom Viridiplantae; phylum Streptophyta; class Magnoliopsida; order Zingiberales; family Zingiberaceae; genus Boesenbergia; species Boesenbergia rotunda. The sequence continues at coordinate 187,917 of JAGFNQ010002137.1, forward strand.
AAATTGGGCATGATAACTTAGGCACTACCTGCTTGGACAAGTTATTTATAGCAGAAGACCATGATAACCCATCTCAAAAAAAAAAAAAAGAAGACGAAATGGTTGCGAAGATATTAATAGCAATTAAATTACTGGTGAAGTTGGACAAAAAATGAGAAAATGGCACGTGTAAGAATTTAGAAAATAGATAGCACATCATTGTTTTTGTATGAAAATGTGATGTGCTAGGACATGGAGAAGAGAAAAACTATCCAAACAGTTTATTCACAAATGAGACTTAAAATTTTGCCACTTCAGAGATCTGCTTATTGATGCAGAACGAAAGATGCTAGCTTAGTATGCAACCAATGTCTTGTCAATATATTGACATGCATATTGGATTTTAACAGGATGGAATAACACTCTCTCAAAATCTATCAGCAATTCTATATTCCTCCACATAATCACGATATTTTTGTTTCTTCAGATAAGATTGGTTATTGTTCTTCCCAGTATCATGGGAAAAATTAATTCCTTCTGCCAAATCCACCAGTGTTATCATATAAAACAGAGAGATCCTACAAGTCTTACAAAGAGATCAAGCATATCGATGACAAGAAATAAGGGTGTCAGACCAGCAGTTTTATGAAAAGCAAACTCAGACTCACGAACCAACTTAAGATATTTCACAAAGTAAACACAGAACAAATCATGGTTAAAGATCTTTCTTAAACTGGAGAATTGTAAAACAAGAAGTCATCCATGCTTGTTTTCCCTGAAGGTATTCAAGTTAGCTTGTGATCAGAATAATTGTCACTCAGCTTAAAGATCATTTTGGGATAGAACATGAGATGTAACAAATGACTTTAGTGTGAAAGACATCAACATTATCCACTTTTTGATAAATAAAGGCTCAGATAAAGAATAAACCACAGAACCATACTTTTATCTTTAATCAAGAATCTTTACAAAAAGTAATGACTAGATTACTCATACCTCCCTTAGCATTGATATAACACCATCAAAGTTCGTTCCATTCTCTAATGCACGTGTAGCAGCAGCCTAGTATAAATGATATGTAAGTGGCCAACAAAATATTCAGCCAGCAAAGCAATAAGAAGAGATCATATATAGCACCTGAATTACAGGTCCATCTGCCAAAGGATCAGAGTAGGGAACGCCTAATTCTATCAAGTCCGAACCTGAAGAATCTAGAATTTTCAATGCTTCTGATGTTGTGGATAGATCAGGATCTCCAGCAGTGATAAAGGGTATAAGTGCAACCTATAGACCATGGTCAAAATCAGTTAAAATACCTTCAAAAATGTAAAATAAAAACAATATCAGTGATGATGTCTAACAAGACGCAAATAATTAGTAAGAAAGCTGCAACATTTTAGTGGACAAAGCTTGATGTATTTAGTTATAGCACCAGCCAACTATTTACAAACAAAATACTCGAATCTCATATCCGTACATTTTAAGTGATTGAGAAAATTCTGTTTGATCAAATAAGAGACCGGTTCATGGTGTTTTCTAGCGCAATTTATCTTTTGCCATCTTATTAGATGAAATGAATTTGATTAAGACATTTTATATGGCATTAGAACAAAAGCCGCAAAGTTCCTCTGTGACTAAGTAGAAAAATGGCTATTACTATTTTACATTCTCAATCGTTCGATGGTTTCTCTTCAATATCATGCTTATGGGATAATAACAAGTCAAAACACACACACACACACGATATCAGAGTGATAAAACAAATACAAGCAAATTTTAATTTTCTCCAAACTTTGATCTCTTTTACCAAAAACAATTTTTCAGAACATATTAAAAGCTTCCGTCAATCAAACAAAAGCAAGAAATTGCGCGACACATTCTGCCTACCACACTAACAAGAAGGCAGCCAAAATTGCTCATCCTTTGTTCTCCAAATGATGAAACACCAAAAAACGAAAACACTTAAAATTCCATCAAGAAGAACTGCCATCGATTCTGGAACCAGAACCAGAACCAAAACCAAAACAAAACAGTAAAAGAGGCGTAAATTTTCTCGCACTTACCTTCCCTTGTTCCTTCAGACGAGAGAAGGTATCCGAGATCGTGGAGGCCGAGGAGGCCCTCCGGATGCTGAGGGAAGCCCTCGACAACGTGGATCTAGACAGAGATGTGAAATTGCAGGTCGGTCGTCGAGGCGAGGCGAACCCAGAGATCCTAGCAGGAGAGGAAGAGAAGGAGATCTTCGGGGCTACGCCTGCCATCACTCCTAGCTTCCTTGCTCCGATCTGCAAGAGAGCCAGTTGAGGAAATGACTGCTATTTATCGACAACGAACGAAGGCGACGGAGCTTCTCGTCCATGAAAGGAAACCGGGAGAGGTTTAGGAAGGTGACGATCAACCGAAGCTGTTCTGATCCAGACAGGAAACATATTTATGCAACGCGTCCGACGATGAACGTGTCGTCGTGTTCGCTAAGTAGCGAGCATAGAGGTTTCAGTGTATCCTGCTTGTGATATGACATCTAAGTTTTTTCCGCTTTGAGAAATGCGGATCTGTCGGCTGCGCAATGCTTTAGATTTCGCGACGGATGAATGGACGTCCAGGATTCGAGGAGGGGTCTAGGGAGGCGACACCAGTTGTTCGAACGTAGACAGGGTGCAGGTTTTGACGGTGGCAACCACACGTATGCGTTTGGTCGATGCTTTAATTCGTGTCGGATGACGAGATCAACGGTCAGGATTCGTAGGCGACCATTAATAGTATACATGATGAGATGGGATACACTAACTTTCAATAACACATGTGGAAAGTTATCAAAATAATATATTAAAATTATGTTAAATTACCAATTATAGAATATATTAAGATAAAACAGACATATCTAACAAATTAAGGTTTGTTATTTTAATAACAAAAACATTTTGGGAAGGAAGAGAAAAATGGGGGGAAAATTAAAAAGGTACTTTTTTATCTATGAGTAATGATTGAGACAGTGAATTTGAGATAGTGAATGGGATAGTGAATGACGTGTAATTAATGTGTACACGTCGATCGTCGATCGGACACCATCGATGGCCTCTGATTATCGTCCTGAATCAAACTATACCTTCGGAGGACAGTAAACTCGTCAGGATCGCCGGCAACGGTGAACCTATCGAAATCGACGGTCAATGATGCGAGATCGCAATTACGGCGATCCCCGACGGGTTCACCGTGCCCCCCAGGGTATAGTTTGGTTCGGGGCGGCGGCCGAAGGCCGCCGGTAGTGTCCGATCGACGATCGAACGTGTATACAATAATTGTCACGTTATTACTATCCATTCACTGTCCCAAATTCACTGTCCCTATATTACTCTTTATCTATATTATTAAAAGTGCCACTGTCTTTCAAAATTTATCAAAATAACATTTAATCCGTAATTTAATTCACAAAAAATCCCTATGTATTGCCGTCTTAAAACAACTTTAATTAAAATTATATAATTTTAATTAAAATTACTCTAATATTACAGTAACAATGAAACTCTCACCTATATAGTCTGAAAGATGACCAATTATAGAAGGTATTTTCTTCTAATGCAATGGTCGTTTGGAAATGATATCTAATGAGATATTTTTATATTCGTTACGACCCTATTATAATAAAAATTAGTATTGTAAATGGTAGTAAATGATGGTGGGATGGTCAGTGATAATCTATTGTCTCGGCGGCCTAAATCGTTAAAATTTTTAATTATTTTTTATACATAATTTTTTAAATTATTTTTACTATTCATTATCATATTTACTTTTAATAAAATATATAATTAAAAATTTTAATCTAAATATTTAAAAATTAAAAAAAATTATTATTTAAAAATAAATATATATATTAAATTAATAAATTTTATTAAGCTTTAATTAAATTTATTTAAATTATCTCAATCATAATTAGGAGTTGATTAAAATAATCAATCTAAAATTATTTAATTAAACTTTAACTTACAACTTACTTGCGTATCCTATTTTGATAGGGTGGCAAGTCCGAGCCCGTCGTCGAGCTCTGGCTCCACCTACAAGTCCGTCGTCAGGCTCAGATGACACATTCAAACACACTGTCAAGCTAGCGTGACACATCTCCAGGCTCGCGTAACACATCCAGAGGCTTGACCTAGTTCAGACGTCATCTAGAAGCGTCACAATGACGATTAATCCAAGCATAACGGTGATGGAAGGAGGTGAATAACCAACTAAAAACCGTCTTAAATAATAAGGGTGTTGTTTTTGCTTGCCTCAGGCCTAGGTGGCTGCCTCGAAGGCACCTAGGCAACTATCTCATCGCCGGTTAGAATATTGACAAACATCCATACAAATATTAACTATGCTAGGCCATGGAGGTAAAACCAAGCAAACATGGTATAACTTTAGTTAAAACTAATTCATTAATAATAATTTTGATCCAACCTTTATCATCTTAAAAGTAACTTTCAATTCACTCAGGGCGACGAAGAATATTTCAAATATATTTTAATAATGTTTACAAGAAGAATGCCTTATTTATATAATGATAAATAACACATTCTTATTTACTCCAGAAAGAATAATGAAAAATAGGGGAAACAAAGACCAAACTAGTTTTTTTTTACCATTATAATATTTGCACTTAAATCAAACTAAAAATGGAAGTTCATTGTTTTTCACTCCTTTCTTATATATTTTCTCAATTCATAAAACATTTTATCTTGTCTCCTATGCATAAACATGGCATTAAAGCACATTTGTATAGTTCTAAATTATAAAAAAGCAATAGGTTGAAAGAGTTCAAATTCACACTTCCCTTCTCTCCTTGTCACACAAAATAATATAGATTGTAAGTGAATCATGTCATAATGTTATGACATGTTCTATTGTGCCATTTGTGTAGCATAGCAATAAAATTGATTCATCTGACTTGTTCCATTTGATTGAGTGATCTGAATTGATAAACATTTGGAAAGAATCGCCTAGCAAACAATTCATGTAAACATTTGACCTTGGCCAATATCTTTGAAGGGATAAATTAAAGGATAGATTGGAAGGAAAAAAAGTCAAAAGATGATGATGTATTTCTTACTTCATAACTCATCCCATACAATTCAAAGTCTATGTTTTTTTTTTGCCGTCTCACCTCATTATTTTTCTGATGTTCATCCTTTGAGTTTCTCATATCTTTGCAAAAAAAAGACCTCAGGATTCTTGGAGGAGACATGGTAGCGAGCAGTGAATATGTCGTCATGAGTTAACACTCGCAGCTATTAGTGTGTTGATCTCTCCAATTATGTTGACTGGTCTTCCATCGAACATCGTGGACAATGTCGACTCACAAAGCTGTTTTAGTTCCCTTGTTTTCGTGACGGCTGCTTCCTGAAAAGGGCAAGTTCTTGAATTAAAAGAAAAGGAAGACATAACCAGGAGATGAAAAAGGTGTGTAAAATGTAATTTAACAATTTTTAGGGGCTAAATAAAAAATGTAAGAAACCTCAGGGTGTAATATGGAAGATAAAATATATTTTATCAAATTCTAAATGAAAAAGCTAGCAAATTGTGGGGTAAAAATGAAATTTTGTCAACACAGGAATGTATAGCACTCACAAGTTTAGGCCAGGATGAAGACAATGTATTCTGTAACTCTACTCGTCTTATCGATAAATCATTCAAGCTTTCTCGCAGCTTAACTTCATGTTGTTTCTTCTCCTCCAATGTAAGCACCAGTTTGTCTAGAAACCTATATCAATGTAGTAGACAAATCAATCTAACCTGCAATGGAAAGTACACAAACTACTAGTCGAATAACTTAAGGCAAGCTAGCAAATGCTCGCCTTTTGGAATTGAGTGTCATAATCAAGTCACGCATTTTTCGGCCTGTGAGCATTGAGATGGACAACGATATCTGTGATATCATCAGTTGTATTGAGTCAAGTGAGTATTGTTGCATAACAGGGGGAGCTACTGCCTGAACATGTTGCTGTAAGGAAGAACTTTCTTCACTTGTCGTCTCTACCAATCGCTGATTTAGAAATGATTTCACCTGGTAAATCCAACCCAATTACAAACCTAGTGTTTTAAGTGCAAAGAAATTTCAATAATCGTTATACCAACATGAAATCATCTCCAAAGTACCAAATTATTTGAATGAACTGATATTTAACTACGAGTGATTGAAGAACAAGCTGGAATTTGTTATGTATCCCCATGTCTAGCTATACAAACTTGAATTGCAATAAAATGCTCAGTTATTAACTACATCAGTTTGATATGTCATATAGAATTCTGACTATTTGAAAATAGTTTTGTGAGAAAGAATATGGCAGTTAAGTAGTTCTCATCGACAGGGCAACTAAATACGGGCAAAACTTAAGCGTTCACAATATGTTAGGGTCACAATAATCTGAGAAAACAGATCAACCAGTTCAATGTCCAAACGCTACAAAAAGAAGAGAATCTTTTCATTATAAATAGGGGGAGAAAATGAAAATTGGACGTAGAAACGCACAAAATGCAATCACCAAATAATATAGATAACAAACATGAGTTGTAATAAATAAGGCAGAATACCTCAAATAGATCATCAAGTATCTTATTCCTATATTCTGTCTCCAAGAATGGACTTCTCTCTTCATCTAATCCACTAGGTTGTGATTTCTCTACTGCAATTTGTTGGGATTCTGCTCCTGCATCTGGTACAACAGAATCTTCGAGTGTAGCAAATTGTGATTTTTTAAGATCTGCATCCGAGCATATTCCTGACCCTGAATCAGCAGGGACCACAGCCTCCTCCTCTGCTGTTTTTAATGATGCTTCATCAACTAGCATAGCTTTACCGTTTTCAGATTCTTGATAGTCGGCACTATAATCAACTAGTTCGTAAGAGCCAAAGCCATTATCTGATTCTTCAACCTGTTCAACAGTCGCAATATCCCAGTCAATTAGGGCATCATCTACTGAAATATTCCAGTCAATACCACCCATGGAGAGATCAGCATCCATTGGTTCTCCAGTTTGGAAATGGCTTACATCAGCCTGTGACATACCACTAAGAGAATTTTGGACCTCAGCAGACATCGACACATGAACAGATGGTGGATTTTCATGAAGGTGTCTAAGATTTTGAAGCACATCACCAGGAATTTTCTGCAACGCGAAAAAAGATGGCATGAAGACACCAAGCAATCTTATTTGATTGCAGCAGTATGAAGAGTTAATTTTTAGTTGCAGACCTCTTTCTCTGTATGAACATCTCTAACAAAATCCTGATAATAATTCATAGCCTTCAAAATGGAATCGTTGTTAAGAACTTGCAAAATTTCACTGAAGATAGAAGGAAGAATCTTGGTAGCCTCTAGAAGTTCCAACCTCACATTCTCCCCCTGTAGAGATGAGAAAAAGTGTGAATTTTTAAATTGGAAAATCAGTGACAAAAACCTCATTTGTAGGATCAATAACCATAAAAAGATCAAAGACCAAGATAAAGCAGACAAAAATAACTGCACATTTATCTTTAAGTTATGAAATATGACCTTTAACCCAAGCTCTTGGCAAGCTTCAGAATATTTAGCAGCAGATAGAGAAGCATTTCTCTTAATATCAGCTTCCTTGCGATCTAGGTCAACTAATTGTTGTTGAACTTTTTGCATTTGTCTTTTCAGATATGGACTTAAACCAGAATTCAACCAAAATTAGTGAAAAAAGTATGCCAAATAATATACACAGAGTTCATATCCAAAATGCAGCATACATTTCATAGTTAACATTCTGAACCATAATTTGAGCAGCTTCGCCTAGAAAAATATGGTCCTTCTCAAAAGAGCGCACAATTGACTCCCATTCCCCCTGCAGGGTACTGGATTATGCTCTAATCTTGATAAAAATGCATTGTTGAAACAAAGATTTGTCCATAAAACTTACAGCAGAACCTGACAGTCTTCCAAAAATATTACGACTTTCTGAGGTACAATTTAGAAGAATCTTATATACTTGCTTTACTTCTAGATACCCTAATCCTGAAAATAAATTTACACAACTCGTTAGAAAGGATAACAAAAATTGAATATACATTCTCATCATAGTTCAAGTATCCTTCACACAGAAAACATCCCAATACTGCTGAGCTTCGGTGTGTGTACCTATTTGAAAAACAGTTTAATATACAAGCATTCTACCTTTTTGTCCCCCTCAATCCAAATCTATAACCATTCATCTTATGTTGCCCACTGGGAATTAGGGTTATATAAATAGAAACAGTAGATAAGCATAAGGAAATAAATCAGGAGCTTATACACCTTTCTAGATAACTATCCTTCACAATTTACTAATTTAGTAATTATTTTACAGTTTTGATGAAGAGTGATGGAACCTTCCAACCTTGGGCTCCCAGCAACACCCATAGCTAACATTTTCCAAATATTTGTTTTTAACCAACACATTTGAAATTACTATTTTCAGGCTGATATGAAGCTATATGAGCAACACGAAGCTTCCAAATTAGTTTGAAAAGGCATTATATTGTCAGCATGGATAGTTTTAGAGGAATAACCACTAAGGAACTTATTTTGTAGTTCGTATGCTTCAATCACAATGCAGTTATAGGTAAATCCACGAGCAACAAAAGCGCCTTCTTCCCTAACAATATGACTCCTAAGTTCAAAGAATTAACTTTTGGTAACACAATCCCATAACAAGCAAGGAGAGTTACCTTCAAGGTCTAGGGTTTGGAAGAAGGGATCCAAATCCCTAGGCAGTGATGAAAGCGCTGACGAGATACGAGACTTGATCGAACTCAGCCGCTTCCTCCAATCTTGAGGGATCCTCTTCCGGTCCACCAGCCATTCTAAATCAACAGAATTTCATACTTAAAAAACTTAAAAATACAAGGAAAACAAAGGGGAACATGGAGCGATTGCTGAAAGAGAGACAACAACATGGAAATCGAAGGCAAAAAGAAATAAGAAAAAAGAAGCAAACAGGAGAGAAATAGAGAGACGGAGACCTCCAAGACGAGCGTAAGCGATGTCGATGGGAAGATTGCGGATATCAGCACCGTCCTGCATCTTTTGCTGAAGCGGAGCCCAAATACTCTAAAGTTTCGATCTTACACTATTATCGATCAAATTCACTTCCTTTTAAAACAAAAATTACGCCTTACAAGAAAATTCAAATCTTCGTTCGGATTCTACCGAGATCGCGAGTACAGGAAGCTGACAACGGATTTGGTTGAGATCGACCACTCGCAATACTTCTGCCTAGGGAGACAAGTACCAGGCTGCTGCTAATCTTGGTAGGAGAGAACGAGGAAGAAGAGCAAGATCCGGCGGCCACTGGCGGCGATCTCCGATCGGGAGGGGAGAAAGATGGCTGCGGAACGTATCCCAATTCGTGACGCGGTGCCAATATAGACAAAATTACCATTTTGTCCTAGAACTTCGAAACGTTTTTCTTTGCCTCAAAAGTTTAACCAAATTGCATTTACCATCTAAATTTTTTATTATTTTTATCAATTTGATTTGGATTGAAAAAAAAATCTCGAACACAAATTCTAATATGATAGTTATTATTTTTAAAAGCATTTTAATTCATATTATTTATTTTATTATGAGAAAAAAGAAAGGGCCAAAATTATAAAAACCTCCATCATTTACACAATTATGAGTTGAGTATCTCATTTTCAATTAAATTACTCGAAATACTTTTATATTATCTGATCGTAGAGAAGCTCTTCTAACTTGTTCGATCGGATTGATCAGCTAGAAAAGGTAAATAGCCTATAAATCAAATTAGACATTCTCTTTTTTTTTTATCTAGTAAAGATACACTTAATTAATTAAAAATAATAAAAATATTAATTAAATAAACGATAAAAGTTTACTTGATTACAATTTAGGTGGTTGTTAATATAAGATTTTGGAAAGTACTATTGTGCTCTTTCTTCTACATGATCGGAGGCAGAGAAGCCACTTACAATAGTGCAAAACTTATAGATTTTGACTGAATAAAAATGGAAATGAAAATACATGTATGCTTTATAACTGGCTCTAGGGCACTATTTATAGTGCACTGTTCAAAATGACTATTTTGTTGACTTGGCAATTTGAGGCATCTCGATTGACTAGAATTGCCTCCAGATGAAATTTGTCAACATTTGGCTAATCTAGCTGAATGGAGGTGCCTCAATTGATCGGAGACACCTCAGTTTCAACGGAGAGGCCTCAGTTTGGTTGACATAGACTCCGTTATTTATCTTTACGGCAACTGCTCCAAGCTCATTTGAAGTGCCTTAGATCATCAGAGGCACTTCAAGTCTCATTCGCAATAATCACTTCTTTGGGCATTCGAGGTGTCTCAAGCCAACTGAGGCACGTCGAGTCTTCAAGGTGTCTCCAATCACTTGGAGTGTAAAATACGATACCTTACCCTGGGCAAGAAAATTTTTCGGAAAATATTTAGAATTTTTCGGACCCTGGAATGAAGTTGAGGGACTAAGGTACTCAATTTCTTAAAGTTGGAGGAGCTTATTGCATACAATCTAGGAATTAAGGATGAGATTGCGATTAGACAAAAATTTCTTGGACTAAGGTGCAAAAGGCCCATATAAGAGCCGGTTAGGGCTCGGTTTGCGCCGCATCCGTCTCCTCCCTGCCCGATCGAAGCCGCTCCACTCGCGTGCTCATCCCGCGTGCCCTAGCCGAACCCGACGCCACCCCCCCCCTTCGTCGGCTTCCTCTTCTCTCTTCTTCTTCGCCAATCCGCCACCGTTCCATTCACCCTCGTCAGTCCTCTAAACTCGGTGGATTGAAAGCTCTTCCGGCAATGCTCCTCGTCTAGAGATTCTTGCCCTAGTTTCCACCTCCACAGCGGGAATCGGAAGGGGTGAACTGGGCTGGATCTGAGTAGCTCTAATCGCAAGGGTTGTATCGGCTTATGCGCGTGAGAGTGTCCAAGCCGGAGGTCGACCATCTCGGCTAGGTAAGTCTGTGTTCGTCGAAACTCGACTTGTCCTTCTTGGATTTGTTCGTGTTGGTGCTCCAAATGGTGATACCATTGGTATTCTGATTTAGGGATTGCTCCGGGCCTTCCCTGTTGAGATTGGGCGCGCGATTCATCAAGAAGGGATCTGGGAATTTTGCACCATTGATACTCCTCCCTCGTTTTAGGTTCATAGAGGAATTGCTGGTTTTCTGTTGTGGAGCTGAGGGAGGTCTCTGCCGTGTGAACTCCACCGCTGGGTGAAGCTTTTCCTCCTGTTCACTGTGGTGATCTGCCAGCGAAGCTGTGATTGAGGTAAGGAGATGTCTGTCTCTAATGGTCAGCTCTGTTTATTGGCCTGTAAGGGAGTTAGCTGTAGTAATGCTATTGTTTGAGATTAGCTAGTGGTGGTTATTTGGTTCAATTGGAACAATTGTGTAATGGCTACCGTGATACCAGAATTTGAATAGGTTTTGCTATCTTATAGTTGGATAGATTATTGTGGCTATTTAGCTTAATTGGAGCAATAGGTTAATTGTGAGACTGGATCTAGGGATATAACCTAAATCTTAATTACGCGGGGTAACTGGGAAAACCTTTCATTTAATTATGAGAGATTTAATGTAAAGGAAATGAAATAGATTAACCCTAGCACGGTTTAGGGATTAATAAGATGACTATTATTTGTTTGTAGTAGCTAATTAAACATGTCCTTGATACAGGGACTTGACTTGGATTATATTTTGACGAGTGGTTCTGTCTCGTTGATACGGACTTCACCTATTCGGAGGCGGGTACCCTTTGACTTATCTCTTTTGATATTGTCATGTGATTATGCATAGACTGTTATAGATAGCAGTAAGATTATACGCTATCCCTGTTTATTATACCTGTTCTGGATACTTGTTGTCTATCCCTGAGTTATTATATTTGTTTCTGGATACTTGTTGTCTATCCCTGAGTTATTATACTTGTTCTGGATACATGTGGTTTACCCTTGAGTTAGTATGTTGTAGTTCCATACAGTCTCAGGTATTGTCATAACTATATGTATGCTTAGAGATCATGTTGTATCTCCTGCCTTTGACCTTGAGGGATTTGTAGTTTCCAGTCAGTATACCTTGTAGGTTCCCTGTACTTCCTGTTATAGGATTTCAGATTTGAGACTTAGTATACTGAGGACTTGGGGAGGGAGGTATGTGTATCTATCATACACCATCCTTGCATTGTTGCATGCCGGCGATCAGCGACTCCCTTGTGGTTGAGCCTAATCGTCTTCCGGCACATGATATGCACACACGGCCACTCATGGGTTAGTGGATACCGCTGGGTGTGTGCATTTGCTCTGTATTGTTCCGCTCGTCCGCTCAGGGGTAGTGGTTTCGGAGCGTGGTAGCAAGCAGGGATCCCTTCTCTACCCATAGACCAGAGAAGATGAGAGAGATATCTCCCCCATATATACATGGGGCGGAGCGATAGCTCCACCAGCATCCTGTCCACTCGGTCACTCAGTAGCAGTGATGGCAGAGTGCGGACAGTGTCACGGCTCTACCCACTCGGCCGACACAGTATCGCCTGTCTCGGTGGCTTGACTGGAGTTAGGGGGTGACCATGGCATTGCACCATGTGCATATCTTGCATCGTGCATTGTTTGCTGCACTTATTTGCTGCACTTGTTTGACATTGCATATTCTGGAGACTTGTTACCTGTGCTTATATGTCTATTGGTATTCCACTGGTATTTCTTACCCTCTGTACAGGTTAGAATGGATTCAGGTATGTATCTACCTCAGTATGTTCAGTATTAGTCTATCCCTACTGTTGATATGAGACCGTATTAGCTGAACCCTTATTGTTGGTATAACTTTCTATGCATAACTGTTGGGTATTCGCTGAGTTATGGACTCACCCCGTTGCCATACATTTTATTTCAGGTTGATGCCTGCCAGGAGATCCCTAGCAGCCAGTCCCCAGCTCCAGAGGAGCTCCGCTTGGTTTTATTTTATGTTTTGCTGTGCTTATGGACCCTGTAGTATTTCCTATGCTTCCGTTGTGGTGTTTCGAACATGTATTCATGTTTAATTCGATGGTATTGTACTTTTGAGTCCTATGTTGGACTTCGTGGAGTTTTGGCTTTGTTCCTGCCCCTGGCAGCTCAGGTGAGATCGTATTTTGGTTTTACGATAGTTATAGTCATATAACTGTTATTTCTGTATGGATTTGAGGCCTGAGGCCATTTAACTGCGTGGTTGTGATATATTTGTCTGTGTGTATGTGTAAATTGTCCGCCGGACAGGGGAGGTGCTGTCCGATTTTATATTGGGTCAGCGGCTCCTGGGTCTCCGGGCGTGACATGGAGTCCACTCAAATGATCAACTTCCAAGTTGACCATTCTTGTACTCTGCTTGCTTGAGTAATATTTTAATTGTCTGGAGATGAGTTCACTTAAACTCAACTTCGACATTCTCTTCAAGTATGCTTCTTCTCAGCTTCTCGTTCTTCGGATGCTCCTTGTGCATCCTTCTCGCTTCATTGGTGTATTCTTCCATCGCTCCTCATCCCTCGGATGTACCTGTGTCATCCTTCTCATTTGTTATATTGTTCGTCCGACTTCTTATGTTTCTAAGTTCCTGCATACATGACTGGACTTAACTCGGTTAATCAACATTAAAACTAGTCCAGAGTACTCATAACTTCTACAATGTTATAAACTAGTTGCTAACTTCTACAATAATAACTTCATATATGTTGATTTTGCTTCTCTGAGTAATAATCTGATTAAATAATATTTCAATGAGTAAAATAAATAATGAAGACTCCGTGACACTGATTACATTTCAAATAAACATTATTTAATCACGTAAAAACTAACATGTACCTTTTATAATATGCAGACTCCATGACACCTATGGCATTTCAAATGAATATAATTTAATTATAATTCAACATATAGAAATTAGTATATAATTTCTATACGGTGTAGAAGTAAATATATAGTTTCTGTATTATTATAAAAGTTATCGATAGCTTAAATAATCGCTGGATATTTTGGAGAGGGATGCCCCATTTAATTCTTTTGTTTCTCTTATCTTGGGGTGTTATTTACTTATTTTAAAAAAGAAAAGCGTTTCACTTTGTCATTTGAAGAACCGGTTCAAATCGCCTCTTTTTCCGGTTCTTCTAGTCACGTGACTCGTTTGGATAATACTTAATTGGGCCGAGTGTTTTGGAGTTATCGCTCTTAATTGGCCCATTTAGTCATCGTTGAAGAATTGAAGAGCGTGAAGCCAACTGTCATTGATACGACGTGGAACGAAGAACGTCTCTCTCTCTACTCCCGTTCCCACGTTCGACGAGAGTAACCCTAGGAACCGAAGCGGAGCAATTCCGGCTTCCAATCGCGAATTCTACGCCGATTCCACCGTCTCCCTTCATACGTGGTCCCCGGCGATGCCGATCTAGCTCCGGAGGGTTGTAAATCATCGGGAATGGCTCATGGAGGCTACGCCCGGCGTCGGATCGAGGACCGGCGACCCCTTGGCCGGCGCTCCAAGGGGGTGGGGTTGGATAAGAGGCGCAACAAGTTGAAACGCGTCTCCCTCAAGAGTCAGATCCGTTCCGTCGAGCGCTTTCTTCGTAAGGTACTCAGGCCTCAACTTCCATTTAGCTAAAACGGTAGTATTACAGGTGTATAGTCCTGCAGTCGCGTTAATGGAACAAACTGATGAAGCTCTGATTGAAGAAAAATTCAATTATGGTATTAATCTTTAATTCTGTTAGCTGATGAGTACAATATTCGCTACGGGTTTTGATTAACACTCAACTTTAATTTTTTCCCTATAAATATCTTTTGTGATTTTTTTGGTTGTTGGGTGAAAATTTTGTACTTGTAAATTTAACTGTTCAATAAAGCCATCGTGTCTAGTTGCTTCCCTATGTGTAATATATTACTTTTTATCTATAAAAGAAACTCTGTTTGCTTGGTGAATCTTTTAATACATTGGACGTATCTAGGACTTACCTGATGAAGTCAGGAAGGTTCAGGAAAAGAAGCTTGCAGAACTCAAACAGCAACAGGAGCTGCAGACACTCTTGGAGTTGGAACATAAATTACGTCTGAGGGACAAAAAGATAAAATTCTTGGGTATATATGTTTCGAATTGAAAACTATTGTAATTGCAGGATCGTGCTTTTGCTCATCTTTTTCTGTTTTTCTCGCTGTGGTTTTTAATTAGAGAGGCGAAAGGTTGAAAGGATGATAAGGAGGCTTGAGAAACAACAACGCACATCATTAGATCATGTCTCAGATGAAAGTATTTTCTATCAGCTTTCAAAGCTAAAGGAGGATCTAAATTATGTCCGTGTGAGTTCAATTTTTCCCTTCGTCAGTCAGGCTATGGGAATGGTCTCAGTTTGTTTCTGTTTGCTTGGTAGATGGTGCATTGAAAATTTTAAAAATTTAGAAATTTATTAGGAATAGCATCTCTCTAGTTATTAACTTGCCGTTTAATCTGTGCTGAATGATGCTTTTATTGTTTGTCTGGTTGATGCTAAACACTGAAGATGTTTTAAAGTGACCTGATTTATTCCCTTCGATGATACAGTTCTTCCCCAAGACTGAAAAATATGTGTCACTGTTTGTCGGTGGTGATAATCCAGCAATTGTGGATAAGAGAAACAAATTACGTCAACAGGTTAAAGCTTATCTGATAACTGCTGCTGCAAATGGAAAGGATTTAGAAGGTTATAATATTCTTATTAGTTTGCTAACTGTTTCAATTCGTTACACTTGATTTTAGCATTATGCGTGACACCTAGTACTTCAGTATATTAACAAATATTGTTATGCATCAATCACATGGTATTTGGCCTTTGTTATACATAAATTTCAATATGGTCATACTGACTCAGCAGAAACAGCAAGTGATGATGATGCTTTAGATGTCAGTGAGGATGACTTCTTCTTGAGTGGAAGTTCAAGTGATGAGGCAGAAGCAGACGATGAATGGACAGATAGAAGTACTAGGTGTGCTAGTTTTTTTCATTGATTGAGTTTTCTAAGCTGATAATTTTAATGATTTTTGTAATAGAGATTATATTTCACATTGCTAACCAGTTTGTTATATATCTCTTTTTTTTTAACTCAATGTTGGTTCCTAGGATGTCATTGGATATTACTTCAATTTCTTCTTGGTTTTTTTTATTGTTTACTATTAATCACCCTGTTAACCTGCAGTCCTCTACTACCCTTGCGATATTTTTGTATGTATGAATTTTTGTTGCCTTAAGTATGATATTGTACTCAGGCCTTAGAAAGAGTTTGCTGCATGGAAAGAAACAAATGAACATTCAGGTGAATTTGTAAGGGATGATAAAAGGTGCATGTATGCCGACTGGGTAGAGCTATGGATTTGTAGATGTTATGGTCAGTTACAAATTGAATTGCGGTATTTAAACTATAGGCCAAAACATATATGATAGTGAATTTGTTTGTCCATTATGAATTTTTCTAGTCTTCAAGTTATGCTTTTGTATTGCTGGAAATCATTGAGGATGGTGCTGGACATTTTTTTCCCTCCACACCAACCTAACTCTGGATCTGTTGAACAAATTCATCTTTGGTGTTGACTTCTAATTCCTCTTGAATTTTTTTCTAACTGGCTTTATGGAAGCATGTATCTAGAAGCCACATGTTTATACCTAGAAGCAACAAATGTTTCTATATAACATATAAATGGAGTTCACCTTCGGATTTGGATCTGCCAATAGTTCAAACACGAATGACATTAGCTGGCTACCTTTCATCAGGCCACATCCCTTGGTTGCATATCCATAAAAAAAAAATGTGTAGGCGGATAGTTTTGCATCTTGAGCTACTTTGGAAATGTCCCAGAGCTTTGGTGCATCTGCCAAGGGAAGATTCACAGGTGCAGCTGTCTGCATCTTTAACCTAGCTGATCCTGTTGTTTATTCTTATAAATTCATTACCAAAAATCAAATTCAACGTGTCAACCATTCATTTAATACTTTTGATAATGGTTAAAACACCGAGTCCGTGACCTAAATCCTAGAGTATTATAACATGAAAACATAAGTCATCATTTACATCTAGACCCTTATAAATAATGAATCAATGAAGCACTTTAATTTTCTCTGGATATTTTTCTTTATTTCATAGTTCTTATTGATACGGACCAGGAGAGTTTGCTTTTTTTTATTGCAGAGAACCAGCTTCAAGTACTTCTGGGAAAGCAACATCCGGCATGTCCAGCGACGAAAGGAATCAGGTTACTTCCCTTTGGATCTGCAACAATCAGCTTCTCATCTTTTCTCTTCACATAGGTCAGATTTGACATGAAATTGCCTAACATGTCCTTACAGAGGCTAATATCTGCTCGAGCCCTAATGCCGCCACCTCGTTCAATGCCATCAACCAGAAACCAGCCTGTTGAAAATGTGTTGATGTCTACATCTAGCAACACATCAACTAGTAGGAGTGGCCCTTCCTCCAATAGTTCAAGATTTGTAAATGGAGTGAGATCTCAGAACAGCAATGTGAGTTCTGGCTCTGATGCCCGCAAACCATGCCGGAAAAGGAGGCCAAAGAAGAAAAAACTGGTTTGAATTATTTCTCACTCGATCTTTAACTGTGCATTTCATTAAATAGGGTTCACTACGGAAAACAACGTTGTGCATTGTGCATAAACGAAACTACAGAGCCATCCTTTAGGATCCAATGAGAATTTAGTTTCCTGAAATGCTTTTCTTTAGATGCATACGACAGGTTATTTCTCTTCGCTTCCTTAGTTCCAAGGGCCATTTGGATAGCTCGTTCTAGGACTTCTAATACTTTCTTTGCAGGACTAAATTGGGATGTCATTTAGTCTTCTCCCCGTTTCAGGTATTATGATGCATTTGGTATTGAAGAAGAATAAGGAAGCTGATGCATGTGGTATATAACCACTGATACTGAAACTTATTCGATCCGTCTGCACTACAGTGAATATTATCCAACTCGGGTACAAACAATGTTTCTCTTAATTCATCCTGGTTAGCTATTTCACAATGTATTATAGTTCGCATTCCCTGCATTTTTCGCTGTTCTGAACTATTCCATAAGGACCTGTTCTTGTCCCTGCTGGTTCTTCGAGTTCTTTGTTACCGATATGATCAACTATCTTACCGCATGACAATTTTTTTTTTTTCACCATCGTCTTTGATGTAAATTGTCGTCGACATGTTGAATTCTGATGGCTAAGTTCTCTGCAAAGAGTTGATTTGGTCATGATGTGAGGATCAGGTTGCAATTTTATTTTTCTTGGGAAAATATTCATTTTGCCTCTTAGAGGTTAACCTTTTTTAAGAAAAAAATGTTTTATTATAATTTTATTCTTGATATCTTAAAAGTTTAAAGGTTTTAGTTAGCTGTAATCTATTAAAATTGAAAATTACTATAGATTTTATTTATTAGATTAATGGTTTAATTAAATTACAAGGATAATTATGGTACTAGTCTACTCAGTAGAAGTTTAAGTTGGATGAATTTTGCAATTAGCAAGGTTAAACAAGGCTATTAAAATAAATAAATAAATAAATTTGAACATTCTTTCTCGATCTGTAACGGCCTAGTTTTATATAAAAAATATATATCGTTTAATTTTTTTTTTTGAGAGTTTTAAAGAATTTTAGTAGTTTTATTAAAGTTATTTTTTATATTGTAATAGTTAATAACTGTGTAACAATTATGATACCGTAGTTGTTATAAACATGATCTCGAATTTAGATTTAGGTGAGAATATAAGCAGGTGTGTGCTCAATCAGCAATGGGGAAGCTAATTGACAATCAGCAATGGGGAAGCTAATTGACACGATGAAGTGGGTGGCATCGAATGGGTTTGACGACATTGGACTCAGCTTCATGAGCTAGAACTAAGCTGAGCTAGAACTAATCTAAAGGAGATTCTCCATGATCCAAGCTCTGAACATCAGCTCAGTGAAATAACAATGATGATGGGAAGAATCGGTTTTGCAGAAGGCCACAAGATGCTCCATGGGCAAGGTCTTTAAAGCATAACATTAGGTTCTTCACCACACTAATCATACATATCTACTCTAATGGAACTGAAAACCCTGATGAGCATGCACCTCATCGAACATCATATGCCAATGCCATCACCGACACGACAAGAATCCAAAACAGATCGAGTGACCGCATTTGATAGAAGTCCACAACCACCATACTACCTAGTTCCCTTCCTCTTCAGCTCCCTTCATGTAGACAGTCTTTGTGCCGTCTCCATTTTGTCTGCCGGAGTTGTTGCTTCCGTGCCCTTCATTGGACAAGGCGCTGCCGGGATCTTGCTTCATCGAACTACTGCGGCCGAAATCAGAAAACACTCCGCCAGCAAGTGTGTTCCCGCCAATGCTTGCCTCTCCGTGAAGCATGCTGAATCCGCCGCTGCTGCCACCGGAGCTCACTCCGAGCTGGCTATGCATTGCTGCTTGCTGCTGCTGCAAGGCAGAGATCGGCGACTGGGCGTATAGCATGGACGATCGAGCAGCCATGAGCGACTGAGGAGTCATCGGCTGAGCTTGCGGGTGTTGCAAGTAACGAGGGCCTGATTGCATGGCAGGATTGGGCGGAAACTGCTGAGAACCGATCCAAAGTTCAATCAAGCACACCCATCAATAGCAAATCCAGGAACAAAGTGTATCGATAGTGATACATACCTGAGCAATTGTCGGTGCTTGTTGCTGATTATCTGCAATCGCCGCAAGGTACATCAAATTCCTTTGAAGCTTAGCTTGGTTCCTGTAAGTAGGATGAATAACATGAATCCGCAACAGATTCGGTTCCGGCTAAAAGGAATAGCATCCCTAAACACTAACAATTTTCTACCGCATCTAAAAACCATAAGGGCAAATGCTAACCTTTGGTTAAGTTTAAAGGCAACTAAGAAAACGATGTAAATAAGAAATACTAAGGGGAGATCAAGATTCTTGTTTGCAAGGCAAACCACAACAAGAAACTTCACATTTATATAGTATTAGCTTTCATAGTTTTCTCATGGCCTATCCCACCTAGTGGGATAATGCTTGGTTAATTATGATGATACCGATGATGGTGGTTGTGATTTAAGTGTTCAACCATTGTAGACACAATAAGCCATATATTCATGCATTCATGGAATTTCAAATGAAACCAACTCATCATGAATAGAAAACGATCAAAATGCAAGATAATAACACAGTAGTTCTTTGTAAAACCTTTGAATTATGATCGTATCTATGACATATTTAGGACTTACTCGGCACATTCATCAGCTTTCCCAGCATTTTGGTTGTCCAGAATAGCTAGAATCAACTGCTTATTCTCATCCAAGTACTGCAGTATAAATAGGCAATTAGCAAAGGTTTTAGAAAACAAAACAAAACAAAAAAACAGTGGTTTTGTTTGATGAATCAACTAAATCGATAAAACGTAATTGAAATAAATGCATTTATGAACCTAAAGCAATTAAAAATTCTTTCAGATTGCATCGAGGAAGGCAAGATATCCAACCAAACATGTAAACTGTTGTATGTTACTAGATTATGAACAAATATATTAGGTAATTTGTATCTACTACCTCATATTACTAATGAAGAAGAACCGAGCTCCCATGGGTGTAATGCAATGGTAAAACATTCAAAGAAACAACTAAGAGGATCTGAGTTTGAATCAAATCCCAATAAGAACGAATGTTCTAGAGGTCAGATTCTGAGTGCGCATAAGTTGTGCTTAGGCTACCTATTTCCTTGTAATGAAGGACCGAAAAATGAGTTCAACTTTCAATACATTTAGCCATAAACAAAAGGTGTACTATGTGAATTATGGTACATCAGTAGGTCAAATTATCCATAAAGTAACAAAACTTTCATGTATGCTACCCAATCTTTACTTGACCTTATCAACAAAACTATGATATCATAAGAAAAGAAGATAAGATGATATACTGCATCTATTATCATTCCAAAATGACAAGGACTATGTACCCTAAAAAATACTTACCGCAATCGAAGATAAGAAAACTAAGAAATATATGAATGTTTATTGCGATGAACTGTAATCACCAACATTCTTGAATTGAGAGTATCGGATCAACAACATGTATGAAAAACAGCAGTAGAAGCAACAAAGAAATAACTCCATTTGCCACTGAACAAACACCAAGCAAGCCTTGAGATTCTAATGGAGGTCCATCCTCTGAAAGGGAATGTCTTAACACTGATCGATCTCTTTGGGAACAAAAGATCTAACTTGGAGACTAAAGATTGCTCAAAACACCAAGAATGAGATCAAAAACTCTTATTTTAATAGAACCTAGAAATTTTTTTCTGCCGAGATGAAGAACACATTCCTTTAAGAATGGAGGGAAGAAAACAATAGAACCGAAGTTCAAGAGGATCACGAAGCCAGAACAGGAATAAACACGCATTTTGCACAACGTCGTCAAAAGCCTCATGTTCTCTGTCGAGATGAAAAATGATGCCGAAGAACACATTCCGATAGAGCAGCAAAGAGTCAAATGCCATTCTATTGTTCAAGCATCGAAGCACCAAACTGACGGGACTAACATCCATCTTCATATTAGCCCTAAAAAAAGTTTTTTTTTGTTTGACGAGATCGATGAGAAGAAAGCTCGCATAAGACATCGACAAGGATGGAAACACGATCCCGATCGAAGCAAGGAAGAGCCAATGTCGTTCTAATCATCGAAGCATTACAACGCCACAAAAAACACGGTTTTTGTAGGATCACAGTGCAAGACGGAACAAACATCCATCCAAGCCCTAGAAACAGAAGCGCCAGATAACACGAAGCGAAGCTCGCAATCGCCGTTAAGGACAACGAGAACACGATCGGGGGTTCGCCGCAACATCAAAAACAGACGAGACAATGAGAAGGCGGGCCACGATTCTGCGCACGACAGCAACGGGCGAGAGGGGAAAGAAGAGGTGGGGAGGAGGGATGAGAAGAGCCGTACCTGCTGGATGATATCGGTGGTGACTTGATTAGGGGACGCATAGGCCGCCATCATCGGTTGCATCTGCATCAGGTGCTGCTGCATCTCTCGCTCGCTAGGTCGATCGACAGCCGACGACGACAAACGCCAACCTCCACCGCTCCACACCACCAGAGAAGAAGGCAGAGCAAGGGCGGCGTCCGCTCCTCTTCGCTCCGGCCGCGTATATATAGGGAAGGAGGAGGAGACAAGGACGCGCTGCTCTTCTTGGGCTCTGGGTTTTGCTTGGACCTTTCTTCCTCTCTCCTGCTGTGTAGTTGCTGTCACGAGATCCCGTCACCGTAGGTCCTAACTAGCTCCTCCACGCCTCCTCGGACGAAGGGTCGAGTGACTCGAGTCGAGCCCAGAAAGCGCCCAGCACCGCAACACGTGGATCGGGGAGGTGTGAAAGATGACGACCGGGGGTGAGGGGAAACAGATACCTTGCGATCACGCGCCAGGCACGTGCTCAGAAGAGACGCTTTCAATTTTACAAAATTGTGTTTGCTGCCCGGGGTTTACGTATGTTTGCATTTAACCCCTCGCACATCCTGAAAATCTCTAACTTTTTCTCTAAGTTTTACATATCGACAGTTACGAGAGAAAACATTTTAAAATTTTATTTTATTTCTCTACATATTTTTGATATTTACCGTGGATTTGACCTTTTTGAATTTGAGATCACTTAATCATTATTTAGGAACTTATACTTTTAATAATAATAATAATAATAAAATAACAATATATAGAAGTGAAAAATAATAATAAAAAATAAAAATATGATAAATTATAGAAAATTTTATGTATTGGATAATGAAAAATAAATATTTAAATTTAAATAAAATCATTATTCTAAATTTCATATTTTAAATAATAAATTTGACGTGAGTATTCTAAGAGATGGATATGGTCCTTGATAGAAGGACCGTAGAATTTGTTCAATTTCAATTTATCAAGTATTATATTCGATTTTTAATTATCACATATTATAAAGTATTTTTCTAATAAAATAATATTTTATTTTAGTGAGATGAAAAATCTAAAATGTTAAATTGCTAAGTCACTCGTTATACGTATTTTTAAATTTATTTTAAGGATTAATAAGAAATTTTTATGAAACAAATCGGTTATTCCCGAAATAAGTCTGCTATTAAATTGTTTGAAATCGTACTTGCGAAAAAAAATCATATATAAGCGAATAAGTTTAATGTTGTACCAATGAAAGAAAAGAATGGTAATAAGTCGGGTTCTGAATAAATTTTATATATTTTATATTCATATCTATTGGATAGGGATATCCATCCGAATATTTATACTTATTAAAAGATCGGAATATCTTATATATTATTTTTTTTAATCCAACTATATTATTTAATAAAAGTACATTAAAATTAATATCATATTTAAAAAATATATATTTATAATTTTAAAAATTAATTAAACATATGTATAATCTATTCCTAACATCAACATAAATTATTAATGGATTTTTTAAAAAAATATTTAATATATATATTATTTAATTGAATATTCAAGTTGGATATCGGATATCAATAATCTTTCCATATCTATCTCCATTCGGGTTGAATATCAAATCTTTAATCGAATTCGAAAGAAATTATCCTCTCTAAAAAATTCAATCTTGTGAAGGATGTTTTACATTGATTGAGGCTCATAGTTTAGAATAATATTTTTTTAATAATTTAAAAATACAATATTTTACGAAATTAAAAATAATATTGAAAAAAATCAAAAGTGTGTTTTTTAATTAAATGAGTCCTTATTATTATTATTATTATTATTTTATCAAAAGAATATTATATTCCACCAGCCCTTTATAAAATAAAATAATTGACCTCAATTATATTATTGGATATCATTATATTATAATAATTATGATTTCATAATTATTTTCATAGTTATTGAAGTTATAATATAAATATTATAGCTTGTAATGGTTATAATTTATACCTAATATAATATAAATGTTTTTGAACATGACAAATATAAATTATAGTAATTATGATTTCATAACTTATATACCATATGAATGTTAAAGGAACACATTAAATTCATATTTTAGCAACTATATATATAATTTATTCTAATAAATCTTAGGTTGATTAATGAGATTTTTTAACTTCGGATGATCGATCCGATCTTACAAAAATTTTCCACCGATCATCAAAATAAATCGAAAAAATATTCATGACGTGCAGTCCAAAACCCAACATCCCAAGGTTCAAAATAAACCTTAGGTGGCAAAAAGATAATTCGCTTGTCTCCAGTGTCCCCCGTCAATCCGTTCCAGAGTCAACATGGAAAAAATAAATCACGAAGACTATTAGCTCGGATACTATGATTAGTGCGTGAAAAAAATAAATATACTGATTTTGTTAAATTTTGATTCTTATATTTTATGAAGATAATATTTATATATTAATTATTAGGCTCAGGAAATCAAAATAAATCTTAGTAGTTAAGAAAGTAATTAGTTAAGAAAGATGCAGAGAGAGAGAGAGAGAGAGAGAGAGAGAGAGGAGAGGAGGATGCATGAACCTCTTCGTAGTGGCTTTGGCTCTGGCTCTGCATGCCAACCTCACACCAATCAAAGACACAGATAGGTGAAAGTAAAAGTCCAAGGTAAAAAAAAAATAAAAGGAGATGCTGTCAGTTCCCCAACTGTGCCTTTGCCAGCCAGTAACAAGAAGCAGTCAGCAGTGGGGTAGTTGTTTGTGTGGCCAGATGTTCTGTGATGGGATGGAAATGGCATCTCTCTCTCTCTCTTATACCAATCACCCAGCACTCCTTTATGTCCTTTCCCTGCCCCCATCCTTTCTTTTCCTCTCTCTTGTTCTTTCTCTGCAGAAAATAGAGGAAACAAAGCCAAGATCCACCATTTAATGCTCCTCTCCTCTCCTCTCCTCTCCTCTCCTATGTCAACATAACCGCCTCGAATATGATCGAATCCGATGAAATGTGAACAATTATAATTTTATATGATGATTAATTTTAATTTTTTAATTTATTCCAAAAAAAAACCCGTCAGATCAACAGAGCCTGTGCCTAAAATATTCATATCAGAACTTCAAGCAATGAAAAAGTTCAGTTTCCAGCAGTTGAACAAGAGGGAATGGCTTCTTTTCCCTAGGGTATTCTGGTACAATGAATCCAAAGAAACCAAGATTGCGAATTTTTCAAACGAGGGGCCTAAGGTTAAGCTTGTGTTAGTATGTGCATGATTTGGGTCTCTCACTGGCATAACTGAGTATGCAAGTTGTATATGTATGCTCATACTTTGTATCTAAAGATACAGTACATGTTCTTAATTAAAAATGGTGTGATCTTTGCTAGTAATCAGTTCAGTTTCAGCAAAAGCATGGAAACATATCATATCAACACAGTAATGGATGAATGCTAGTGCTCACGTCTTTGTTCATCTCTGGGACTAGTTCCAACTCATTTGATAGCGTGCTCAAAAAATCACTACCAGAACAACATGATCGGATTTGATATTCCTGTAACTGCAGTAAATGAGCATTGTCAAAGTTTAAGACAAATACAACAGAGACATTGTGAGTACTTGTTGAAGTAGGGGGCAGAAATCTTACTTGAAGTGCTAAACTTTGCGGTTTAGAGACTGCTTTTGGTGGTAGTTGAGTGTATCCTTTTCTCCATGATTTTCTCGGCATAGGGCCCCTTCTCGTCTACAAATTTAATGGATTCTGAAAGCCTGTTGAGGAGGTTCATCAGAGCAATAACTTCATTTCGTTGAAGCTGCAACTGAACAACCAACAAAGAGCCATCATTGTTGTGGCTTATGCATCAAGCTAATAAAATACATTTCAAATTCAAAAAGGGAGGGGGGAATGTTAACAGAATGAAATACTGAAATGTGATTCGACTAGTCTGACTTATATGTGGAGAATGGAGGCAATTACAAATTACAAGATTGACTTGCACAATATTCACGGTAATAATGATATGAACTAGGTAGCGAGGGGTAGAACTTAATTATTTGTCATATCTTATTCTCTATGTGAGCTTATGCTGTGAAAGGACATACCTGTTGATTGATGACGTTTTGGTTATCGACTGAGAATAGAATTTTCAAAGCTGTAGCCAGACCAAGAACCTGAAGTTTTCCCCATAGGCGGCATTTTTCACATCCAACACAATCCATTAATGCACTGCATGAAGAACATGGATCCAGTGAGGTAGATTGTCTCATCAACTCATAATAATACGAGATCAAGTTTCATATAACCTGATATTTCTAAACTGTGCCTGGATTTGTTGTTTTAGTTCGGGACCACTTTCACCTTGCCAAAGTTTGGCCTCATCAAATGGTATTGGGCAAGCAGCTTGTAATTTGTGATTGTACACGAGTTGCCTCACCAGTGATTGTGTTTTAAGGTCTTCTTCCAGGTTTCCTGTGTTATACTCAGCCTGTTCCAAGAAATCTGCGGCCTGAACATATGAAATATGCTGTCAGATTAATAGATGAGTAGAAATGGACATAAAGAAAAGAGGCCTAAAGCTCTAAGCTGATTGAGCATTTAATAGATAATGAATGAATTGATGCCAATATATATTTTAGTGTGCATGAAAGCATAGGTTGGTTTCATAATGAGAGTGGCATACAGAGAGGATTTATTTTCCTTTTTAATAATTTGTATGAGGAAAACAATTTTGTTCAAAAACAGAGAAGACCAAGAATATATTCTCAGAGCACTATGAAGTATTTTTTCCTTTTCCTGCTTCAAAAATAACAATTAGATTCTCTTGATAGTCTTGTATAATTGCATGTGCCATGATCAAACTTTCTCTAAACAAAGCATAGCTCAAGATGGTTCCCATGTAGTTATGATCAGATACAATTAATAAAGGCAACTAGTGTTGCAAAGCACTGTTAGAAGTAAGGTTGTGTTGTTATGCCTTTCCATTAGTATTTGTGGCCAAAATCTGCATCCTACATCCAGTGAGAAACATAAAAAAAAAACATCTCAAGTTCTCAACTGCTAATACCAGGTCTCTACTGTGAAGCAAGGCAGAAATGTGACAATAAAAAAAAAATACCTTTGTCACTGCCCGGAGAACAAAAAGAAAGGCGAAGTACAAGTTTTTAACGCGTTCAGGATGACTCAATAACCGATCATATAGCAGTTCAAGATTTTCACCCCACTACAAGTATGAAGAAAAGAATAAAAATGTCAGCAAAACTATCAAGAAGTTGTTAATAAAGTAATATAAACAGCCATGTGAACTGAGATGGACGAACCAAGTTATAAGTTTCATCAAGAAGATAGTCAAAAGCTATGTGAACCGAGATGGAGGAATGCAATCCTGATATCAGTTTGTACAAGACTCTTTTCTCCTGGCAAAATTCTTCTGACGAATCTGAAATACAAGCAAAGGACCATAAGAATATGGTATGGTGAGTCGGTGACACACCTATTCTAGTCACCCTAGTAACCTAGTTAGCCTTGTATGTTCATATGTGACTACTGCAAAATCATAGACTAATATAGCATGATTATAACTGCATTAATTTAGAAACTCGGTAAGGTGGTCATTAAAAGGTTTCAGCAGAGAATATTGCCACAAATAAAACTTCTTGAAAATAATAAGCAAAATGAGTTAGGTTGGCAGAAAGAGTCAAAATCAACATGAATATGGTAGGAGAGGTACAAAAGCAACAACTATTAGCAATTACTAAAATGCAATTAAATGAATCTTCAGTAATGAGACCCCAAAAAAAAAAGCACTGAGCTAACATTTTGGGCAATTTTCTGAATAAATTGCTTCCCATATCCTCCTAGCTGAAGGACCAGTATAGCCAGTGTAGCGCTCAGGATTTAGTTGAAGGTTCACATAAGTCATCTCAGCTGCACGAGAGAATCATACATAAACAAAGATGAGAAGGGATACAACAGCATGTTAACTAAACTAACATTATTGACTACCATTATCAGTTTCATCATCATTGGTCCATGGATTGTCAACTTCAATCCACCCTCTGAAAATTTTATTATCAATTGTTCGATCAACAGCAGCCTGTGGCTTTCCTTCCTGACACATTAGATCATCAGAGGAAAGATGATAAGGTTTCTTGAAAGGCTCAGGAAACTCGCTTTCTGGACACTCACAGACACTGCAATCCCGAAGACGGCACATTCCATCATCAGGCCAGAATGGGCAATCACACCATAGCTTGACCTTCCAATGCCACAAGAAAACAATAGATCAGGAAACAAAACAATTACATAAATGAAAAAGTGCCTGAAAATGCACACTTGGGTCCCTACACAATGCCTCACTCTTGAAAACAAATAAATTTTGGAGAAAAATATTAACTGATGGTTCATAGACATGATTGATTACCTTCTCATCCACCTTTTTTTTTGGTGGATGGAACAAGGCTGTGGGATACTTGACTGGAGATTTGTTTCCTTGTGTTGTTAAGATATTAGAATGTTACTAGTATTTTTTTTTTATTAGCATTAATCATTTATCATCAGCAACTATTTTGCAAGCCAATAGGAATCTCCAATAGCCCAATAAAAAGAGACATTATAAGATGGCAGCTGATAAACATGAATGATCAAATAGACATCCTAGGTAAACTGAAACTACTAAACGTAACCAAAAAAATGCAGACTTCTAAGACCAAAAAAAAAAACTGTGTGCCAGACAAGGAATTAAATGCAGGTGTAGCAATATTATGATAATCAGGAAATCAAAGATTATGTTAACACGTTGTTGATATTTTTTTGCCAAAAGTATAATATTTCACTAATACTATAAAATAATTCTGAAATTTCAAATGAGTCAAATCAGATGATCAACTGAGACAAGAAGATTAAAAGTACAAAAGTTACATGGGAAAAACTGTCCTACACATGATCCCTCTCCCTCTCAAATGAACGTGAGCACATGATGTGCCCAAGAAAGGAAATTAGAGTTACCTAAGTCACTAGGTTATATAAGAGCTCAACTAGAGTAAAACTAAGTATGAAGGAAGTGTTGATTTAATATACGCTAATGCTTCTTGACAAATATTATCTGAGAAGGATGTGCCTTATCTATGGATAGATAACAGGTTTTAGGGAAAAAAAGAGAGTAAATCATGGGCCTATTCTTCACCAAAGAGATCACAGCATGATGTTTGAGAAACTGGACTTTGTAATAATTGTTGTGGACAGATTCTTACCAAGTTATTCAGTTCAGTTCATCAGTTTCTCACTCGCTTTCTCATGGACAATAAACTTTGAGTCTACCAATGAAATCAATTTCAAAATGAAGTCAGAAAGAACTACAATGCATAAACTCAGCAACAGATTACAAGACGCGTGCCAAGGGAGAAAATGAGGTAGTGGAGAAAAAATGAGAGAGAAACCCTTCAATTTGACTTGTTCCCTTTTTCCAATTTCTACTAACCTTGATCATATAGCAGTATGCAGTAATCCTGAACATTAAGGATAGAGACTATTACACAAGACAATTTCCTCTATACGGAGCTGAAAACAAGATTAACTCTTTCGTCCAGTTCAAAAATTCAACATAGCTTTTACTCAGTACTTCAGGCACTAAATCCTTAACAAACTTTCCTCAAAATAATCCTTAACAAGTCAAGCAAACCTTAACACACCAAGGTAACATAATCCGTTGTATAATGATGACCATAGAAACAAAAAAGTAGGTTTCCCTTGCATCCGCATGCAAGCAAAAGTCTCAATCGATTACCTTAAAATACCGAAAGAATGGCATGGTGACGAGATCCTGTAGGATCGGATGCAAGACTTCCTTATTGAGACCATCAACAGTTTCGTAGTCGCAACAACAATCCTCCACGACGCCAGTGTACTTCCTAGACTCCTGAGAGGCCTCAAATTTGTCACCCGCAAGAACATCAAAACGACGAGTTTGCATCATTTCCCAATCAAAAATAGCATCGAGATCGAGAGAGGCTCACCGCGCATCGACAGATCTGGTTGGTAATCCCGAAAAGAGGGATCTTGATGGAGTTCCTGGAGGTCGCGGCGGATGCGAGGAGGACGACGATCAACGCCCCCACGGCCCAGCAGCTCCAGCGCCACCCTCTCCGTCCACCGACCCCGGCCCCCTTCATGACCTAGCAAAAACCCTACTGCCAGAAGTAGAAATCTGAGTCCGGTGTCGGTGGAGATTAAGGGGCGGAGTGGGAAACCCTAGCGACCCCGGGGAGGGTTCAGAAATTCGGCGTGGGAGGAGGAAGAAAGCCGCCAACCCGGCGTTGACGGCGCGTTGAATAAATGGCGGTGACCATTGAGGACGTCTTTAGCAACCTCTACGGTGTTACCCGATCTGCAAACGGTTGCAAGAGGGACCCCAGTGTTAATACAGGGTAAATTATGAATATTATTAATTCGAATGCTGTGCACAAATTTTATTAAATTTTAATTTTTAAATTTTATGATGACAAATTTATTAATATCTATAAAACACAATTTTACATTCAGACGTTACATTCACAGAGAGTTTAGGATTAGGACTGTAAATGAATCAAGTTGCTCGTGAACTATTCGGAGCTCGATTTGATAGAAGCTCGTTCGAGCTCGTTTAATAAAGCTCGTTAATATTAACGAACCAAACTCAAACTCAGCAGTATTCGGCTCGTTAGCTCGTGAACAGGCTCATTAATAAGCTCGTAAACTAGTTCGTAAAATATAAAATTAATATTTAATATTAAATATATATTTTTAACACTTTTACATTTAATAAATATAAAATATTTAATAAAGTTCATTTGTAGGAATAAAATCATAGATTTTAGTAAATATTTTATTTTTTTATAATATATAATTTATTTTTTCAATAAATTGACGAATAATTTAATTAATAATTTATATTTGGTAAGTTAATTTAGGACTCGATTAGGCTCGAATATGCTCGCGAGCCATCA
This sequence comes from Boesenbergia rotunda, assembly GCA_024364735.1. NCBI lineage: Eukaryota > Viridiplantae > Streptophyta > Magnoliopsida > Zingiberales > Zingiberaceae > Boesenbergia > Boesenbergia rotunda. The sequence continues at coordinate 218,862 of JAGFNQ010002137.1, forward strand.
CTATATTCGATAAATTAAGCTCGAGCTCAGCTCGATAATAAACGAACGAAACTCAAACTCTCAGGTATTCGGCTCGGCTCGGTTCGATTACAGCCCTACTTACGATTCCCGCCTAAATCGAATATAAATTTTCTAAATAAAAAATTTATAATTAAAAATACAAATCAAAAAATATATATAATTACAAATCCTAAAAAGAAAAATTCAAATCTTAATCCAAAATTAAAATTTTAAAAAATAATTTATCAAATTCAAAAAATAATAATTCAAAAAAAAATTTGATGTGAGAAAAATAATAGTCCCACATCTGAAGTTACCAAACCGAATTACACACAGAGCAATTATAAAAATGGACAAAAAACGGTAAAGCAACTCATATTTTTCTCGGCTTTTTTGGCTAAGATCAAATGTAGTATTTGTTTTTATCAGTTTAATATTTGATATGTGGGTCATTGGTCCACTTTGATATTAAGTTAATTTTTATATGGGGGATAGCCCATCACATTTGTTTGCTACTAAGATTTTCATGTATCGCCTATGTGTTGCACTATAGCATAGGTCTGACAAACTCTTATCAAAGCAAAGTAAACTTTAGATCGCATCCATATCCACCACCTTTATAAAACTTATGATCACCATTAATATTGACATATATATATTATCACTAAACATGTTATTTGAATTGTGTAAGATTTCCATGCATCACACAGGTATTATACTAGTTCATATATAAAGACTATCTGATCTATAAATGCTCGATCTATAAATGCTCGTAAAAGATAATCTCTCAACGCTTTGCTAATTCGTCTCAGGATCAATACTAAAAAGATAAATTATGAGGTTGGTTGGTAACCTCGTTAATCATTTTTTTCATATGGGGCGTACGATTTCTAAAAATACGGCAAATAATAATTAACGTGGAACAGGGTAGGAATAAATGAGATGCATAGTGTGCGACCAATGGAAGCTTACCACGTCAGATTTTATGACGTGGATCACAAAGAAGGAAAGACAATTTCGTGGATAGCTGAGGTGTTCGCTGACGCCACGTTTTTTTTGCACTTCTCCAACCGTGATTTTCTAGACAGTTTTTTTTTTCATAAAATCGACTTGCCAATGATGGCGAAATTTTTCTTTCGAAAATCAAAACCTAGTAGGAATAATTGAACCCAGATTTTAACAGACAGTGGGCCCCATTTATAAAAAAAATATTTTTTAAAGCTTGAGTTGTTTTTGTTGATTTTTTTAATTATTTTTTTCAATTTTTTTATCTTTGGCAAGTCGATTTTGTTGATTTTTTTATCATTTCTTTGTCCCTCTTTTACCAGTAGTGTACCGTTCATTTTGTTACCGTTATTTTCCCAAACGGTGTAATTTTTTTTTTTCAAATCATCCACGACTAATTTAGATCTCTATATATAAATATTCTATTTCAAACTAGTCAGTTTAATAATAACCGGTATAAAAATATTTTATACAAATTCTATGATATAGGCGTGATATATTAATAAATAATTAAGATTATTTTTTTTAAAGATATTTGAATGATTGAGTGTGGAGTTTAAAAAAAGCACACGGGATCCTCTGTCCCGTGTATCCTTTTGTCCCTGTGTCCTAACTTGTCGGTAATGACCGGCGAGTCGTTTCATCGCCGATCGAATACCATCCCGATCGGACATCATCGACGATTTTCGATCGTCGTCCCGAATCAAACGATACATTGAGGAACGACGAATCGGTCGGGATCGTCGTAATTACGATCTCGACGAATTCGACGATAAATTCGGCAAGAACGCAATTACGGCGATCTCTGACGGGTCACCATATCCCCAGGGTATAATTTGGTTCGGGATGACGACCAGAGACTGTCGGTGGTATCCGATCGATAATCGGATGATTCGTCGGTCATCGCCGATAATTTGAGATATGAGGATAGAGAGAATTTCGGGATAAAGATTCTAACTCATTAAAAAGTTGTAGGCTGAGTAAACCAAACGCCTCTTTCCAATGCAAACATGGGTTCGAAATATTGATTCAGGCAAAGGTTTCAAAAAGAAAAAAAAACTTGCCTGTACAATAGTGATAAGGTTTTTACATGGAGATTTTTCGTTGGAATGCCAAAGGAATCAAATCATCGATTGAATAAATTAACTCCAAAAAGAATTTCTCGCCGACTGCTGGAGAATGCCGATTCAAAGTTTGTCACTATAATCCAATAAATGGTATTGAATTAATAAAAAAATATCAGTCTTGGATTTCAAGATATGGGTAGAAGGATGAATTAACTCCTAAAAAATCAGATAGGTTCCAAATCTCTTTTTTTTTTCTTAACAAGATAATCAATTAATTTGATAATTAAAATAAATATAAATAACAAAAGAAATTATGTAATAGATTAGAGTTTTACTTGATTACAATTACAGAAATTGTTAATCCAAGATAATAAAAAATGTATTAAGAATCTCTTACGATGAAGACGGAGAAACCTTTACAATTTTGAAAACACACAAAATAATTTGAAAAATGAAATACAATTATTATATTTAATTCCTAGTTCTATGAGGTTATTTATAACCCACTTGTCACAAGTGACCATGATGATGTGGCATCTAGGGCGACTTAGTTGAGACTCAGAATGTCGCAATTGAGAATCCAAGCAATAACGACTTGTTAACGATATTTTTTCATCCGAAGCGCCACAGTTTCGACCTAGGGCACCTCGGATACTGTTCATCATAGTTGCCCTCAGTCATAACTAAGGCGCCTTAGTTTCATTTCGCGACAGAAGCAATCTTAGCACCCGAGGCACCCTTAGTCACGACTGAGGTGCCTTTGGTCTTTAACGTCCATTTCCAAATTGACCTTTTTAGCTTCTGATCACTTAGGCGAGTCTTCGGCCATCTAGAATTGAGCTCGTCCAAATTCAACTCCGATTGTCTCCTCGAGCAGATTTTCTCCCCGGCTTCTCATTCCTCAGACGTCACGCACATCTTTTCGTCTACTGGCGTATTCTTCCACAACTTCTCGTCCCTTGGATGCACCGAGCTCGTCGAGTCCCTTCCCATACCTTTTCTTGTGCTCTTAAGTTCTTGCACACTTAAACACAAAGTATCAAACACAAACAAGATATAATTTGACTCGGTTGACCGCATCAAAACCAACAAGGAGGTACTTACAATCTCTCCATTTTTGATGTGCATCAACTAGAGTTAAGTTAAGGTAACCAGACAAGAATAATAATTGTCTATTGAAAACAATAAAAAAAATTTACAATTCAATACATGAAAATGGTTTGTAATAACTTACAAGACCTCCCCATTAACTTAACCTTCGTAAATCTTCCCCTTTAATCATATCAAAAATAGTATTAATAAGGTTAGAAAAAAACTTTTAAAAAAATTTAAGGGTAAGTTCAACATTTCAACAAAAACTCTCTAAATTTTTAAAATTAACTTTCAATTTAAAAAAAATTATAAGACTTGGACCTTAGATTTTCGAAGAATAATTTTAAAATAATTTATTTTCGTCAAAAAATACCGAATTTTTTTTCATCATTAAGCATTATTTCATACGATAATTTGGACGAAAAACATAATTTTCTTTTTTCAAAATAATTATTTTTATCAAAAAATAGCATTTCAAAATGATAAATCTTTAAACACAGATTTCATTGGCAAAATAACTTGCTAATTTTTCTAAGTTTATAAAATCTAACCAAGATTCACTGAAAAATTAGTTGTGAGAAAAATCTATTTTCGAGAAATTTTGACTCAATTTTATAATAAATTCATAGGAAATTATTCAATATTGGTCCAAAAATTTTGTAAATTTTTTGTGAACATGTTAAATATCAAGTTTGACTATATAAATATTTTCACAAAAAAATAATTTTCCTTTGTATGCTAAATATTAGTTTCTTTACTAAGCATACATTTTTAAAAGTAAAGTTTGACTTTATAAAATTTTGATAATTTTTCTGAGTAGTCAAAATCTAATGGAAATTTTTTGAATAATTTTGTTTACCTTCAAAATCCTGAGTAGTCAAATTTTTTGAATAAATTTTTGAATAAATTTTTTGATAATTTTTTGAATAATTTTCTGAGTAGTCAAAATCCTAAACATAATTTTGATTAATCTTCAAAATATTTTTAAAATTTAAAAATTTGATTTTTGAAAAAAAATCATAAAAATTCGTGTAAGGGTCAAAAAATTCAAAATTTTTTCCTGTGAATAAATATGATTTGTGTCTATCATTGAAAAGTTTAAAGAAATTAAATACATTAAAAAAAAATTTCAAATGATTTTTAAAATCTAGAACTTTTGCAAAATAAGCCTCTAATTTATCATTTTAGTCCTCCAATATATTTAACATTTATTTTTAGAGTTTTTAATAAATTTGAGCATGCATAATCTTTTTTAAATAATTTAGTTGTTCTTTCAATTTATTGTTTTCATACTTCATTTTATCAAAAAAAAACTCTAATGGATATGCTGTTGCGAATTTTATTTCAGATCAATATTATCCCTTTTTAATTTTATATATTTTGACCTTAATTTATATAATGATCCAGATAGCAACTTAATGCCTTTATATAACCGATCAGGAGGTAGAAGGCATGCCTTACTTATCATACCGGATTCGAAGCTGGACGCTCCCCATTCATCGTTGCTATTTTCTGATGTAGCTCCCGCTTAATCAATGTTTTCTTCTGACGTTGCTTCGTCATCTGATTTTTGGTGATCAACCATCAGTGCTAGTCCAGTATATTCTTCTTTTTTGGACTTTGATGTGATGCTTCGTTCCATGTGACCTTGAGGTGTTTGTGTTTGAACTTTTTAATTGAACATTGTGTTTTCTCCTAACCGCATGAATTCTAGAAAATCAAATAAAAACTTGAAGAGAAAACATAATGTATATAAGCATAGATCTATTGTTTCATCGAATCATGACATAACATAAATAAAAGACATAAATCGAAAGACAAAGAACCTAATTGATTAGCCATTGTCTTTGTCGTGGCGCCTTCGGCTTGATCCCTGTGGAAGGAAAAAATACAGCGGAAAGAAGGAGAATCTTCCAAGGGGGTTAGGGTTGATGGCGCCGTAAAGTTTCTTGTCAATGGGGAACAAGAAATTAGATCAAGATTAATCCATAAACCCTTGGGGACCTCCCCTTTATATAGAAATCCAATCTGTTATCAGCCCGTAGATAATAACAGATTGGTCTAAAGGGTTCTATACATTGAACTCGCATCCAATAATCCGAAACTCAATAAACATAAGTTAGATCACTTTAAAGGCTCAGATTGTATTTACATGTGCAACTTACAAATAAACCCACCTAATAGGGATAATAATAATATCCAACACTTTTGTGACCCTTTATTCTTATTTTACAATCTTGTATAATTATCCTTTATGTCTTCTTCTTCGTCACAGTTACAACATCTAACTTTTCTTTTACCTCATGGAATTTCTTAGCCTATATCTCATTAAGCTTGTTAGATTTAAATAATTTTTTGATTTTTTTTACAATAAAATCTTCTTGATCTTTATCAAGGGATGACTCTAAATCTAATTTGATCTTTCTTGTATTCAAGATAATGTTGTTCGTCTTTTTTTTTTCTTCCTACCCATCGATATTTGTGAAGTTCTAGTATAGAGAATAGCTCTTTTAAAGTGCTTACCTTTAGATCCTTTGATATATAGTAAGAATGTACTATTTAGATCCTTTTTGATGTTCTCATAAACACATTTAATGCATACCTTAGCAAATCTTAGTTTATTACTGTTTCTCCGAGATTCGTGAGTTCTTTGATCAGTTTCTTGATCTTCGCGTGAAGTTGGGCCATCGTTTCTCTTTCTTTCATTCGGAGATTCGTTAGCTGAGTTCGGAGTAGATCTCGTCGTGCTAGCTTAGCTTCCGAGGTTCTTTTGTGAATCTAAAAAAACTTCTCTCAAAGCTATTTGGTTGATTGATAGGCACTAATTCGGTTAATTTCTTGTGATGGTAGAATACTCAGCAGATGGAACTTTGCTTTGCCATTGGCCACAACGTCGATCTGTTCCTTTTGGTATGGAGATGCTCTTATTTTTCCTCTCAGTTATGATCTTTGGGTGATTCAAAACCATATTTAACCATTAGTAATAAATCAAAATATGTTTTGAAGAATACTTCCATTCGACATTTCCACAGCATGAACTCCCCTCAAACTTAGGTGGGTGGATACTTGATCCGGTTATCGTCTTGTTGGCTTTTTTTGCGGTTCGTCTTCCTAAAGTGGTTGGACTTTGATACCATATGTAGGTCCGGGTCGGCCAAGTCCGGGTCGACTGGCTATAAAGGAGGCGAATAACCTTGCATAAAGTTAGTCAAATCTCTTACTTTTGCTTAGCCAGGATAATCAATTAAAATAAACATAAATAATAAAAGAAACTAAGAGACCATGGTTTTTACTTAGTTGCAATCGGGAATATTGTTAATCCAAAACAATGGAAAGTGCACCAAGAATCTCTTTTGTTGATGACGGAGAATCCTCTAATAGACTTTGAAATGTTCACATAAAATATAGTTGTTATCTTCAATTCCTAGTTCTGGATTTATAGCCCATTGGTCACAAGTGACTATTGATGACATGCTATCTAGGGCTCCTCAGTTGACACTTAGGGTGCCTTAGTTGGATAAAATATTTTCCACACAACAATATCTTGTTAACGATAATTTTTCATTCGAGGTGCCTCAGTTTTGACCCAGGATGCCTCGGATACTATTCCGACCCAGGACGTCTCAGATACTGTTCATACGAGGTGCTCTCAGTTCCTTTTCAGGGCAAAAGCAATCCTGGCACCCGAGGCGCCCTCAGTCACAATTGAGGCATCTTGGGTCTTCAAAGTTAGCTTCCAAGTTGACCTTTTTAACTTTCGATTGCTTGGGTGATTCTTCAGCCGAATAGAATTGAGCTCACCCGAACTCAACTCCGGCCTTCTCCTTGAGCAAGCTTCCTCCCCAGTTTCTTGTTTCTTGGATGTCGTGGGCATCATTCTAGGTTCACCAGTGTACTCTTCCAATTCTCATCTCTCGAATACACCGAGTCCTTCGACTCCCTTCTCATGTCATCTTTCTCGCTCATTGCATCTTCCACTCGACTTCTTGTGCTCTTAAGCTCCTCCACACTTAGATACAAAATATCAAATACAAACAAGACCTAAGTTAACTCGATTAACCACATGAAAATCAACCTAAGATACTTACACTTGGAGCATTCACTTGGAACTCCAATTGCTGATGTGACAATGGTGAGGAAGTTTCTTTGCTTTTCTACCAAGAGCAAATACATATTTAGGGAGCCACTCCATGCTCTCTCTCTCTTTTTAAAATTAAAATTATTTTTAATTGTAAATTTTGTTTTAAAAAATAAAAATAATAAAGTATTAAAGAAGTCGTTATTCAACGGTTAAAAATTAGTCGTTGAACAACACTAATTTTTTTAGCCATTATTCAATAGTTATTTTTATTTTTATTTATTTTAAAAAGTATCTATAAAAAAAAGCAAACATGCATAGAGCAATAAAATAGTATTTATATAACATATAGGCTACTTCCTAATATTAGAATCCAAAATTTACCCCACAGACGAGGGGTTACAATCGCAAAACATGATTGAATCACAGAAATCTGATTACAAGTTTAGAAAATAAGAGAGAAGAAAGAAAAGCTTGATGATCTTCCTCCTAGTCACTCCCTTCCCTTGATGCATAGATGGATCCAGAAAGCCTCTAGGACTCCTCGTCTAGCCTCCTTAAGGTCCTTGGATGACTCTAAATCGAGATCCCTAATCCAATGGGGCAAATCCCCTTTTATAGGGCTGGAAAATGGATATGCAATATAGGTCGTGTCGTTGGGCACAAGGGTCCGTGTGGGGCACGTTGGATGCAGATCTGGGGTGACATGGGCGGTGTCGTTGGACACAGGCTCCCGTGTTGCTTGTGACGGCTGGACCACAACCTTGCCGCTGGGGACAGGCCACCTGTAGGATCGTAATAAGCTAGAGCGGAGGGAGGGGGGGGGGGGGGCTGAATTTCATTCGTTTTAAATCTTTCTTTTCATTTTGAATCACGAGTCAAAGTAGTAGCAAAATAGACAAACACACAAAACAAGAAACAAATCCTTTTTACTTGGTTCACTACCCTTACTACTCCAAGGCTCGTGATCCTTAATCGCTTAGTTGGGCAGTTCACTAAAGTGTTTTTCTCCGAATCCTTTTAGAGAGAAGCAAATACGTACAAAATGAGAGGAGAATAATAACAACCTACTATCTCTTTATAATTGAATGTAAATAATAATAATCAAATATACCGATAATGAGATCAAAGCTTTTTGAGTAGGATGTCGGTGAGCTTTCCGACATCGTAGTAGCAAAACTTGCACGACCAGAAGACATAGGAACAAAATGTAGCAAGAGTAAAAAATGATGTTGAGCTTAGATCTCGAGGTCTTCTTTTATAAGCAGCATTTAGTCGACTGAAAACTCATTAGTCGACTAAACCTTCTATCAGTTGACGGAACTAGTCTTCCTTCCTTGTTTACGCTGCTGTATTAGCTTTCCTTACTTGTATCGGTTGACAAGTTCATATGATTAGTTAACGGAACAAGTTTCCTTTTTGATCTGAGCACTTACCAAGTGTGAATTGGTCAACTGATCCAACCTTTCAGTCGACGAATACCTTTGAGTTTCTTTCACTGTTGTGTGACATGCTGGCTAGATCGGTTGACTAATTCTATCAATCAGTCGCCTGAACCATCATTTAACTCGATTTTGACTAACCTGCATCAAAGAGTCAGTACAAGTAATTGATAAATATAACCGTACAAAATAAGGTTAGAACAAGTAGATAGTATGCATGATAAGATTATATGACCTATCTTAATCTTAACTTAGAAATTTCCATTGGTTTCTTCAATTGGATCGACACCAAAGGTTTGTCCCTTCGGGATACGATCTCACTGCATTTCCTCAAGAAGCTTACCTCAACTTACCTGTCAAACATCGGGTCCTCTAACACCCTGTTTGGAAACCCATGGAATTCAATTCCATCCAGGAATTGAATTGAATTCCATGATTTGGAAGTAACTTAAATGAAGGAATCGAATTCTCATGGGAATTGAAATCCAACAAAATTAAGGAATTCAATTCAATCCCAAATATGTGTGATTTGGTGTGGGAATTGAATTCCAACAAATGAAAAATACTAAAATAACCTCACATAAATATAATGTTTGATTTTTTTTTATTTACAAGGGGTATCTAGGCTTGCGCCTGACTAATCCACTTGGTTGACCGGCCCTGCCCCATAGCCTTCAACGAGAGTCTCCACCGATCAACGAGGGTAAATCGCGGGACGGAGACACGTGGCGACTTCACCACTGATGATATCAGTACCCGATGGTCCGACCACGTAGCAGCCTGTGACGATTTCTTCCCTCAGCATACTGCGCGCTCTGCCAGGGAAGAATCAAAAAACTAATAATAAACGCTAGAAGGAGGGCTTGAACCTCCGACCTTGTGGTTAACAGCCACACGCTCTAACCAACTGAGCTATTCCAGCTTATTAAATTATTTGGGTAAACTTTTTATAGTGACTGGCCCCACCGCCGTAGCGACCCCATATTCAGAAACCCCCTAAGGGATTTTTGGAGGCACGGTACCACTAGTTGATAAGAGCGTTCACTGTCAAGAGAGAAGACTTTTTTAATTTTTGTTGCTAAGAGGACTCGAACCCGGAACCTCAGGTAACACATGTCTCTATGCTTACCACTTGGGATAAGTCACTTTGACCAGAAAGTGTCCGGGAAAACGTTTTATAGTGACTGACCCCACCACCGAAGCGGCCCCATATTCAGAAGCCCCCTAAGGGATTTTTGGAGGCACTGTTCCACTGGTTGATAAGAGCGTTCACTATCAAGACAGCACCTCAGTCAACAGGCCCCTCAAAGAGAGGACTTTTTTTTTTGTTGCTAAGAGGACTCGAATTCGGAACCTCAGGCAATACATGTCTCCATGCTTACCACTTGGGATAAGTCACTTTGACAAACGGGGTAAAATAGTATCAATGAAAGGTAAAATAGTAAAAACAATTAAATTCATTTAGTTTTAGACGCATTCCAAATAAAAGAATTGAATTCAATTCCTTTGTTTTCCGACTCATTCCAAACATAAGAATTGATTTAAATTCCCGCTGGAATTCAATTCTTGATGGAATTCAATTCAATTCCATTGCTTAAAAACTTTCCAAACGGGGTGTAAATCTATTTGGATTTTACCCGCTCAGCATTGGATCGTCCTGCCAAGGCTTCAACTTAATTCGATATGAGATTCTCTAGATCTATCGAATCCACCTGCCAGATGTCAGGTCCACTGGACCCATCTGAACATCCTGCTTGATTTTCATGATCTGCTGAGACTTCACTTGCTTAGTATCGGATCCAGCCGAATTATTAAAACTTTCCAACTTGAGGCCGACTTATTAAAACTTTCCAACTTGAGCCACCTGCACACTTGATTAGTTTATTAGATAATAATAAGACTTAACTTGAACCTTTGTTAAAATCAAAATATAGGTTTGATTATGGTGCTCCATGCACTAACAACTTCCTGCCTGATTTTCATGATCTACTGAGATTTCACTTGCTTAGTATCGGATCCAGCCAATCTACTAGGACTTTCCAAGTTGTGCCTCTTGCACACTTGATCAATTTATCAGATAATAATAAGACTTAGCTTGACCCTTTGTCAAAATTAAAATATAGGTTTGATTATGATACTCTCTGCACTAACAATCTATCTATTTTTGATATTTGGCAACCTAGTTCAATGTTAAGTTAAAATTCATGATAATGAAACAATGTGAAATAACTCCCCCTCAAATTAAACCTCCCTTGAATATAATATCTCTCCCTCATAAAAATATGGTTACCGCACTAAGTAGGAAATGCATAGTATTTTGAAAGTATATTTTAAGATTTTTCAAACAATTTGAAAATTTTTCTAAAGAACAGTTTTAAACATGAGATTAAATCTTAAAAAAGGTTTCAAAATAATTTTTGTATTTCAAAATAAGATTTGAAAAAAGTTTAAGTTTCATAGTCAAGTTTTGAAAAATTTCTAAATTAAAATTAAGTTCTTAAGTTTCAAATAAAGCGTGGAAAATTTTCAAGTTTAAAATAAGTTTTTGAAAATTTTCTTAAGTTTCAAAATTAATTTTGAAAATTTTCTAAGTTCAAAATGAGTTTTTAAAAATTTCTTAGGTTTCAAAATAGATTTAAAAAATGTCTAAGTTCATAATGAATTTTTAATTTTTTTTTAAGTTTCAAAATAAGTTTTGAATCTTTATCTAAGATTCAAAATAAGCTTTTGGAAAAAAAAAATAAGTGAAAAAATGTAAAGTTTCAAAATAAGTTCTGAAAATATTTTAAGTTTCAAAATAAGTTTTTGAAAAAATAAGTTTAGAAAACATTTTAATTTTGAAAGTTTTTCTAATGACTATGAGTTTTTAAAAAAGAAGATGCTCCCCCTTAAATTAATATTTTCTGTTGAAGAGTTATCCTAAAGTCCAAACATATGATGTAAGGTTGAAAGAACTAAAACAAAATCCTTATTGTAAATGTTTAACTTTAGTTCTTATTTGTTTATCATAAGATATTAACTTGTTGACTAAAGTTAGCCAAGTTGAGTGTTTTGGGTTCCAGTTAGTTTTGACTAAATAGGATCACTTAACTTGATCAGTGTATGTTTAAACCCTGGATTTATATCGATGCACTAAAATAAGCATCGGAAATGTAGACTGGATCCTAAGTATCTCACCTCATTCTAAGTTTTGTCAAACACAAATAAGGGTTGTGCTTGTGAAATATTGGCTACCTAAAACTATAGGTGCATGTTTATTACGGTATGACAGGTTAGTTTCATTCTATGATTTTGAAATCCTAAATTTTGAATATTGTAAAAAGTGCAAGTTTTTGAAAACTAAAATTTTAAAACAAGTAATAGAATAGAAGCCTAATCTATAAAAACACATTGCTAATTGTTGTCTTAGGTTATTAAATTCTGCTTAAGTAATGGTTTAGTGAATATATTAGTTAGGTTTGATTTTGATTCAATATAGTTAAGTTCAATATTTTCTTTTGCAATGTAATCTCTAACAAAGTGATATTTAATTTCTATATATTTTGTTCTAGAGCGATATATTAGATTTGTAGTTAGGTTTATAGAGTAAATATTATTTTGTCTAATGCTTTTTAAAAGTATATTATTGGATTCATTATGGTTTACTAAGCATTCAGAGGATAAAAACTTAACTACAAATCTAGTAACTGCCATTACCATTTAAAGATACTCATTAAGTGTATCTTTAAAATAAATCGATTGTTTTTTATGTTACTACTATTTTCATGTTTTCATGGAGTGGAGTGAAGAATAAGAAAGTTAACAAAAAAATATATATACATTACATCACTATTTCAATTGAGTGCAGATTATATTATAAAACGTACAAAAAAAAATCATTATACTACTATTATAAAAAAAAACTTATTATAGATTAAATTTTATATTACCTTACCAACAAAAATTTCATCACTTTCGTCTAATTCTTGCTTTTGTAAATGCAACGCAACAAGTGTTGAGTTTATTAGTTATTATATAGACATCTTCAGCTAATGGAAATTAACACATCTTCAAGACCACTATACTCATTGAATATCACTAGGAGATTTATTGAATAGTTTATATCATTCGTCATAAATTCAGAGATATCCCTTTCAATTTATGCTAGCATTCTAATGTTGTAATATTCTGGTTTAATCCACGTATCTTTAAATATTTGTTCCTAACACTGGCCAACGACATCTTCAATATTAGCAGCTTCTTCTTTCAAATTTCAAATTGTATTTATAATTCGTACACTCTCTAATATTCACCACAACACTAGAATAAGTGGAAGATAATGCATCTTACTACCATTGATATTTATGTTTGATGTATCATCATCGAGTTGGTTTGGTTTTTGTGAATCAATCGATTTCATCTTACATGAGAGCAATTCATCAGAAAATGAATCCTTGCGTTGATGCAATAGCAAATAAAAATCACTTCTATGAAATATATGAATATTTCTATAGCATACTAACCAAGTCAAAGAAGTCAATAGATTATCACATATTCCTAAATTTGTAATTACAAATTTTAAAATTTAACATTTCACAGACAAGCAATTTTAAGCTAGTAATCACATAATTTATTGATTGATTTAGGGTATTATCAATTAAACATTGAAGACAAAATGTCATACAATAAAGTACAAACGCATAGTATTAACAACACAAGATAATCAACATTTTACTAAATCACGAAGGTAGGACTCATATATAATGCTAATTTATGCATCATATTAATTCATTTTAGATTGGTTCACACTATTAATTATTTCAAGTCACTACTCCTGTGATTAGTTTTTATACAATGGCCAAAAAAAATTATTAAGCATATTACAAAGATGTCCTCAAATATAATATTGTTAAGGATAATTTGAGATGTTACCATTGTCTACACGATTTTTAGAATATCTGGAATATTAGTTGATACAATTGAATGAATACTTGAAAATTTTCAACCTGACGCTATAGTTGCTTACACCCTGCGGTCAACACCTCACTTGAACCCTGCTCTAAAACAATAATGAAGAACTGGCAAAGTCACTGCCTAGACGGAGGTTTTGTCAGTTTCAGCATTATCAATCGATTGACAATATTTTTTTGAGCAAATAAAAAGATATAGAATCGATTGGCATCCAATAATCAATTGGTATGACTCACTAATAACAAATTAAGAAATGCACCTGTTCTCTTGAGCTTCATTTGCTTGTTTGATAATTCCTTGCAAAAGTTATGCTTGATAATAAAAGATGAAAAAACAAAAATAAACGCTAGGGGTAACCCACCAGCTAATAATGCAGTGGTTAGACGTTTGATAGATTAATAAAATATTCATGATTCAATTTTTTTTTTTTTTCTAATGGAGTGAAAAATATGGGATGTTATCGGAGTTGTATGTACTTCTGGATTTATCATGATGACTACCGGGAGTTTTCTATAGAGTCGGACTGATCAACTTAATCGATTCGAAAAACTAAATATTTAGATTATAAATAAATTATAAAAAAAGGAGTGGCTCTCGAGATTTGGTACGATGATAAAAGGTACGAAGGACTCTCATGCAATGAGCATCATGCCCCGAGGATATACTTATCTTACAAATCGAACAATATCTCATAGTGATAATATAAAACATAATTAATATCAAATTAATTAAAGTCAATACAAATATCAATGTAATATAAAACTCTATAATGACTAAATGCATGTAATGATGTATGCACATACACGTGGCCATAATAAAACTAAACAAAGTAAAAATCCTTATTGTTCTACCAAAACTCAAAGGGTGCGTTTGATTCAGGGTGATCAGTAAAAACCTTGGTTATCTGTCCAAGGTTATCGTTGATAACTTTGTTTGGTTTAGATTATCATCAATTCCCAAGTAATGCAGTATTACCGCCACATCAGCAAAACGTCATCAAATGGGGCATGCAACCCGGAATTGGATAACCAAGGAAAACGGAGGTTTTTCTTGATTCCGGGATTAAGGAACTTTTCTTTCCTAAATTATCCCTTAATATTTTCATTTTAAGATAAAAATATCCCTAATAATTAAATAAATTACAACTCGTTGCCGACTCACCGACCGACGACCGCAGCAGCCCCTTCGTCGATCGGCGGCGACCGCCGCCGGCCGGCGACCGGCGACCGCCGCCGGCCGGCGACCGGCGACCGCCGCCGGCCGGCGACCGGCGACCGCCGCCGGCCGGCGACCGGCGACCGGCGACCGCCGCCGGCCGGCGACCGGCGACCGGCGACCGCCGCCGGCCGGCGACCGGCGACCGCCGCCGGCCGGCGACCGACGACCGGCGACCGGCGACCGGCGACCGCCGCCGGCCGGCGACCGGCGACCGGCGACCGACGACCGCCGCCGGCCGGCGACCGACCGACGACCGGCGACCGGCCACCGGCGGCCGGCGGTCGGCGGTCGCCGCAGGCGAACGATCGGTGACGGTCGGGCGATAAATAATTTTTAAAAAAAATTTAGTATTTCAATTAAAATTTTATTAAATTAAATAAATTATAATTAGGATAAACTAAATAAATTTAATACAAAATATTACCTTACTTTTTATTTTTAGTATAAATAAACATATATTATCATAATCCTTAATTTTAAACTAATGGGCAATATGGTAAAATATTACATTAGATTATATACTATTACCTCCAAATAAACAAGATTTTCTTTGTTCATCTAAATTTAACCAAACAACATTAGGTTATGTTTCATTCCCCAAAATCTTGGTTATGTGATTACCAGGTAATCACATAACCAAGGTCATGTATGATAACTTGAACCAAACGCACCCAAAGAGTCAATACGAAATGAAAATCAATTGAATCAAAACAACAGAAAAATGATACACAATAACTCAAAGCCGAGAGGGATCGACAAACACTGATCTTTGAGCGACGCTAGGATAGTCAACACTACATGTCCTTTACCTGTTAACCTCAAAGACAGAGACAAGCAAGGGTCAGTGAGTATAAATGACTTAGCAGGTAGATAGAAAGATAGTGCACATAGTGTAAGGAGTTTAAAGAACATAGTCTCAAGTAATATTTTACTTATTATAAAAGTAAAAACAATAGTATAATTATCTGCTAACAAAAACATAACCCTCCATTAACTTGCTCAATCAGGTATAGTAAAAAAAAAAATCAAGAGTACATGCAGTATATAAAAAAAACATATACATAAAATAAAATAAGTACATAACAAGCATATAACAAATTCTGACTCCGTACAAACTCATTCTATCATTATTTGGTCTAGTAGGAAGTCAGGGTCACTATTTATGAGAAAACTCATGCTAGCACTATCTGGTCTAGTGGGCAAACAAGACGAAGTAGCTATTTAACTTCTCAACTATTAACTGTGGGTAAAATCACGCTACCACTGTCTGATTTAGTAGGCTGTCAAAACGTATAAATATCACTATTTGCGGGCAAACTCACACTACTACAACATGGTTTAGTAGACACATACTGCAAGAGAAACATTCTACCACTATCCAATTTAGTAGGTAGTCTAAATGCATAGAGATACAAAATAATAATCAACAAACAAGCAATAATAATCACATACAATAGTAGAGCTCCATAAT
Organism: Boesenbergia rotunda; assembly: GCA_024364735.1. NCBI lineage: Eukaryota > Viridiplantae > Streptophyta > Magnoliopsida > Zingiberales > Zingiberaceae > Boesenbergia > Boesenbergia rotunda. Next base: position 235,185 of record JAGFNQ010002137.1, read on the forward strand.
TTACATCATGGTATTGCTATCATAATGATATGGTTATAAATAATAAATAATATGGATAGCAACAAGACTGTATAGATATCAAGTAGATTAAAATAAATGATTAAGCATCAACTCAAGAGGTAAATAGAGTGAAGTTAGGATAAACAAATACATGCTACCAAATCAACACAAATAAAAAAAAAATCATGTACTAAAATCAACAGAACTAATTAAAGATGTCAAAAAAGAACTACCCATCTCTCTATAAGATATCATAAATATTTTCAAGTCAGAAGGCAAACCTCAAACTCGAATCATTCACAAACGGGGTTATCTTTCAACATATATATAAGTCGTGCTCAAATCCTCCCAAAGCAGTCACGAAGGAACTTCCTCTTTGATGTAAGCAACCGCATTTCCACGCCCATCATAGGCCAGTCTCTTGCTCTTAATCATTGACATTTGGTTTGTTCTATTTTCTATTTTAATTTTCTAAAAAATTATATTTTCTCATTTTTTGAAAATGACTTTATTTCATTTTCTAATTTTCCAGAAAATGTTATATTTTTTCTGAAAAATAAAGCTGGAAAATACAAACCAAACATGTTTTTCAGAAAATAGCATTTTCTACAGAAAATGAAATGAAAAACAGATTGAAAAATACAAATCAAATGCACCCTAAAGGATTTATATTTTTCAAGCCTTATTATCCAATCAATTGTTTTCGTAATTGTGTAAACTTTGGTTAGACAACAAAACCATTAATAGATAATATTCATTTTCAATCAACTCATTAATCCTTTTTTTTAATATGTTATTATTGTTGGATGAAATTTTTCATAATTTATCTTTCATTTCGATAATGAATAGCTATTTTAAAGAAGTCGCTAACGACTAAGATGACGACTCCACTTTTGCCAATAATGAATACTTAATTCAGTTGACTTGGTTTGATTCTCTCGATCATGACTCTTGCCATCCTTTTTATGAAATGAATTTTGGTTCATCTCTTGATCTTTTAGCCCATCCTTTTCATTAAATGATTTTTGTTCATCTCTTTATCTTTTAGCCCCAAGCCATGGTATAGTAGCAAGCATATTTTGAGATTTTCTATACATCCATGTTTTAAATCAAAAGAACATAAGAAATTCGCCACTGGTATTTGAACCATTGGGATTATTATCGATGATCAACGGAAATTTTTAATAAAACTAAATCAGTCATCATCAAAGTTAATTGATTTATAAAATTTAAATACCAAAATATCCACTCCATTACCTAATCTTGCTTTAGTTGAGTGAGCCTAGTCGACTCCTCACCGAATAGAATTACTCATCATTCCTTTCAATTAATGTTACCTTCCACTCGATTGGGTTACCAACTACATTCGATCTAAAAACGGATCACTGTTTAAGTCGAAATCTATCTAAAAACCTAAACAGTCTATGTCACTTATAATAATCTCTCAACTCGTTTAAATTTTATTTGCTAATTAAGCAAAAATTATAACATAATTTGGGATTTTCTTGTTTGCTAAGATATACTGCTTTCAACAAATCTTCAATTGCTAAGATAAATCATTTTATAATACTAGATTAATTTAATCTTAATTTAAAATTATAATCTTTATCAATCTTATTAGTTGATAGTGTTGGGATACAAGTGAATGGAAAGGGAGATAGAGGAAAAGAAATTTCATTATGAATGAGACTTTAGCCCCACATTGAAAATTTCAAGGCATATTGGTTAGTTTAAATTATTTCACTAGCAAGTTAATTGTGAACAAATGTATGAGGAGAGACTCTCTCTCACGCGTGGATGCGCAGGGGTGCAAATCCAGGGCCTGGATTTGTACTGAACCAAGTAGATTCATGTGCGTGCACGACCTATGTGCGTCGAACGCCCGATCGGCCGGGGCAAAATTTGTCCAAGCGAATAAATCAATCTTTTGCCACTTATTTTTTACTCAAATGTAACGGATGCATTAACGGTTGATTAATACAAAATCAATAACTTCCAGATGTTGGTCTAAGCCCTATATGAAGAGGTTGTGATCGAGAGTAGAAGATAGAGAGAAAGAGCAACAATTGTCTTCCACTTCGTTCCCAACTCTCCGTGTGTTTCCCACTCGGTGGAGTTCGCCTGGTAGCATTCGGGTACTTCTTTAGTTCACCACGATCAACCAGTGCTTCGTTGTGCCTATTGATCCTATTGTTGTATCCTGAGGAACAGACGTCCATCGGAATCTCGAAGCATATTCGGAGGACAAATCTGTTTCAAGGAAACTGCATTACGCAGGCATCAACAACTCTTCCTTTCCTGCTCAGGAGTCCGGGACGGAAATTCCAACTCGGGAATTTCATCTCATGAGTCTGCATTCCTGGAGATTCTTCTTGAGAGATTCGGGTCGGGAATTCCAGCTTGGGAGTCTGGGTCGAAAATTCCAGCTCAGGAATTCTAGCTCGGGAGTCTACATTCTGGAGATTTGGGTTGGGAGATTTAGGTCGAGAATTTCAACTCGGGAGACGAATTCTGCATACAAGGTTACTCATTAGCTAAGTTGTAATTTTTATAATTTTAATTTATTTTTGATCTCATCTCCAACTGATATCGCTGAGTGAAATTATTATTATTAACATTATAAACTATCACACATGACCAGAAAATCGATGAAATTATATATATTATTATTAAAAACAATTGCAAAACCGCTGGAAATCGTCAGCGTATCGGTCGAACATGTTGACGTACGCGTCGACGCCGCCGTCTTCGCCGGGCAAAATCACCACCAGCCCCTCCATCGCCACGTAAGGCGGCATCACCATGGACGGCGGCCCTCCTCCGAAATCCACCTCGGAGAATGGCAGCCTCAGCCAGCTCGCCACGTCCAGTCCCGGCCATAATGCCGCCGCTCCATTCTCCACCGCCGGTACCAGCTTCTCCGCCTCCACTGCCCCCGAGCTCGCGAAGTCCACGAACGACTGGAAGTACCCGGAGTCGAGCTTGGCGACCTCTTCGCGAATTATTGACGCCGCGTGGCCAGCGGCTGGGCGAGGAGATCGCCGGCGGCGGCGTGGGGCACAGCTCAGAGGACCAGGTTGCCGAAGTACTCGCCGGGGATAGGAGGGCTCGTCCGCCTCCGGCCGTCGATCGAGATCATCAAGTGGGTGGTCTTTCCTTCGCCGAGCCCGCGAGCCCTCGTCGCCGCCCTCCACAGCTGCGCCACGACGGCCTCGAATGCGGTGGTCGCCTCAGACTCTGTTCTGAGATCGGCGACGAATTCCGCCGTGAAGTGAACCTTGATCATCGCGACATCGTCGTCTTTGGAGAAACTGTCACCGTCGTTGTCGGCGTTGAAGTAGTATTCCGTGTTCCGGTGATCGAACCGGATTTCCGGAGGCTCGCGCGGAACGGCGACAACGGACCGGTCGCGGAACGGCGACGGGAACGGAATCCCCCTGCAAGCGAGCCCCCACGCCACTAAAAAATTACCAGTGGCGTGCCCGTCGGCGACGCGGTGGTGCGACGAGAACCCGATGGCCAAGGAGCCACACGCGAACCGTGTCAGTTGGACATGCGCCAAAGCATCTCCAGTATCAGCGCCGTCATTGCTCGGGAGGAAGCGCAGTGAAGCAGGGGACGGTTCGAGCGGGAGGGGAAAGTCCGCCGTCGCCTCGACGAAAAGCACGCCGGCGTCGTTGAGGACGATGACGGGGTTGCGGTCATCGTCGGCGGAGAACCTCCCGGCGAACTCCCTATAGGCGGACAGGGCCTCCGCGAGGCCGCGCTCCAAGTGGGCATCGGAGGGCGGCGCACGCGGCGGGCGGAAGAGGTAGATGACGGCGGCGTGGAAGTTGGAGGTAACCTTGTCGAAAACTGTCAGTGGAACGACGCGGACACGATCAGTCGAAGGAGGCGGATGGCAGTCGATTGGATTGACGAATCTCGAGCTATTCATTCTCACCTCCATGATCAATCGATCGGTTGCTGTTTCTTCTTCTTCTCCTTCGTGCGACGGTTAATATAACAATGATAGGTTGAGTCAAAATGAAAGAGGGAAAATCATAATGAATGATATAGTATTATATGGCATTACGTGATATTTTATATGTAAACATGTTTGGTTTGTATTTTCCAGCTTTGTTTTCCAGAAAAAAATATAGCGTTTTCTGGGAAATTGAAGAATGAAAAAAAATCATTTTCTAAAAAATTAGAAAATATGATTTTTTAAAAAATAAAAATGAAAAATAGAACAAACCAAACGCCCTCTTAATTTGTAAGAAAATACTTGTGTTAAAAGATCCATAGTTCGAGTAGCCAGTTCGAGGCACGTACAACGCTACAACGATGGATGGCTTAGGAAGTTAACTATCAATATGGTGCTATTCGGTTGCTAATTGCATTTAGCGACCAATAATTTAGTGGTAGAAATAATTTTCTTAAATTTAGTGACCGATAATATTTTGTCGCTATTTTAACTAACATTTTGGTAAAATCCCCTTAATTATGTGATTTAAATCTTGTTTATATCCACATCATGGTACATCACAAATCATCCAAGATATATTATAAACTATCCATGATAAATTACAAATCATCCCTCATATATTCAGCATTCACCAACCATGATATATTCAATATTCACAAACTCATTCATTTATCAACAAATCAACATTCATTTTTAACAACAAAACATTATTTAAAGCATCTTACATGGCTCAAAATCAATACATTCAACACTTTCATCCTAAAAACCTAATACTGTCAAAAAATATTATCATCCTCCCATTGGCAAAAAACAAAAAGATGATTCGTTCGCCCCCAGGCCCCAACGCCCCCAATAACCTGCAAATAGTATCATCCTCCCATTCTATAGCAAGTACAATACGATAAATTATTTTAAAAAATAAGTAAATGATTCAAATTTCACTATTGGTTTTTAAAAAATCATGTTCATATATGAATCTAAAGTTATAATAGATATACACAAAATTAAAATTACTTATTAAGTTATAATAGATATACACAAAATCAAAATTATTTATAAGAAGAATGCACAAACTCATGAATATAAAAAAAAATCTTCTTGATATATCAATCTAAAGTTATAATAGATATATATAAAGTCAAAAGTATTTATCCCACAAACTCATAAATACAATAGAAGCATAATTTAAAAGAATATATACCTTAATAATATATTAAATCCAATTTTTGAAGTACTAACCTATTAATAATGTTTTTGAAAAGATATAATACATTTAGAGCTATATATAATATCAAAATTAATAGAACCATTGTGCATGTTTAATTTTATGAGTAATAAATAAAAAAATTATGTTGAAGGTTAATACAACTTAGAAAAGCTATTGCTATTATGAACTATTTGTTAGTAATGTTTGAGTCTTGAGTCTCATGTGAGTCAAAATCTTATGACATTGGAAAATTTATACTCTATCAAGATATGAATTCTTGCGTTTGCCACTCTATTATCATCTTGACCCAATCTTCGATCGACCGCTCACTGACTTGAGAATGCTATAATGTCATGACTTGATCTCTCAATTCTTGATTTTCTTATCTTAATACTTGCACTTCAATCAATGATATACAACTTTCGTCATCACATGATCATATATAACTTGTAAGTACTCGGGTTACTTTTGATGTAAAATGATCATGTTGGCAAGTGGAGAGGGGTCTCTTTGGAGCAACGCTGCAAGACGGCTGAGTCGTAAGGGGACGTGTAGTCAGACTAAAGGCCCGAGTGTGGGTCGAATGCTTCTAAGCCTGAACGAGGTCTGCGGCGTTGGAGGAGCAAGGAGATAGCAATCCCGTAGGAGCCAATCCCCTCTTCAGAACTTCAAGCGATCCTTATATAGGGTGGGAGGCCCCTTGTCCTGTCTTTGTCATCTTCTCTCATAAAGGTTCAATCTATTGGCAGCTTTAGTCTTCCCGAGGGACAGATTGAGCTGTCAAATGGTTCATCACCTGTCTCTCTTGTCAGCCTACCTATGATATTAATGCTTGATGTATAGGAGGGAGTGCTTATGGCAAATGTCCCTTTCTCATATGGGGGATTCAGTGTATCTAGTCGGACGTGACTGTGTCTAATCGTCATTAAATGACTATGATTGTAGACTTAGCTCCGCCCTACTTAGCTCCGTAACCCTATACCACCCGGTCGGTCGGTCGAAGGGGGGCCCGATCGGTCGTCTGAGGGGGCCCGACCGACTGACATTCGATCATTCTTGGACGGGGCGAACCATTCCCGGGTGGGGCAAGCCGTCCTCGGTGCCTGACCATCCGGTCGGTTGAGGGGTGCGTCCGCCCGGCATTCAGCCACCAGAGTGTAAGATGTCTTTTTGGGTGCCTGGCGAACTGTTCTTGGTGGTCGACCGTCCGATTGACCGAGGGGTGCGGTTGACCGGTGTTTAGCCCACCAGAGTGTAAGATGACTTTTTGAGGGCCTGGCAAGCTGTCCTTGGTGCCCGACCATCCGGTCGGCCAATGGGTGTGGCCAACCGACGCTTGATCACCGAGACAGGTGGGCATCGGGGTGCTCGATCAAATGAAAAGGTCGCCCGGGCGATCTTCTGGCTACATTTGATCCTCTGGCCCTCTCCGCGTGTTCACCTTAGGCCATACTATAAGACCGGGCGATCCTACCCGACCGGATCACAAGTCTTCCCTTTAAGTCTAGTCGAAGGAGGTAATTAGTCCGACTGACTAGGCTATCCAACCGGTCTGACCTCTTTGTCGTTACCCTCCCCCATGCCCCGCATGGCTCTCGAATCGTGGTTATTATGAGCTGAATCCATCTATCACTTCACGAATTAATCTCGTCCCCACGCGCCCATCTTTGATTAGGCCTACCTGGGGCCGAGGCGTCGTCTGTCAGCGATCCTCGTGTGGTGTCAGGGTGAAGTTCTCGAAGCGTCGGAATAGGCGGGAAACCGATGGTGGTGATCTTATCCCGCCCTTTCCTAGAGGGCATCCGACGGTCCTCCTGAGCCTCCTCCCAGTATAAATAGGTCTTATCACGCCTCGAGGTGCCGCTCGTCCGATACCGACCGGACAGTCTCACCCTCGACCTGGCGGACAATTCAAAAACCTTACATTTACGACTTTCTCAGCCCGCCTGTACCGCAACCTATAGGGTTGGAACAAGCGACTAAATAAAAACAAAATGAAGACGACGACAAAAGCTGCGTACCGGTACAACTTACGACAAAACAAAATGAAACAAAGGCCTCCATGGCACACAAAATTACAACTATACCACCATACCAAAATGACTCAATAAATCACAAATACAGCAGCGGAAATGAAAAAGAGAAAACGAACATAAAATGGGTACCAACATGTACCACCATCAAAATATAAGAGTAACCCTGAGAATCGTCTCGAAAATACGCGAACTAGGACAGACCGCCAGACACTCCAGATGATAATCCTGAAATAAAAACAAAGCTGATAGTGTGAGTTCATAGAACTCAGCAAATACAAATATCTGATATGCATAGTAAGTCATACTAGCAGAAAGAGTCAAACTGGCAATAGTATCAGATACAAAAGCAGGAAACGCTAACAACTAGGATACCAAGAACAAATGATACTTACCAGGGTCAAGCTAACCCGAAGATATAAAGATTCAAATACCATACGAACGATGTAAGGTCGCCAGAATCAATATAAACCTACCTCCTAAAGGTACAGGTCAAATATATACTATAGCCAAATACTGTAAGTATGAACAAGTACAATAATGCAAACAATCACAACTATGCTAGGTTGCTTCAAGTGCACATGATAGCAAATGACACGTGTCACTCTCTATATTGGGTAGCCAAGAGACAAGACAGCCTAGCACTTATGGTTGTTTAACCAAAAGCCCCATGGGGATGCACGAAAAACCAACAGACCTGGGCTATGCAGGATGCGTGAATAGCCAATGCACCTGGGGCTATGCAAGATGCATGAATAGCCTACGCACCTGGGGCTATGTAGAATGCATGAGTAGCCAACGCACCTGGGGCTATGCAGAATGCATGAATAACCAACGCACCTAGGGCTACGCAGAATGTATGAATAGCCAACGCACCTGAGACTATGCAAGATGCATGAGTAGCCAACGCATCTGGGGCTATGCAGAATGCATGAGTAGCCAACGCACCTGGGGCTATGCAGAATGTATGAATAGCCAACGCACCTAGGGCTATGCAGAATGCATGAGTAGCCAACGCACCTGGGGCTATGCAGAATGTATGAATAGCCAACGCACCTGGGGCTATGCAGAATGCATGAGTAGCTAACGCACCTGGGGCTATGCAAGATGCATGAGTAGCCAACGCACCTGAGGCTATGCAAGATGCATGAGTAACCAACGCACCTGAGGCTATGCAGAATGTATGAATAGTCAACGCACCTTGGCTATGCACAAAATAAGGCATGTCTGACAATCCGTCTCAACCACTCGGAAACACGGGGTCGCCTAAGTATACCTCCACACTTTTGACATGGCTAACAACCCGTGTTCAACCACCAGGAAGTCAGGAGTCGTCCATACACACATAATACTGACGTGATGCATTACATCAACTCATGCAACACCTCTTAATTAATCCTACAATCATCAGCATGATACGTAGGGGTCCAAGATTAATCACACACCATATCCTAGCCCTAATACTGGGTGTAGGTATTCCATCACTAATCTAAAATACATAACAACATGTGATAAATAAAAGGGTATGGAGGTCCAACCTCGTAGTCATACAGAAATAAACGTATCATCTAATCAAATAACTCATATCAAGTGTAAATATACGGAGACAGAAAGTAAATAAAACTCTACTGCTATCTATAACTAACTATGCATAAAACTGTGACAATATCTAAATAGATAAGTTCGGAGTACCCACCTCGGTGTGAAGAAGTCCGTGCTACGAGAATCCCCCTGTCCAAAATAATTTCCGCGACGAGTGAACTAAGTCAATGCCTTGCATCAAAGAACATGGTATAAGCTATCATCGCAAACGATACTACCTAGTTTAGATAGCAAGACGTATCCGGATTAACTCAACCAAATACTCATACACCAAGCATCCAACAAAACCAGCTAAGCACCTCTCGGTAAGATCAAACCAACGTGGTAGGTCTGAAACATTCACTAACACTCACCTCTATTCCAGAACCCTACCACCCATGACAAGGTATCAAAGATATTGAATACTAGTTGAAATTCTATCCCTACAGCCATGGTCATTCCCAACAACAAAATGAACTAACCCCGAATGTAATCTCACGGCAGATTTAAGAACACATACTGATCCTGTCAACGAGCGAAGATTAGTTCTCCCTCAGATGACTCGGTCTCAACGAACCGACCCGGTCTGCAGTTGTTGGGGAGGTCGGACCGAAACTGGGATCTCAATGTGGTGGAATGGTTGCAAAATGGCAGCGACCTCTTCTTTGAAGCCCCAAGGGGGGTTTATATAGAGAAGGGGAAGCTCTCTCCTCCGTCAGAGCTGGCAAATCTCATTAATAGAGGATCAGCTGACAGATTATGATGGTGACAGCTATATTAATGTCGTGAGACTGCTACAGCCGCCTGACATCCTGAGTAAGCCGCCTCCTTTCTTTCCCATCAACTACTGACTATTGTGTCAGAGGATGATTATGTTGGAATTTTGCCTTTCGGCTATGGACAAGATCTGGATATGATCATTCACCTGCCACCTGAACCCTATCTTTAGACCTAATTCTGATTACCCGCTCCTTAGGGTAGATCCCCAATGTCCGACTCCATGGGCCAATTCCTAAGGGCTGTCTTACGGACCTGACCTCGGCTGCTTGCCAAATAGGCCCGACCCCCGATGGCCGACCTCTGTGGGCTGACCTCTAGGCTTGGCCTCGGATGGCTGACCTTTGTGGGCCGACCTCTAGGCTCGGCCTCGGAGGGCCGACTTCTAGAATCTTGGGCTCAGAGGGCCGACCTTGGACAGTCGATCTCGAGAGTTCCGGCCTCGTATGATCAATCTAGAGAATCGCGACTCCGTGGATCCCGACCTCAGAAGGCTGACCTCGAGGATCTCGGCATTGGCGATCCCGACTTCGGGATAATCCTTGGTCCTGGCTCGTTTATTGCCGGTTCAGATCGGCAATCGAACCCGGCCGAGCTCTCAACCCTTCTATAAATCATACGCCCGGATCACAAGCCTCCCTCTCAAGTCTAGTCGAAGGAGGAGTGTAATCCGACTGACTAGGCTCCTTGCTCGGCCGGCTTCCCCCCTTTTTTGTCCTCCCGCGTGTCACCTCGTACGGTCAATCCCTCCATTTAATGCCATATCTTTCATCAAATCTCCCATTAAACCCTCATTAATGCGAGGGCGCGTGTCGCTTCCCGGCTGGATGCCTCGAGTAACGAAACGTCACAGGCGTGGCCGAGGAGTCGTGCGAGTAAGGCTTCGAGGTGTGGGAAAAGACAGGGATCGGACGGCCAGGCTTTTATCCCGCCTTTTTCTTTCTCTTCATCGGACGGTCCTCTTGGTTTTACCCATAGTATAAATAGGCTCACCCCCCCCCCCCCCCCCATTTCGCCTCTTTTCACTCTGACCTTCGCTTTCTTCTCCGATTCTGATCCGACCTCCGCTGCCCGACCTCCTCGATTCCGACGAACGGTGTTTCCGGCGAACCTCGTTTTCTAGGTACTCTTTCTTTTTGACTAGCCCTCGTCTTGTCTCTTCTGATTTTATTTTGATGGCATCTTCTTCCGCACCTCCGTCTGCACCCCCCCGAGCCCTGGTATTTATCTACCCGGTCTTCTCTCACTTTAGGTCAGGTAGAGACCTTACGTATAGAATACCTGATCCCCGAGGACCATTCCATAATTCAGCCCGACCGTCGGGGTTAGGCGCACGAGCCTCCCTTGGGTTATTTCACCGTTTTCACCGATCAATTATCAGCCGGCCTACGTTTTCCTTTGCATCCCTTCTTCCGAGAGATCTGTCGCTACTTCCAGATCTCCTTATCTCAATTGGCCCCTAACTCTATCCGGATTCTATGCGGAACGGTGATTATCTTCACTGTCCATAGGATTCCCTTAGAACCTCGGGTATTTCATTTCTTTTATTACCTCAAGAAACAAGAGCCCGGCAATTTCTATTTCCAAGCCCGCATTAACTCGACCTTCTTAGAGAAAGTCCCTTCTTCCAATAAGGGCTGGAAGTCCCACTTCTTTTATATACAATCCTTCCCTCGACCGAACTGGCCTACCACTTGGGTGGAAAATTTGCCTGACCATCCTCAGCCACCTAAGAACCTCCGTTCGGAACCCGGGTACCGGTCGGCAGTCTCCAAGCTCGGGGGAGCCCGATATCACGCGGGCAAGCTATTGGTCGAGGGCATACTGTATCTTTTCCAGCTGAGCCAAGTCCCCGCGGAGCTGTCCGGCACCCTTGGTATGTTCCCACTCACTTGGTAATTTTATTAATGCTAACTAAGACTTTTTCTTTCGTGCAGCCGAAGTTATGTTCAGCGCTAGGGTTGACGCGGTGCTGGATCGGGAGGATGAAGCCATGAGGGCTCTGGCTGCCCAGCTAACAGCCGCTCGTACGGCGCGGCCCGTTACTGTTGTTGCCCCCGATCCTGAGCCGCCGATAGTTGCTGCCAGTGACCCTGGAGAGGATCTCCCGACTGGGGAGGCCGGGGTCACCACTCAGGCGACAGGTGAAGAAAACTCTGCCCCGTCAGAGGCAGAAGGAGAAGAAATGGACCCGGCCACTTCCTCTGGCATGGTCCGAAAACGCCGCCGGTTGGTTCACCGCGTGGATATATCCTCGTCTCCCGAACCAACCGTGGAAGGCCAAGCCACACCGCCCTCCTACCCTGCTCAAGTTGCGGCCAGCCTTCAACTCCCGACCCCTTGCTCAGCTCTGGCCCCTGTGATTCCCCTATCTGCCCCTCGGGCTCCGGCCCAGACGGCACCTCGGTCGACGACCCGACCTCCTACTCCTGCGACAATACCTTCCGGGGCATCGACCTCGAGGTCCGTGCCCCATCCGTCCGTCCCTCGATCGAGCACCGCCCATACCGACGCAGCTGAAGCCCTTTTGTCCATAAACTCTCCGCCGAGGTCCACTGTGGACGTTCAAGTACCTTCAGCTATTGCTCTGGCTCCGACCGTCCAGCCCCAACCATTGAACTTACATGATAACCTGGTCTTGGGCTGGGAGGAGGGATGGGCAGCGTCTTTTACAATGGACGCCGTTACTTTGGCCGATCACTTCTTCACGGGAATGACTCAGGTACCTTCTCCCCTTCTTTGGTTGTCTGTGTTTATACTTATGGCCTCCATCTCACTATGCAGCAATGGGCACTGAGTCACGCGGCGAGTCGGGCATTGGTGGACAACACCCGAGCGCGCCGGGAGGCCGAGAGACGAGTAAGAGACCTGGAAGCCCAAGTGGCCCAGAGCAACCTCCCTTCGGGTGATCCAGGTCTGGACCAGTTGCGCTCGGAGATAACTGCCCTGCGGTCTCATGTGTCCGAGTTGGAAACCCGCTCGGCGGAAGAGCAAAGGCTGATGGCTGAGTCAGCGGTGGAGACGGCGCGCCTGACCAGCCGGGTGGCTCATCTGGAGGGCGACAAGAAGACCCTTAAGTCCCGGTACAAGCGAGCCCACACTGACCTGGCCCAGATGACCACAGATGCTAAGGGACTTTCACTGAAATTGAAGGATTCGGTTACGGCTCATCACCAGACTCAGCTTGCCCTGACAAACAAAGAAACAGAGTTGGCCGCCCACCGAGAGACAATGCGGGGTTTGGAAATGCAGATAGCGGGCCAAGAGGCTCAGCTGGCTGTTCGAGAAACCACCATCTCGGCACAGGAGGGTGAGCTCTCCCGACTTAGGAAGGAATTGGAGGACTACAAGTCAGGTGAGTCGGCTCGGATTGAAACCGCCCGAGTGGCTTATCTTCAGTCGGACTCCTTCTTGAATCTTATTTCTGAACGGACTGGCGGCATGATTAAGTATGGGGCCATAGGCGCCATTCAACAATTGACCGAGGCCGGCCATCTCCCCGCGGACCTTCCTCCCGATGCGGTGACGCTGCGACAGATTAAGGCCTCGATTCCTGAAGATGCCTTCCCTCCCTTCACCTAGGTCCACTTTTTTAAGCTTACTTAGTTTGGCAGCCCCGACCTTCTCTCGCCCGAGCTGGCGCTCGGTCTGTCTCCCTTTCGTCCTTAGGTTTTTTCAAATTTCTGTAATGATGTTCGACTTCCTGACTTGGCCTTCAAGGCCTAATTTTGTAATGGGCTCGGACCTTAATTTACTTCTGCAAATTTTTCTTTTCCTTCATTTCGTTCAGCTGTTTTACCGTGTGCGAGATCCTTACCGAGCACCTCTTGCTTGCAGCATTTGCATATTGTCGATCACTCGGGGTATTCATCCGAATTTCCTTAGTTCGATCTTTTAGTTCAACTTGAAAATTTAGCTAAGTGTTAAGCGCTCGGGCGATTTGCGTTGCCATTCTTCCAATCCTGGCTCTTTCCTCGACTCGAGATCATATCTCAGTTAGATCAGTATTTTAGCCCAGGGAAGATAATCGGTCAGGCGTACGACCCTGATCTAGTGATTTCGCTCGGTCAGGATGCACCTCCTGATTCGTTGAAACGTACTGCAGAAAGATAACTGCTTATGTTTGTCTCGAGCAAGAGCCTGGACACCATCCGACTTACCCTGGCCGAACGTGGATCGCCACGCCCGACCGGGCCCGACCGAACGTGGAGCGCCACGCCCGATCGGCGCCGAGTCCGGTGGGTGCGTGAGAGCAAGCCCACTTATAACTTGCCTTAGCAAGAGTCTGGACACCGTCCGACTTATCCTGGCCGAACGTGGATCGCCACGCCCGACCGGGCCCGACCGAACGTGGAACGCCATGCCCGATCGGCGCCGAGTCCGGTGGGTGCGTGAGAGCAAGCCCACTTATAACTTGCCATAGCAAGAGTCTGGATACCGTCCGACTTACCCTGGCCGAACGTGAATCGCCACGCCCGACCGGGCCCGACCGAACGTGGAGCGCCACGCCCGATCGGCGCCGAGTCCGGTGGGTGCGTGAGAGCAAGCCCACTTATAACTTGCCTTAGCAAGAGTCTGGACACCGTTCGACTTACCCTGGCCGAACGTGGATCGCCACGCCCGACCGGGCCCGACCGAACGTGGAGCGCCACGCCCGATCGGCGCCGAGTCCGGTGGGTGCGTGAGAGCAAGCCCACTTATAACTTGCCTTAGCAAGAGTCTGGACACCGTCCGACTTACCCTGGCCGAACGTGGATCTCCACGCCCGACCGGGCCCGACCGAACGTGGAGCGCCACGCCCGATCGGCGCCGAGTCCGGTGGGTGCGTGAGAGCCAGCTCACTTATAACTTGCATTAGTTGTTCCCCTTGGAAAGCTGGAGTCGATCTTTATCATCGCTTTTTCTGATTACAGTTACAAGAGTTATTCCTCTCCACTCTCCTCACGGTACAATTTTAAATGCACTGCACTCCAAGGTCTTCCGAGTCGCTTTCCTTGGGCATCCTGTAGATAATAGGCTCCCGACCCCATCACCTCGACCACCTGGAACGGACCACTCCATGGAGGCTCCAGCTTGCCTACTTCTCCAACTGGCTTGACTCTTTTCCACACCTTGTCTCCCACTTGAAAATGTCGGGGTATGACCTGTTGGTTGTATCTGTTCCGCATTCTTTGCTGGTAAGCGGCCATACGGACGCAGCTTTAGCGCGGACCTCCTCGATCAAATCTAGTTCGGCTCGTCTTTTCTCCGCATTGTCTTCTCCATACAATTGCCTTTTGTTCGACTCACAACCGACCTCCATGGGAACTACCGCTTCACTCCCATATACTAACTGGAAGGGAGTGCATCCTGATCCCTCTTTAGGTGTGGTCCGAAGGGCCCACAGGACACCGGGCAGCTCATCCACCCAGGAACCGCCGACCTGATCCAGCTTAATTCTGAGCCCTTTCAGGATTTCTCTATTGGCGACTTCGGCCTGGCCATTACTTTGGGGGTATGCCACGGAAGTGAAGGCCTGCTGGATCCCAAATTCTTTGCACCAGTTTTTGATTACCCGACCTTGAAATTGCCGATCGTTGTCTGATACCAGCTTATGAGGTATGCCATACCGGCACAAAATATTCTGCCAGAGGAATTTCTTTACCGCATGCTCAGTGATCCGGGCCAGGGCTTCTGCCTCGACCCACTTGGAGAAGTAATCTACTGCTACCTACAGGAATTGTTTCTGACCGGCTGCTCTGGGAAAGGGTCCTACTATATCCATGCCCCACTGATCAAAGGGGCAAGACACGGTGGATGTTCGCAGCATCTCCACCGGACGGTGTGATAGGTTTTGATATTTTTGACAAGATAAGCAAGAAATGGGCTATCTTCTCTGCATCCTTTTGGAGGGTCGGCCAGAAGTAACCGGCTAACAGGACCTTCCGAGCCATGGACCGACCTCCCGAATGATTTCCACAGCACCCCAAGTGTACTTCTCTGAGTACATAATCCGCATCTTCTTTCCCAAGGCATCTGGCTAGAGGTCGAGAAAAAACTCGCTTATACAACGCGTCTCCTATTAGGGTGAATCGGGCTGCTCTAATCTTCAATATCCGAGCTTGTTCGGGGTTGTCTGGAAGAGTCCCTTCTTTCAGGTAGGCGATGAATGGAGCTCTCCAGTCCCCCTCTATTTCCATTTCCGCTTCCCTCTCGACCTGAGCTACCATCATGACCTGAGGTGAAGGTCTGGGGAAGACCCAGGGTCGGACAAAGCTGGCCAGTCGGGCCAACTCATCTGCTTTGGCGTTGTCTTCCCGGGGGATCTGGGTGATCCGAACTTCCTGAAATTCTGTCTGCAACTGTTGATAGGCTTCTACATAAGCTTGTAGCTTCTCGTCATTCACCTCAAACCGCCCAGCCACTTGTTGAGTCACTAGTTGAGAATCGGAATGCAGGCTGACCCGAGTGTCCCCGACCTATTTGGCTGCCTGGAGGCCGGCCAAGAGGGCTTCATATTCTGCCTGGTTGTTGGTGGCCGGGTACTCTAAACGCACGGCCAGATGAAGGGGGTCTCCCTTAGGGGAGATCATTAGAATCCCTACACCGCTCCCTGCCCGAGTGGCAGACCCATCCACGTAAATCTTCCAGATTCCTTCTTCCTCCTCGGCATGGAGCTCGCTCAGGAAATCAGCCAGTGCTTGAGCTTTGATTGCAGATCGGGGTAAGTATTGAATATCATATTCGCTCAGTTCGGTTGTCCACTTGACCATCCGACCTGAGATCTCCGGGTTGACCAGTACCTTTCCGAGTGTGCTGTTAGTTAGCACCCGGATCGGATGAGCTAAGAAGTAGGGCCGCAATCGCCGAGCCATCAATACCAGCACGTAAGCTAATCTCTCGAGCGTGGTATACCTACACTCGGTTTCTTTAAGTAGGTACCCAAAGAAATAGACCGGTTGTTGTTCGGTCTCTTTCTGGGTTACAAGCACGGCACTAACAGCACCCTCGGTAGTTGATAAATAAACATACAAGGGCTCTCCTTCCTCCGGTTTGGCTAGCACTGGCAGACCGACCAAGTAGGCCTTCAACTCTTCGAAAGCTTGGTCGCATTCAGCATCCCACTGGAACTTGGAAGCTTTGCGCAAGATCTTGAAGAACGGCAGACTCCTGGCGGCCGACCGAGAGATAAACCAAGATAGGGCCGTGATTCTCCCGGTCAAGCGCTGAACCTCTCTCAGGTTTTTCGGCGGTGGCATGTCCAGCAGGGCTTGCACCTTGCTCGGGTTGGCTTCTATTCCCCGCTCGGTCAAGATGTAACCCAGGAATTTTCACTTTTGGCTCCGAACAGACATTTTGCAGGGTTAAGTTTGAGGCCATACCTTCGGAGAGTGCCGCAGGTCTCCCGCACATCGGCTACGAGGTCGGCAGCTCGGGCAGATTTGATGAGGATGTCATCGACGTACACTTCCACGTTTCTCCCGAGCTGTTCTTTAAAGACTTTATTCATCAGCCTCTGATAAGTTGCCCCGGCATTTTTGAGCCCGAAGGGCATAACAGTGTAGCAGTAGGTACCTTCGGCTGTAACAAAACTGACCTTCTCCTGGTCATCTGGGCACAATGGGACTTGGTGATATCCCTGATAGGCGTCGAGCATGCAGATAAGCTCACTTCCGGCGGTAGAGTCCACCATCTGATCTATTCGGGGGAGCGGGTAGCAATCTTTGGGGCAGGCTCTATTAAGGTCTCTAAAGTCGATACAGACCCTCCATTTGTCGCCCGGTTTGGAGACCAGCACCACATTGGCCAACCAGGCCGGGAATTGGACCTCTCGGATGTGCCCCGCTTCCAGCAGTCTTTCCACTTTGGCCTGGATGATCTTGTTCTGGTCGGGGCTGAAATCTCTTTTCTTCTGCTTAACAGGTCGGGCGTCGGGGTACACGTGTAGCTTGTGCTCCATTACCTCGGATCTGACCCCTTTCAGATCTCGCTGAGACCAGGCAAATACGTCCCGATTCTGAGTCAAACACTCTATTAACTGTTGTTTGAGGTCGGGCGCCAATCCAGGAGCTATCTGCACTTTAGTTTCTTCTCAGTCAGGCAAGAGTTGTACCTCTTCTTTTTCCTCCATCAGATCAACCCAAGGAGAGGGCTGAGAAGATTGCACCATATTGCAATTGGCTGGCGTTGCTCGGAAGGACTTACTGACCTCCACTCGAACGTCATCCACATAGCACCGTCGCGCTACTTTCTGATCTCCTTTAGCTTCTCCAACTTGGTCACCCACTGGGAATTTGACCTTTAAGTAGAAGGTGGACACCACGGCCCGGAATTCATTCAGCACGGGCCAGCCCAATATGGCATTGTAGGCGGAGGGGGCATCCACTACCAGGAATGTGGACCACCTGGTTCTCCTCAAGGGTTCCTCGCAAGTGATATGGCCAGCTTGATCTGACCCAAAGGCTGTACTTCATTCCCCGTGAATCCAAACAGAGGTGTGGCCACAGGTCGGAGCTCGGCACCTTCAATCTGCAATTGCTCGAAAGCTTTTAAGTATAGGATGTTTACCGAACTTCCCGTATCCACGATAGTTCTGTGGATCTGGTAATTGGCTATGATCGCGGTGATGACCAGGGCGTCGTCATGAGGGACTTCTACTCCTTGCAGATCTGATGGGCCGAAGCTGATCTGTGGGCCCTGAGCTTGGGCGGAACTGCAACCCACTTGGTAAATGTCGAGTCGCCTAGCCTGCGACTTCCGAGCTCTATTGGAATCTCCATAGGTGGGGCCTCCAGAAATCACGTGAATGGCCCCGTGTACTGCATTCTGTTGGTTGGCCTGTTCCTCATTATCATTGCCGCGCTCGGAAGGGGTGGGGGTCGGGAACATTTGTCTGGCTGTGTGGGCGGTCGATCGAGCGTTGCCCTCTGACTGGTTCGGGGCTGTTTTCCCTCGACCCCGACCGCCTCCTTGTTGGGCTCCTCTTGGACTGCCCCGTCCAGCCCGACCCCGAGCTCGGCTAGCCTGTCAGCAGTCTTGAAGGTCGTGAGTGTGGCTGTTATGAAAAGAACAGTAAGGCTGCCACCTGGACGGGAAGCAACCCTGAGCTACTTGTTGCACTATTCCTCTTTCGGTCCCTTGTCGGTGTCCCATAGCTCTGGGACTTCTGAGAGGTCCTCCGGGAGGCGCATTCCTTTGATGATGCTGGGGGACCTCGGGTGCTGGTCGGACCTCTGGTCGCCTGGCGGCTTGCGCTTCTTCTACGTCCACATATTTACTGGCCCTGCCTAGGAGACCTTCGAAGTCCTTCGAAGGTTTTCGGATCAAGGATCTGAAGAACTCGCCCTCCTGCAAGCCTTGTGCGAAGGCGCTGACTAGCACTTCAGACGTGGCAGTGGGTACATCCAGTGCGACTTGATTAAACCTTCTGATGTATGCTTTGAGAGGCTCTTTGGAGCCCTGCTTCAGGGTAAAAAGATTGAGGCTAGTCTTGTGGTGTCTCTTGCTGCTTGCGAAATGTTGGAGGAACAATCTTTTAAAGTCAGAAAATTCTCTGACCGATCCCTCCGGTAGCCTATCGAACCATCGCTGGGCTGACCCGGACAGAGTGGTCAGGAAAGCTCGGCACTTGACTCCATCGGAATATTGATGTAGCATTGAAGCGTTCTCGAACTTCATCAAATGTTCTTCGGGATCCGTAGCTCCTCCGTACTCAGTAATGGACAAGGGTTTGAAATGCTTGGGTAGTGGCTCATACAAGACTTGGCTAGAGAAGGGGGACCCTGCGTATCCGGTCGGGGCTGACGCAAGCGGAGCCTTCCCTTTGTTAGCTCTGGTACGACTGGATGTAGCTTTGTGAGGGTCTGATTGCCCTGCTCCCTCGGCCGGGCCAAATAGCGCCCGGTGGAAATGGGGGCTGTCCTCCTGCCGACCTCCTCCCTCAGTGCCTACACGAGCAGTGTGCTCGGCTGGGCCTGGTGGGATGGGTCGAGCGGATGCCTGTTGGGCTTCTGCTAATTTCTTGGCTCTAGCTTCTATTAGCAGCTCCAAGTCTTCTCGTGAGAGAGTAACGGTCACCTGATTGGATTCGCTCATCTTCGGCTCTTGATCAGGCGAGATTCCCACAGACGGCGCCAAATTTGATCCTGTCAACGAGCGAAGATTGGTTCTCCCTCAGATGACTCGGTCTCAACGAACCGACCCGGTCTGCAGTTGTTGGGGAGGTCGGACTGAAACTGGGATCTCAATGTGGTGGAATGGTTGCAAAATGGCAGCGACCTCTTCTTTGAAGCCCCAAGGGGGGTTTATATAGAGAAGGGGAAGCTCTCTCCTCCGTCAGAGCTGGCAAATCTCATTAATAGAGGATCAGCTGACAGATTATAATGGTGACGGCTATATTAATGTCGTGAGACTGCTACAGCCGCCTGACATCCTGAGTAAGCCGCCTCCTTTCTTTCCCATCAACTACTGACTATTGTGTCAGAGGATGATTATGTTGGAATTTTGCCTTTCGGCTATGGACAAGATCTGGATATGATCATTCACCTGCCACCTGAACCCTATCTTTAGACCTAATTCTGATTACCCGCTCCTTAGGGTAGATCCCCAATGTCCGACTCCATGGGCCAATTCCTAAGGGCTGTCTTACGGACCTGACCTCGGCTGCTTGCCAAATAGGCCCGACCCCCGATGGCCGACCTCTGTGGGCTGACCTCTAGGCTTGGCCTCGGATGGCTGACCTTTGTGGGCCGACCTCTAGGCTCGGCCTCGGAGGGCCGACTTCTAGAATCTTGGGCTCAGAGGGCCGACCTTGGACGGCCGATCTCGAGAGTTCCGGCCTCGTATGATCAATCTAGAGAATCGCAACTCCGTGGATCCCGACCTCAGAAGGCTGACCTCGAGGATCTCGGCATTGGCGATCCCGACTTCGGGATAATCCTTGGTCCTGGCCCGTTTATTGCCGGTTCAGATCGGCAATCGAACCCGGCCGAGCTCTCAACCCTTCTATAAATCATACGCCCGGATCACATACAGAACACCAAAATCGAAACCTAAAGTCAAAATCTAACACATGCATGAGCAGAGATATGCAACACAGAGCATCCCCTCCCCCTGTGATCATAAGACAACACAAGCACGAATAAAGCAAGAATTAAAACTCCGCAACCCCCAACTTACAGATCCCACAAAACCATGATAGGGTAGGACAAATACAAACTCAATTCCATAAAATAGAATTTGCTACATACTAATCCAACAGAATACAAAGACTAAGTGCAGAGGCTCTCCTCCGTAGAAGCTTCTGATCAGAAGTAAAACGACCAAGTGAAAGCATGAAAGACGGAGGAAACATCTAGATCACAGAACCAAACAAAGGAATCTAAGATCAAGTTTCAAATTCTTTAAAAAAAATGAAAATAGATTACGGTAAGGAAATTCCCAAATCCAAGCCAAACCTAGTTCTTCCTACGGATAGATTCAACAAATCCACACAAGAACAAAATGGAACCAACCAATCCTTACCTTAATCTTGCGCCGGCGTTTCCCATTGTCCCGATCCAGCCGCTTTGCCCCAAAATCACCCCTCCATTCAGCTGCATCCAGTGGAGAAGAGCGAAAGAGAGACCACCTCGATCTAGGCTCAAGGGAAATAGAGCGATTCTGTGTCGGTGAAGTTTGGATGCCAATCGCAAATGGGTTCGCCGGAGAGATGGAGCTTCGATCTCAAGCGAGAGAGAGGAGATCTGATTTTCAAGCGGAGATGGAGAGAAAGAAACGAAAAGGATCGGCAGAGCTTCGGTGAACACGGTGAGGGAAAGAAGGGATTAAGTAAGTGCCCTTTTTCACTTTAACCCTTAAATTTTCCTTATTTAAACCACACCACATGCTTAAGATGGTTTTAAGCACTCTTACCCTTCTAAGATTGGTTTTTAAGCCAATTAGACACTCTAAGTTTCCAAATGTTAACAGGTATGACCTTCAGACCTTTCCATTCTTTCGCTGTCTCCTGCCTCTCTTGCTGCCTCTTGTCTTTCTTGCTGCCCCGCTTTTTCGGTGCCCCGTCGTCTCTGACAAGCTCCGACCGCCTCCCTCCTTTCGACTCCGGCTACTCCTCGGTTTTTAGGTATTCTTTCTCCCTAGTGAATCCTCCGATCGACAAGTCTACTCTGCTCAACTACTATTTCTAATTTTTATTGATTGACCTCCACTTCCTCTGCTGACCTGTGGTATACTACCACAATATCCACTCTGACCCGCGACCACCTTGACACCATCCGGCAGACTACCAAATTCCTTCTGACCACCAACTAGTTCTTCCTAATCGTCGCGATTAGCCTCATCTCCCTCCCCTCAGTTATTTTACTGTCTTTAGAGACCATCTCCTAGCTGGGTTAAGATTCCCCATTCACCCCTTTATAGCGAAGGTATGTCAGTATTTCCAAATTCCGCTGTCCCAGCTGGCCCTTAACTCCGTCTGGATACTTTGCGGGACAATTGTCATTTTCTCTCTATACTGCATCCCTTTGGAGCCCCAAATATTTCACTTTTTCTATTATCCCAAGAAGCAGGAGCCGAACAATTTTTTCTTCCAGGCTCGGGCTAAGTCCGCTTATCTGGATAAGGTTCCCTCCTCTAACAAGGGGTGGAAGACCCATT
Organism: Boesenbergia rotunda; assembly: GCA_024364735.1. NCBI lineage: Eukaryota > Viridiplantae > Streptophyta > Magnoliopsida > Zingiberales > Zingiberaceae > Boesenbergia > Boesenbergia rotunda. The sequence continues at coordinate 257,386 of JAGFNQ010002137.1, forward strand.
ATCTATTTATTAACACTACTCCAACCCCTTCCTGGCCTACTGATTGGGCAGAGGATCTACCCAGCCAGCCACCCATGCCTAAGAATTATCGCTCGGACCACGCGTTTCAACTGGTCTTTTCTAAAATCGGGGGACTTCATTTTCACACTGGCCGTTTATTGAACGAGGCAGTGTTATATATCTTCCGACTGAGTTAGATCCCCATTGCTCTGCCCAGCTCCTTAGGTAAGCCTTTACTTTGCATTCGAACCCTTTATCTCTAACTAAGGCTCTTTCTATTTCGCAACTCAAATCATGTGGGACGCAGTGCTTGCTGAGGAGCTTGGCCTAGATGAGGTTGAACTGGAAGCCCGAGCGACGGAGGAGCTAGCCCAGAGAGTTGTGCTGCCGGTGTGCTGCGCACTATTGCATCCGAGCTTCCAGAGGATGTGGGGGGGGGGGGGGGGCGACTCTGAAGCCCAACCACTAGACGCAGATTCGGAGGCCGAGAAACCTACCCTTGAGAGGCCTGTTAGAAAGTGTGTCGCGCCGTCGTAATGTTATTATGAACTATTTGTCAGTAATGTGTGAGTCTTGAGTCTCATGTGAGTCAAAACCTTATGACATTGGAAAATTTATACTCCATCAAGATATGAATTCTTGTGTTAGCCACTCTATTATCATCTTGACCCAATCTTCCATCGACCGCTCACTGACTTGAGAATGCTATAATGTCATGACTCGATCTCTCAATTCTTGATTTTCTTATCTTAATACTTGCACTTCAATCGATGATATACAACTTTCGCCATCACATGATCATATACAACTTGTAAGTACTCGGGTTACTTTTGATGTAAAACAACCGTGTTAAGTTAAACCCCGTGTATTTTGTGTGCAGGGACTTAGGTACACAAGAAGTAGAGTGGAAGACGCAGTGAACTAGAAGAATGACACGAGAAGGAAGTTGATGAGCTTGGTGCATCCGAGGGACAAGGAGCAATGAAAAAGTACACTGGTGGAGTAAATAGGATGCACACGGTGCATTTAAGCGACAAGAAACTGGGAGGAACTCTGCTCAAGGAGAAGGTTGTAGTTGATTTTGGGTAAGTTCAACTCTGGACTATCGGAGCATCACCCAAGTGTGTGAAGAAGTGGATGGTCAACTCGGAAGTTGACCATCCCAGGTGTTTACATTTGATTGGAGGCACCCTGAAGAAATGAAGACCCGAGGCGTTTCAGTGGATTTGAGGTGCCTTAGCTGCGGGACTTGAGGCGCCTCCGATGACCCGAGGTGTCTTGAATGAACTTGGAGCTGTTGCGTAGAAATAAGCAGCAGAGTTCACGTTATCTAAATTGAGGTGCCTCCGATTGAACTAAGGTGCCTCTGTTGGAACTAGGTGTCTCCGATGCACCAAGGCGCCTCTATTCAGCCATATCAGCCGAATATTAACAAACTTCATCCGATTGGAAGCACTCCCAATCAACTGTGGCGCCCCGAATTGTCACATTAACAAAATGATCACTTTGACCAATAAGCTATAAATAACACCCACATGCTCAGTCTACTGCGACACTCCAAATTGCCATATCAACAAAATGATCACTTTGACTAATAAGTTATTGTTGGAGGAAATACTCCTTTCTGTAGAGTTAATAAACATTAAATTGAAATTACAGAAATTTCAACTTAGCTGTTGAGTTGCCCGAGCGCCTTTTATGCAGAATACAGTCACTCGAGCTGGAATTCCCAAGCTGAAATCTCCCGAGCAGGTTTCCCGGACCGGACTTCCCGAGCAGAGTCTCCCGACCAGTACTTGGAGAGTTGCTGAGGCCTGCGTAACACAGTTTCCTTGAAACAGATTTATCCTCCTCCAAGGGTGCTTCGAGGCTCCGATGGGCGTCTGTTTCGCAGGATACAACAGCGGAACCAAGAGTACAACGGAGCACTCGTTGCTCGTGGCGAATTGAAGAAGTACCCGAACGCTATCAGGGAGTTGGGAACGAGGTGGAAGACAATCTATATCCTCTATATCTTTTGCTCTCGGTCACGTCCTCTTTATATAGGCTCAGATCCCCGCAGTAATCAATAACCGAATTAACATCATTTACTGTCAATTAACCGTCCAGATCCAACCGTAATTTACTGCACTCCTCCACTGCGTACCCACGCGTGAGAGAGAGAATCTCCTCTTGCATTTGTTCACAATTAACATGCTTGTGAAACAATATAAACCAACAATTATGCCTTAAGACTCCCAATATGGGACTAAAGTCTTATTCACTTATTCTCCTCCTTCTTTTCTATTCACTAGAAATTCCTAATATGAGATTAAAGTTTCATTCATAATGAAGCATCTTTCTTCCCTTTCAATTCAGACTATATCCAACAGTTATAAATAGCGCCCTAGAGATAGTTACGAAGAACACAGTTGTTTTCTCACTTCTATAATTTTGCTATAAGCTTACAACTGTTATGAGGGGCTACTCCACCTCTGACATTATCGAGAATGAGCTTAATATTACTTTCTAAAAGTCTTGAATTAATAAGTACTTTGCTTACATCAACACATAGAAGTGAGTGTCAGCATAACCTCTCGTACTATCGAGAAATGATGAAAATAAAAGAGGAAGAGTCATGCTAACCTCTTTTTAATCATCACTTTTAATGTCTTATTTATAAGGACATATTGTCCCCATAGTACATACGATGAACGCATGACAATTCTAATATAATAATCAAGGATTAATTCCCTGAAATTAACGACCTGATACTTTTTTATCATGTGTCTCTTGCCTGTGTATCTATATTTACTTCCCTCCATATCGATGAAGCTAATTTTAGGGGACCTTTGAGCTAACGAACCTATCTTTTTTCTTATAGGGACATGCTACTAAATTCTAAGGGTAGACCGGATCTGTTGGATTGAAAAGGGAAGCATACTCCCATGATATCACATGTTCTATATGTCGCATTGTAAGATTAAAAATGATCATGGATAGAAGACCTACTAAATTCTAAAGGAACATAATTTTTAATTTAGATATCCAAATCAGATACCATTTGTGGATGGAACGTATAATTATTGAATTTCGGATCTGCTTGAGGCCGAAACATATATTTTATTATTTTTAATCATTTTTATTTTTGATATTTAAAATATTTTTGACAGTTTTATTTATTATAAATTAAGATTTATTATATAAGATCTGAGTTTGAAAGATTATCCTATATTATTGAGAAAAAAATGTTCTAAAGGATCATAATTTTTCCGTACAAATTATCCTCCATTCAATTCGCAAGATAATCGCAATTCAAACTTACTTATTAGGTCTTAAAGACATAGACATGTCTTGTGTTGAAAATCATTATGAATATCATCAATTTTAATTGAGTCCATCGGGTTGACTCGTCTCCTCCTCTTCCAAACAATTTAATTAAGTTTGATTAAAATTTTATCAACCTATTTAAAGACAGATCTAAGTAGGGTGCCTGTATGAGCTCTCGATCCGCATAGGTTTGTCCATGTGTTAAAGAAATTTTTTTCTTCAAAACTTAACACACTCCCGTAATTGATCTAAGCTTATTCATGATTGATGATTAGGAAAGAAGAAGATACTTAGTCGAAGCTTATTCAACTCTGAGGTAGGAAGACTCTCTTTATTTCTCTACTAATTTTAGATTTGTATTGTTATAATATCGAAGTTCACAATTTAAATCATGTTATCATTCAATTTTGATATATGCTAAAGTAAATGAAAACATATGTTTATATTGATAAAATATTTTACTACATATCGATTTGATCAACTTTACTTTGATAAATGTAATAATCGGTAATTAAACTTAAAAGTTTTAATATTTTCTATATTTATTTTTTTATGAGATCTGAATTCATCCGTTTAATCCGTAATTTATCCAGAGTTGAATTGAAAATTTTTCAACCCGCAAAAAAAATGATAGATCAACCCATTTCATTCCGTTCCACCAATTAGTAAGCCCATAATGGACCAACCCATCCCACCTCACCCAGGCCCGCCCATTTTGCCTCACCTCGCCCCCGTCCGCACGACACGGGGCGGCATGTATGAACTCATTCAAAATTTATGCTGATGAAAAAAAGGCAGAAGCAAAGGTTTTAGATTTTGCATGCTATATATCAGCCGATCTGCATGGCCAGATCCAGATGCATGGCTTTATTATCAACTGAGATCGACACGTTTCTTCATCTTCATGCATGCACTGGACACGTCCTTTTTCGCTCAGTCCGAGCGGCGGCAAAACCGACGGAAATTGTCGGCGTATCGGTCAAACATGTTGACGTAGGCATCGATGCCGCCGTCTTCTCCGGGCAAAATCGCCACCAGCCCCTCCACCGGCACGTAAGCCGGCGTCACCTGGAACGGGCGCCCTCCGCCGAAGTCCACCTCGGAGAATGGCAGTCTCAGCCAGCTCGCCACGTCCAGTCCCTGCCATAATGCGCTCCCTTCCCTCTCCGCCGCCGGTACCAACTTCTCCGCCTCCACTGCCCCTGAGTTCGCGAAATCCACGAATGACTGGAAGTACCCGGCGTCGAGCTTGGCGATCTCTTCGCGGATTATCGACGCTGCGCGGCGCAGCGGCTGGCGGACGAGATCGCCGGCGGCGGCGCGGGGCACGGCCCAGAGGACCAGGTTGCCGAAGTACTCGCCGGGGAGCGGAGGGCTCGTCCGCCTCCGGCCGTCGACTGAGATCACCAAGTGGGTGATCTCGCGCTCACTGAGCCCGCGCGCCATCGTCGCCGCCCTCCACAGCTGCGCCACCACGGCCTCGAATTTGGTGGGCGCCTCAGACTCTGTTCTGAGATCGGCGACGAATTCCGGCGGGAAGTGAACCTTGACCATCACGACATCGTCGTCGACAGGGAAATTGTAACCGTCGTCGTCGGCGTTGAAGTAGTATTCCGTGTTTCGGTGATCGAACCGGATTTCCAGCGGCTCACGCCGAACCGCGACGGCGGACCGGTCGCGGAACGGCGGCGGGAACGGAATCCCCCTGCAAGCGAGCCCCCACGCCACTAAAAAATTACCGGCGGCGTGCCCGTCGGCGACGCGGTGGTGCCACGAGAACCCGACGGCCAAGGAGCCGCATGCGAACCGTGTCAGTTGGACTTGCGCCACAGCATCTCCAGCGTCACCGCCGTCCGTGCTCGGAAGGAAGCGCCGCAAAGCAGGGGACGGTTCGAGAGGGAGCGGCAAGTCTGCCGTGGCCTCGACGAAGAGAGCGCCGGCGTCGTTGAGGACGATGACGGGGTTGCCGTCACCGTCCGCGGCGAGCCTCCCGGCGAACTCCCTGTAGGAAGACAAGGCCTCCGCGAGGCCGCGCTCCAAGTGGGCATTGGAGGGCGGCGCAGGAAGCGGGCGGAAGACGAAGATGACGGCGACGTGGAGGTTCATGGTCACCTTGTCGAAGACGTTCAGGGGAACGATGTGGACACGATCAGTCGAAGGTGGTGGATGGAAGTCGATTGGTTTGACGAGCCTTGAGCTCTTCACTCTCACCTCCATGATCGATAAGCTGCTGCTTCTGCAATTGTGACGGGGAGAAGCGTCGAATTTATTCAGCAAACCGCCGCCAATCGAACAAGGCCCTTTTTTATAATATTGAAAATAAAGTAGCTGTTATGACAAATGAAACTATCATGGACTGATTTGTAAACGTCAGTGTCCATTAGGGCTTTTGTTGCGGAGGGCGAGGCTTCCACCATCTCTAATCTCGGCCATGGATTACAACCTCGCGGCGCTGAAGCTCTTCTCCGGCGAACTGAAGGATGCTAGTCCGTCCACCTCCTCGTCCTCATCCGCCTCCATTATCTTCGGAATCCTCTTCCAGCGCGCTTGGTTGCAGGTCCTCGTATACGCACTCCTTTCCTGCTTGTTCCTTCGGCATTGATGACACGGAGAATGCAGGCAGGGCGTTCTGGTGTCGGGATCGGATGAGGGGCGCTTCCTCCTCGACGATGGCTCTGGAGTCGTCGAGCTCCTTTTCTCTGCCGAATCCCAGCCACAGCAGTGGAAGATTGGTCGAAAAAACACTCCTTTTAATCTGTATAGTTCTCTCTATCTGTGCATTTTCAGTATAGTCGCCTTATTTCTTGTTTCATGCAGGGATGTATGTAATGGTTGTCGGGCCATACGTCGCAGCTCAATCCGACGGCATTTCCACAATCAAGGTAACTAGTTTACTGATAAAAAGTGTTCTACGGCTTTGTTTCTACTTGAAATCATTAGGATGATACCTTTCGTTTGTGCACTTTCATGACAACATAGTGATAGTTTTAATGATAGGATAATGAGGCATAGAAGTTTTTCTATGCTATTAGGGGAGAGTTATGGTAAAACACACAATTTCAACTCCGTTGGCTGTAGTTTTGGCTTGTATATGTGATAAATTACTATGGAGAAGAAAAGAAAATGAACTAAAACAAAGCAGATTTTTTTATTCCATCACTACTAGCAACTCTTCTCCATCCTCTTGATTTCAGTTTGCTAAAGCAATATTTGTTTAAAATTGATGCTGAAATTATGCAACAGTAGCAAGCTTTTGTTTGAAGATATGCTTTCAAGGGTTTCATTTTGTTAGAGTTTGGTGACCCGAATTCAGTTTGATCCGGTCCAAAAAGATTGCGTTGCGACATATATGATGAAAACTAAATTATGAAGGAAAAAAAATTAGGGCTCTGTGGTGGTAGCGGAGGTCTCGGCCGTTACGGATCGTTCCCTATTTAAAGGGCTTATTATTAGGGTTTTGTATTATTATTAAGGCTTTGAGCCGCTGACTTTGTATTCCACCGTTCATAGTGATTTTTCTCCTCTGCCCGTGGTTTTTTTTTCCCGTCAAGGGTTTTCCACGTAAATCTTGTGTGTTCTCTATTGTTTTTGTTGTCGTTTTTCGTCTTAATCTCGTAACACATTTGATAAAGGAGGAATTGATGAATGACAAATCCAACACGGCTTTGTTATTAAGTAAAAGTTCTGTAAGATGTCTCTCTTCATCAAAGAACTAGTGATATTCAGACTACTTTAGACAATTGTACTTTGAATTTCTTAGATATTGTGCCTTTGTTCATCCCAATTCTCAAATGTGTATCTTTTATAATTCGAACCATGTTATTTCCTACATAATTTATCTTGTAGCCATTAAACTTCACCACTGACCATTTATAAAGGTCTGCAAGCTCAGGAACTTTAGTGTGGCGACACTAATAAAGCCTAAGGTTGTTCACGTATTGTTGAAACACTTGTTAAACTGAAATAGTCGTTGATATCTGATGCATCACTATCCCTATAAGATTTTTTATTATGACCGAAACTGAATGTACATCAAAGTAAACTACGAGGACTTTTAGCCACGTAGTTATTTACCATAAACTTTTACAACTGAAAGTTGAGTATGTCATCAAAACATGTTAATACTGTTCGGTTTATAAAAGAACTTGTGACTTCTTTTGTGATTTTACAATTTTCTTGTCACTGTATGTAATAGTAGTTGTAGTTTTTTGTTTTGAAAATGCATCCATAGCAAAGAAACTGGCAGGTGATAGGCAAAGTCTTTTAAGCTTCAACATGCTGGTTCTCTTATTGTTTTAAGTTAGGTTGTTATGTTGTTGTTTCATTCTATGTTCGTGCTGCCAACATTTGTTTGTTTAATGACCTGAACAGTTGTTTGTTTAATGACCTGAACAGTTCTTGGAATTTCTCTTGCTCTTAATGCAGAGAGAAACAATATAATGACGAAACTAACTGTGAAATTGTTGCTAGAAACTATAGCTCAGTATTCTATGATTTTGCAGGTTCACAAGATTGTTGACCTCTCTGAACAACCAGATCGAGAAGCAATGTGGAACTTGGAAGTCATTGAGGCACATAAACTGTTCTACCTTACATCACCTGAATGACTCCATTCATGTGCCATTCTACAATACTTAAGAGCAGAATTGTTTGTATATTTTCAAGCTATTCACTATTCACTGCTTCCTGAAATCTATGATGAGGGAGGAAAGTAAATGCTTTCATTATTGTAATCTTCAGCGCATTAAGGAATGTTCTGATGTACTGAGATTTGGGAACCAAATATTTCACAAGACGATAGTTTTTGCTGTCTTTTTTTTCTCCTATGTAAAATTTATCAGAAACTTCTAAGTAAACTAGATTATTTATATGTAAGCAAGCTCAGTGGTTTTCTTACTGACTGCAATGATGTAATTGTGTTGAGTGTTGTATTGTTTTGGTGAAGAACCCTGGAGCATGTGAAGCCTTCATGAAATATCAATGTTGATGACAAGTGAATGCCTTGTTAAGGAGCTGTGGTGGTTGTTTGATGCTAATAATTGGAGCTTTGGTAGCCGGAAAGATGTTTGATGTAATCTAATCCCAATTGGTTGCATCTTCTCCTTATTCGCTGACTTTTGATGCATACGTGCATTATTATTTATATACATTTTAGCTTTAGAATGGTCGTCTCCCCTTCTTTGTTTGGCCTTAGTACTTCGATAATGAATGGTCATTTCCCTGGGTAATTTAAATACTATCATTCTCTAATATACTAAAACGAGTCATGGTTAAGATTGATGCTCATAAGATTTTTAACATTATTTTATGCTGGCCACTAGAGTATAGTCTACCTCTCATTCATTTTATCCAATTCTGGGATTCTCATTTGTGGTGTTATTGTTGTCTTTGATTGATATGGTCTGTAAAATTGCAAGTTAACTAGACCCTGCTTGAAGTATCCATTATGTTTTCATTTAGGGTTGAGTAAATTCGTATGTGGAATATTATTTTGAATTAACTTTTCAGTGCTCTCTACCTAACCTCAATAAGCTGTTTTCGATGCTAATCTTCAGAGCCTGTTGGTCAGTAATGGCGTGAAGCTTTTGGATGGTCAAAAGAGAAGCTCACTCTGGTCCAGGTCAGGTCACTTGCTTAACCCCAAAATTCCTCCCTAGTTCAGGAGCTAACTACTCAACCCGAAATGCAATCTGGGAAAAAATGCAACCTGTTGTATGCTTGTTAGTTGCAGAATTGTATCTGCTTGTTAGTTTGAGAATTGTATCTGCTTGTTAGTGAACGTTAGCACGTTTTTTTTTTTTGCATCAATTGTATCTGCTTGTTATTCTCTTTAGACTGTTGGTAGTCAACTGATAACTTGCAGAGCATCTAGTTGTTTTCTCTAATTTTTCCTGGAGATTTGGGCTTATGGTTTCTGTTTAAATGCAATTTATGATAAGTTATTTGACAAGACATTAAGAATACCAATATGCTTTGAAGTACTCTATTTGTATTGCCGACTGTCCATGTGACATGACACCAGCATGATCTGTTGCCTTTTGATGAAAAGAAAACAAAATTTGAACTTGTTTTGTCACTAAATTTGGATCATTAAATGTTTAAATAATCAGTTATTTGTCTTACTGCAACTTAATTGATCATGGATAAGTTTTTCTATGTTATTTACACCGCAATCTCATCGACAGCAAATTGTCATTGCTGAAATCATTATCAGGAACAAACTTAAAGATACCTTTTGTTCAATCAATGCCATTCGGAACTGAAATGCTCTACCAACAAATCCACATGTAGGCTCAAAGAAACTACGGCAAAGTTGTGCAGTTTTATGCTCTTGTCATTCTTTTAGTGTGTGATAAGAGAATGATAATTTTTGGGAAAATAAGTTCGTATCTGTACTCTGTAGCGAAGAAATAGAAATGGTAAGAACACAAACTTTCTCAGTTTGTAACATACAATGTCAGTGCTTCAATATGAACAAATCAATTTAGGAGAAAGAAACATAGTTCTGAAATATATGTTGGGCTTGAACAAAGATTTTAATATGCCTAATACTATCTACAATGGGAAAAGACACATACTTGGAGATTTTAACTCAGTTCCTTTTTTTGATGTAAAATAGTCTGTTAATGTACTTGAAATTTTATTTTATAGAAAAAGTCAATTATTTTCTTCTATTTGAATATGATACAAGGAAAAAACAAATATTCTTTTCTTTCTATTCCTTCCTTTCCTTTTGATGAAGCTTATCCTGGTCCACTTGATAAACTTCTGCCTACTCCACTTAGAAGCATATAGTTAGATGTGGGGATGGTTTTGGTAAAGGTGGAGCCATCAATACTGATGGGGTTTATCTTGCGTCGGTGGTTGTTCTTGATACAAACACTACAAGAAAAATATTTCACGTGATACAAACACTACAATCTCAGTGTTTGCTTTCATTGCCTTTGTTTTTTTTTTTTGGGTTCATCAACAGTGAACTGTGAACTATCAGTTTCTTTCTTGGATGCTTAGTTTGTTTCATTATTGTCGTGATCTACCAGTGCTAAATGCTTTCTAGCTAGCTGTGATGGATTATTAACTAGATGCTAACCCGTGGCCATGCAAATTAACTATTGCAATGCTGCTGAAGACAAAGCAATTTTGGTTGCATCTTCATTCCTTTTCATTAAAATCTGTCATTGCCAGCTAATGAAGAATATTTTTAATTTCAGTTGCTAGCAGACAAGGACCTCACTTCATGTTTCGCCCTGTGCCATCCAAACGAGCAACTCCGACAAACCGATGTGTTGGATATGCTGTCCAGTTGTGCTGCCCGCGTGAGAGGTAATTAATGTATCTGCTAACCTGATTCCTACTTTTATATCAGGCATGATGTCTACTGTGCCACGCGCACACAAGCATATTTTAATTTTAGTTGAAGTGCATTGGCCAAGTTAGTTTTATTCGTAAACTTTACCTTTGTAATGGCAGTAGCTTGATTTGGAGAGCTAGAGGTCAGGACTTTGTAGGGGTTTTCATTCCAGATTAAAGAGAAAAAAATCGTAATCAATTTTATCACAATGTCTCATATATACATATTTTTGGAGGGTTTTAGGTTTAGTAGAGTACCCAGGCGCCTCACCACACCAGACATAACCGTGATTTACCTCCTCCGTGTTGGTCCTGGGACGGACTGGCGGGGGCCGCTGAGGTGGCGGATCCACCTTTTTTTGGTAGGTTTAGTAGAGTAAATATATAATACATAGAATTTAAATTTAATAATATTAGATGTAATAAGATGATTGTTAAGATAGAAAATGATCAATTGTCTGTAATTGAGAGTTTTAAATTTTTAGAATCATTTTTATAAAAGAATAAAGAGATTAAGAGAGATATCTTAATATGGTGGTTGAAATGAAGAGAGGGTCAACTGTGCTTTGTGTCCGTAAAATATATTTAAAACTTAAAGAAAAATTCTATAGAATGACGATTAGATTTACTATGTTATACAAAGTATAATGTTGAATTATGATTCGAGCACGAGCAAAGATGAGAGTTGCTGAGATAAGGATGTTAAAGTGGATGTGCAAACATATAAGAATGAACAGATAAGAAATAAGCACATTAAAAAAAGAGTTAGGGTTAGAAAAACTCCGAGAAATATATTTAAGATGGTACGGATATGTATTTGGACAATCAATAAATATTCTAGTTAGACGATATGAAAGTACAAATATACACATCGAAAAAAATAAAAAATTATTTAAATATAGATGATATAGGAGGAGATAAAATTCAATGACTAATTTAGAAGTATTCATATAGTCAATCTCACCTAATGAGATTGTTATTGTTGTCGTCTAATACCTTTTGTAGCATCGTTCTTTCATGTAAGAGTGAAAGCAAATAATTATACAAATGTCATTAATCTTTAAGCATCTAAAAGTTTTATTGACTCTAGCATTCCCTCTCCTCACGCGCTAGTCACAATATCAAGACTAATAGTTCCCGTGACGGGTTGGTAGGGACGTTAGGGCGAGCAAATTGTCTTTTGCCATCCTAAAAGTGTAATTGACAGGTTTTGCAGCTTTCTTTCTGATTGAGCCTCTTGAATCAATATTTTTCTACATGTTTATCTTACCAAAAGGAGAGAAGTTGATAAGTAGAATGTAGTACAAGCTTTCTCGCAACAAACTGAAAGGCTGTTGAGAATTGTGCTCATCAGGTCAGCAATGCAACTTGAATTAGAGTGGTTGATGTCGATGCTTCGTAAGATATATAAAAAAAACAAAGTACTTGAGGAAAGCAAGAAAGGTCAAACAGGATGAGCCTGAGTGTTGAGCTTTACTGATGGTTGAAGCACATAAGAGTGCAGAGTATCCATTGATAAGATGAATAAGAGATATTAAAGGTGGATTAAAGTGTTTTAAGTGATGATACTCTTTCCTTATTTTATTTTATTTTTTTGTTTCAAGATGTTTGAAGCAACAACACATTGTTGGTGGCATTTGCCCAACAACACATTGTCTCATCCGAGTTGTGTGGCCGCGGCTAGACTGTCGTGAGCTTGTGGTGGGCCTGGTGGCCTAGCCGAGAGTTGGGCATGACTCTAGCTCGCCAGTTGTTGGTTCTTTACTTTCATTTCTCTCCTTTTTCATTGTCTTTTTCCTTCTCTTCTACAATGACTTTTGTAGGGGTGACTCTTGGGATTAGATTTTGAATTTTAAATGAGATAGAATATTTTAATGGTTGATCTTTGAACGCTTATAAATAATATTTTGAATTTATCCAATAGATAAATTACGTGAAGAGAGACATCTGAATTATATAAAAATAATAATTTTTACTATTTTGTCGTCTCAATTTGTAGTACTGATGTTTCAAATTTAAGCATAAATTAATTAAAAAAACCACGTTGAAATCAGATGACTCGGATGCCATTTCAAAGGCATTGATATCGAATCATATCTTCATAATAAAAAAAAGGGAAACGATTGCAATTTGATGCTTTGATTTATAAAAGTTCAATAATTTTCTCTCTATTTTTCTATATTTATGATTATTTTTAATGATGATAAATAGTGATGGGTTTTTAGATTTTTTTTTAAAGAAAAATTAATACTTATTGATGTTTATTAATACGGGAGCCCATAATTATTGCATGTCAAAGGGCATTTTAATTTTTTAAAAATATCTCTAGCTGTAATTTCTTTATAATAAATAAAGATTTATGATTAAAATAAATCAAGTTAAAAACGGTAATTGTCTAAGAACGGTTTAAAATTTTAAAATTCTAAAATTTTAAAAAGATAGTATTTAATTTTCAGATTTCTCAAACGATCCAACTGATCAAATTTTATTTTTCTCAAAGCATTGGAGAAGTTATATTTTTTAAATCCAAAATTATTATGAGGTTGATTTTCCAAAAACAAAATTATACTTTAAACTAGGATGATGTTGATTTTCAAAATATAATACTATAATGATATTGATTTTAAAATTTATACATTATTAAAATAATATTAATTTTCAAAATGCAGCATCATTAGGTAGTGTTATTTTTTAAATATAATATTAATATTGTAGTGGTGTTTATTTTTGTATTACAGCATATTGACGACAAGGGTAAAATAAAAAATCATTAAGTTTTTTTCAATTATATTTAAATCGATATAATTTTTTTTTATAAATAATTTAAGTCTGAACGGTAGAGTCTGGAGAATCTATGCGCGACAGGTGGCGGTAATTGTAATCGTGCAGAAATGAATTAACTTTAAATTATAGGATTTAAATGGATCTATTCCAAAAAAAAATATATATATACGGCTAATTGTCTAAAAAGCCCCCTACTTTTCAAATTTTACCTCGCCTAATCTCTTCCTTCTATCGATCAGACATACGAGAACCATGGAAAAAAACTTGTTGGAGGGACAAAAATGAAAAAGGGTAATTGCTCTTAATTATTCGATTCAATTTATCCCAATTTATTAGGATAATTAGAAAAAGGTGTCAGTAGCGTCCACATCACATTTGGATGTCATGTGAGAAGACAAGCAAAGTTGTCGGGACAATGAGGTGGAATAATATCAGCCGAATACCTTTATTATTATTATTATTATTATTATTATTATTATTATATATATATATATATATATATATATATATATATATATATATAATTTTAAGAGAAATATTCATTTTGATGCATAAAGGCGATTACGCTCGCCCCCAGCGCCCCCGACAGCCTGCCCCGAAGCCAAGACGAGAGAGGTAAATCACGGTAAGAGAAATATTCATTTTGCCTCCTATATCAAGTTGTCATCGCTAGAGATCTTCACTGGAATCCTCGACTCAACAACCGCAAGACCTAACAATGGCTAGATCCGATAACTGCCGACCTGATAGGAACTAATCCAACACGAACCGATTCAAGAGAAGTCATCACTAGAGGCCTTCACCGGAGCCCTAGGCTCAACAATCACAAGGACAACTGTTAAATTGATAACTATCGATCCGATAGGAAGTCCTACATTTATTTATTTTTTAATTTGTCGTTGAAAGATTGTGTTTATGGTGATGCGTAATGTGGTGGAAGGAACATAGGATTATCGGTCAACGCCAAGTCAAATTGGTTCGACTTTGAATTGTGCTCGAGTCAAGGCAAGTCAAATCGAGTTAGATAACTCATGGTCGAACTCGAATGATGTTAGTTGACTCATGATCTACAAATCGTCATTCATATTGTCTTAACTAAAATTGATTTCGATCTTCATAGGCATAGAGAGTCTTTAGTGTTTGCAGCGATGTGATGGAGGCTAAAGTTGGGATTCAAAAAATTAAAGGGATGTTTTAGAAACTTTAGAATGCAAATACAATTTTGCAATTCAACCCTACAAAATATCAATATCAATAACGTGAATACCCATATTAAATTGAATGTGAGCTTTCAAAATCTAGCACATTTTAAACACTTGTCCATTAAATATGGTGCCTTGCTTGTCGGATCCTATGTTAGATTTAATAATTTTAAATGTTAAAAATTAAATTGATAAGAAAAAATTCACATTTGAAATGTGTCTCATCATAAAATAGAAAAATATATCAAAAATGACATAATGTAAAAATACCACTATATTTAAAAAAAATAATATGTTCAATAGAAAATTAAAAAAAAAAAATCTTAAAGAATGACATGATATCGTAATTGTAGCGATCTTTGATAGGTTTATCATTCTCTCTAGGGTATAGTTTGATTCGAGATGGTAGCCGACGGCTGTTGACGATGTCCGAGTGATAATCGGACATGTACATATTGACTGTCACATTTGTCACATTGTTTTTGAGGGTTTTCTTAAATTTTTTTCTTGAACGTATCATTCCTTATTAAAAAATAATAATTTTTTTTTCATAATTAAGGATAAGTTTGTTGTTCTATGTATTTGTCACGAGAATAATATGCAATTCAATTTTAATTAAAAAGATGTTCAACATTGAGCTAGGACCATTAGAAGAGAAATAGACAAATTTGTCATTTGTGAAAGGAAATCTTACCAAAAAAATAGAAGACAAGATTTTTGATACCATATTTATGATCCTAAGACTTTTGTTTACTAAAGATCAATTATGTTTTCCATGAGAAAAGTCTCTTAGGTTTAGCTTGAGCAATTTCATAGCTTCTTACGAAGATCATACATTCAAGTTTGATCCGACTCTTTGATGTTAGAGTTCTCTCCGACTCACCATCCAAAATATTGTTGGGTATTTTATAATAACAACCATTAGAGTGGATAATCGCATAATTATAGCATCGACCATCAATTAATTAATGATATAGTACCTCTATTATTATTTTCGTTGTTTTGTCTCCGTAGGAATAACTTTGACTCATTCCTTCAAGTCACATTAAGTCCTCATTCAATCACACACAACCCCGATATTAAGGATGAAAATGTATGATTGATTAAGGCATCGGCCTAATCCTAGTTGATCCCGGTCTTGTTTACGGGTAGCTCGGTCCACACAGCCAGCCAGCCCGACGGCCCGGAGGCCTGGTAGAAGGGTCGACGATGACTTCACCAAGGGAGCCTTGGAGCCCGGGAAATCCCCAAGGCGCTCGCTGACCAACCCCGGGCAAGGTCGGTCGGATCGGCTCTGAGCGTCTACCCACTCAGTCACTTAAACCCGCACCCCGACCTGAATCGGGGTCAGGCAAGCCCAGCGGACGCGTGACGGCCCACGCTCCCTCAGCATCCCATGGATCTAACAACTCACCGAACCAAGATAAAGCCAGACAGACACAGCTCAGCGAACCCCTGACTCAGGGCGTACCTCACGCCTCAACTCTTCTAGGCGGACGCATGGCGACCCATGCTCCCTGGTCATTACCCGACCTGGTCCTCGACACTCGGATCCCCCGGTCGGTGCTCGGGCTACAGATTAAATCGTCCCTACATCGCCCTATATATGTCATTACATCCGAAGTACGATCTTGCTGTCAGAGTACTACACACCTTGCCCATTTATGACACCTCTCGTGGGTATCTCATCCGTTCAGTACCGTCGTATTGCCTCAGCACCCTGCGCCATGCCGCGGTATTTTCAGGTGCTCTGACAGTGGCCACACCCCTGTCTCGTCGACACGGACATGGGGTTGTCAGCTCCCCCGGTTATATAAGTTCTCCACTCCTCATTCCGCAGGTATGCACGTGAGCTCTCTCTACTACTACATTTCCATCTGCTCACTATATTTCCTGCGGATATTGACTTGACCGTCGGAGTGCCGGACCGGGGAAACTCCTCGGCGGGTTTGCTAACGATCACTGTTTAACAGGCCAGAGCCAGGTCAATGCCACCTCAGCCGCTCGTGTCACTCGGGGGACCATCCGACCTTTGGGTTCCACCCGCTTCCGACGGTCACTGATCGATGAGCTGGATCAGGCAGGGATAGATTTTTCATAGTTTTGAATACAAAGAAAGAGAATTGACTCGAAAGATCACAAAAGTTTGTAATTGACGAAAGAAAATGTAAAAGGAAAAAAATATCGCCAAATTTAAAAATAACCTTCAATTGAACCATAAGATTCGACCTTGAAAGACCTTCCTGATTGCTTGATCTTTGATGTCTTGATCCCTTATTAAGTTGATGAACCTTATTAACCTATTTCCTTTATTGAACCACAATTATCAATTAAAAATCTACAATGGTAGTTAATCCATTACATCATGTCACTTTCTTGTAAGATAGTATGTTATTCAATAATTTTAAGTGTTAAAAATTAAATTGATAAAAAAAACTCACATATGAAACGTGGCTTATCGTAAAATAGAAACGTGTATCAAAATGACAAATGAAACCGTGTAAAAAACAATACTTTATTAAAAAATAATGGATTTTTTTCATAAGGATAAACTTGTTATAAAAGTTAATGATACATATAAAATAATTAAACTAAAATATATTTAGTTTAATTATTTTATCCCAAAAATCATGATAATAACGCTCATGCGTTAGCCATCAGTCTATTTCATGAAAATATCATTTAACTTTAATGATTTATTTTGGAGGAGATGAGAAAAGATAAATAAAATAAAAGATAATTTATACTTTTGTTTGGGAAGAAAAAGGAAGAAGGTGAGGAGAGGAAAGGATAATCCTTTCTTATTTCTTAAATGGCATATATTTTTTTACACCCTGATTTGGGATGTTAAACACTTTAGATAAACAGAGGTTAAACGACTTTTTAATGTTTTAATCATGAAAAAATTCATTAATTATCGCAATAATAACACTTTAGATAATCCCTCGATGGCTCGATATAATCATTGATTCTTCAATGGCCATCCTTTAATTATACAACAAAGCCTTCGATAACAACATATTTAAGGAACAATTTGTTTATTATTAATTTTGATATAAGTCGTCTACCATTATCGAACTATGTTAGGACCCAAAAGACCATCTAAATTAAAAAAAAAACCAAATAGAAATTAAAATTAATAAAATTATTTACAATAGTTCTTTTAATACATTTTTGAGTAAAGATGATTAGAGTCCTTTTCCAAGGGAAGATATTTATTAACTCAAACTTCGGAGGGTAAAATAAAAAGTAGAAAAACTATGAAGGGACACAATGAAAACTATGAAGCCATATTGAAAAGGTAAATTTTTATTTTTAAGGGGCTGAAATGAAAATTCTCCGAAAGCCAGCTCTGCCTTTTCCTAATGTTTCTTCTCCACCTCTATAAAAGCGCCTCATCCCCTTCCTCCGCCTTCCATCTCCATTGCTCCACGGTTCTTCCTCCCCCAAAAGGCGGGATTTTGCGGGCGAATACGCCATTCTCTTCCTCCTTCCACTCCATTCCCATCCGAAAGAGGAAATCTTTAGCGAGAACGGGGATGGGAGGAGAGAATGGAGACGCGGCGGTTGCGGCTGAGGCCGGGAAGAAGGAGGAGGGGAAAGAAAAGGGGCGGAGGAAGTTCGCGGTGCTTCTGTGCGCCGACGACTCGGAGTACGTGCGGAAGGCCTACGGCGGGTACTTCAAGGTCTTCGTGGGGCTGCTGGGGGAGGAGGGCGAGGCGTGGCACGTCTACCGCGCCGCCCACGGCGAGCTGCCGACGGCCGCCGAGGCCGACGGCTACGACGGGTTCGTGGTCACCGGAAGCTGCAACGACGCGCACGGCGACGACCCCTGGATCGAGGGCCTCGTCGCCTTCCTCAGGGCCCTCGACGCCAAAAAGAAGAAGGTCCTCGGCGTCTGCTTTGGCCACCAGGTGGACGATGCTATGTTTCTTTTACTTTCTTCCTAATTTCTACCATGAAATTTAATTTTAATGATTTGTTGCAATTGCAATAGAAATATATATATATTTAAACAAATGATATTAAAAACCAGCATTTTCCCAAATATTTGGGAACTAAAAATCAAAACAGAAATATTTCTTGGTTTAAACAAAAATATTCTTTTATATATATATACACACACAATGGTAAAGTTAGGGTTGTAAAGAAGTCAAGCCGAGCCGAGTTTTATGGCGTTCAAACTTGTTTGATAAGGTAATCGAACCAAGCTGAGGCTAAAATGATCCAAGCCGTTAAAATGATTGTTCAAGCTTGACTTGGTTTCTTTTCTATGAGCCCGAGCTTAGTTTGAGCTTGATTTGAACTTGGTTCGTTTATATGTTATCAAATTCTTAATTCAAACTTGTTTGATTGTTTACAAACTTTTATATTTTAAGCTTGTTGATTAGTTATTGAGCTTGATAATACAAATTTATTTGTTCATTTTAAAAATTTCTTTATTTATTTAGCAAGTTGATAAGAATTATATTGATGAACATTGTTCACGAATGTCGTTCACGAACGTTGTTCACAAACGATAACGAGTGAACACATATGTGTTCAAGCTTGTTTGTTTAGTTAAATGAGTTGTTTAAGTTTGTTTGATTAGTTAAACGAGTTGTTCAAGCTTGTTTATTTAATTGATCTTGTGTATATTAAATGAATATAAACAAGTTCTTACTAAGCCGAACACCAAGCTTGTTCACAAACGTTCGGTTTATTTTTACAGCCCTATGTAAAGTTGCTGGTGTCGGTTTGGTTTGAGTCTGAATAGCCTTTTAGATAAAGTCGCATACAATAGATCTTTCTTTGAAGCCCCACATTGATGGTGGACTGCCCTTTTAAAGAAAGATTGTCCATTTATGTAGATTCTCTATGCATAAGAGCTTTAGGAGTTGAAGAACTTAAGAATAGCTTTAATAGAGGTAAAGTTCTTATGATCATTACTTGGTCAATTAGTGTCGGTCCAGATGTTTCAAACGGTAACCGATAGCTTTTTTAGTCGTGTGGAATTGACTTGGTTTGATTTCCGGACTGAGTTTGATTGGTTCTACTGTAATATCCTACATGGTTCAGGAACAAAAAGCCTATCTAATCCAGAAGTTCGATCTTTTATCGGTTCGGTTTTCGAAAAATTGGCGTAGTCCAAGTCTGCCTTTTGTTTTACTTGTGTGCTTTCTTCTAATTCTTTTTGTTACTTGCCCTCCCCATCTAGCTACTAGTGTTTCAAAAATTGGATCGTGTTTCAACTGGCAATTTGCGGTTGCATATGGTTAGATTTTAGGAACTTACCGAAGATTCGATAAGGGTGAGTGTAGGTGGATCAAGAAGGTCAAGTTGTTAGCTTTGAAGATTTTCTTTCTTCTTGGCCATCGATGACTATTTGTTGTGTTTCAAAAACTGAATTGGGCAGGTAAGTCTAACCGTTTAATTAAACTGTGAATCGGTTGCCAAACGAGTCGGGTTCAATATAGTCCGGTTTGACCGGAAACCAGGGAAACATTGTTTGTTGTTCGGTTACTCCCTCTATATCCTATGGTTTGCGGATGCGTATGGTTATATTTTAGCAACTTACATAACATCATCGTAGGTGTATCAAGAAGATGAAGTTACTGTATTTGAATATTTCTCTTATACGATCCAAGCTTTGTGACTATTGTTGTGTTTCGAAAACTGAACTTGACCCGTAGTCTGTCTATCCATTTGAACTTAGATTCGGTTGCCAAACAAGTCCGGTTCAACCGGAAAATGGGGGACCAGCAGTGTGCCAATGGTTTTTAGAGAAATTTTGTGTTGCTTTGTGTTGAAATTTGAGTTTTCAGAATTTGAAAGTGGAGATCTTCGATCGACAAATACAAATACTTAAAACTTCGCTTTCAATTATGCTTCACATATCGATCCATTTTCAATGATTTCCGACAATGCAATTGCTCATTATCATCTTTTGCTCTGGCAGATCTTGAGCAGGGCTCTAGGGGGGACTACTGGCAGAGCGAAGAAAGGCTGGGATATCGGAGTCACCTGCGTCCACCCCTCCCACACCATCATCAAGTCGCATTCCTCCCTCCACATCCCCTCTCATCTCCCCGTAATCGAATTCCACCGCGACGAAGTCAGTGAATTCACGATCGGTAGCTCGGTTTTGTTTTTTCAGCACTGAACTAGTTCATAATGTTGGTTTGCCTTGTGTTCAGGTATGGGAACTGCCTCCTCAAGCAGAGGTGCTGGCTTGGTCGGAGAAGACCGAAATCGAGATGTTCCGATACGGAAACCACATAATGGGCATCCAAGGCCACCCGGAGTACAACAAAGACATCCTTCTCCATCTCATTGATCGACTCCTCCAACGCAAACTCATTCAGGTTATTACTACCCAAAAACATTTGTGGCATATAGTTTCGCTTGCTCAAGAACACTTTGTTTCGCAGACTTGCCACGCGGAAGCCGCAAAGGCGAGCATCGGCATGCGACAACCGGACCAGGAGGCTTGGAAGAGGCTATGCAAAGGCTTCCTGAAGGGGGATCTTTTGTGGTAATGGAAAGAGAAGACACTGATCTCGACTCAAGGATTCTCAAAGTGGGGATGCTAAGAACTGGCTAGAACACTCTCATCTTCATGTAGCACCTTGATCGCATAATGTAATTTAGTATGACTTTTATTGTAGTATTGTTGTTCCTCAAAGTAAATTGAGGTCACTCGACAAATCAAATGAAAGAAGTGTTTATTTATTTTTATCTCGAAAATATTTTTATTTTAGATGCTATAATATAAAATTAAAATAATTTTCAAATTATTGAGGATAAAAATCAGAAGAGTGTATTTGTGAAAGGCTGGATTTGAATGCGTAGAGTTTATGGCCCATTTAATATCGGGCCACACCACATGGATCGGCCCATTTAGGGTTGGCACCTAGGTTTCTAGTCACAGAGGCCTCGTGTTCCACTGCTATTTCTGGTTCGGTTCCTTTTTCAGAAAAGGACTAGAGATCTTCACTTTGTCGCCTACCCTCGATCCAATCCCTTATCCACAATAGGCTCCTCATCTTCTTCTTCTTCCTCCTCCTCCCCGTTGCGCAAGCGCATTGTCTTGTTTTCCCCTCCCATCGTCGCTTTCTCGCCTTCATTTGTCTCGTCACTCGTGCCCACGTTGCCTCTCTTGTCAAGGAAGCAAGCTATAAAGGCGCGACCTTTGCCGGACAGCCAACCATCCTCTTTATAAATTTCAAAGCTCGCGGCGAGTGGGGGGCGATGCGGCGACATGTCTTTATTCCTCCCCTCTCTCCCTAAACCCAGATTCCGGCCTCAATTTCGTCCCGGTATCGATTCTTTGTCGGTTTCCGGCCCGCGCAGGCGCCGAGTTCGTTGGGGTCCAAGTGCGAAAATCGTACCTTTAGCAGTTTTTCCGGCTGGAATTCGTGGCGGTGCGAGCGTCAAGATCGAGTCTTTTCGACTTTTCGAGGGCTCGAGGACGAGAGTCTGTAGTAGGAGGAAAAGGAGGAAAGAGGCGGCGGATGCATTCGAGGCAGGTGAGAGGAGTGCGAACGTGGAAGCTGAGATTTATGAGTTCATGAAAAACTCAGCGAAGCCGACAGATTTTCCTACCAAGCTGGAGCTCGTCGCGGCTGGGAGGGCTGATTTGGCGGAGGCTGTGGTAGCTCAGGGCGGATGGCTCGCTTTTGGCTGGGACCTCGATGACAATGAGGTAGAGTCTCCCATTGCCGAGGGGGTTACTGTAACTGTTCTGCCAAGCAAAGGCGAAGCTCCAGAAGATGGTCGAGTCTACCAAGAGAGGGTTTCTAATGGCTCCGACGACTGCCCTTCCACACCATCTTCTTCAGGAAGAACATTGTGAGTGGGAGATGCGCTTGCTGTGACAATTTGTTGCTGCTTTATTTTCTTGTTAATTTACTTTTTCTGATTGGTTTTCTATATTTTATCAGGGAGACAGTGGACCAGGAAGAGGGTGGTGGGGTTGAAGGAATATTGAAGAGGCTGAAAAAAGAGAGGAACTTGTCTTTACTAACAAGTGGGAAGGTAGTAAATGGTCTGGATTCATACACGAAACCTATAGCCGATCGAGATGATACAAGTGAGTTTACATTTCAGTTCTGATAATTTGTCATAACACAAACAAAATTATACATGCTTGGCTTCTATGATCTTAAACACTTTAGACCCAACTAAGATATGTTCTTCAGTGCAATGAATAGTGAAGGTTTAAGTAAGTGCTTGTTTTCATCGTGTATCAAGGTTTAAATTTTGATCAATGTTGGAGTTGTGGTTTATGATCAGAACAATATGGTTTTGGTACCGTATCGTGTCATACCAATATGGTTTCAATACTTTTTTAAATATAAAATAAAATATACAGCAACAACTAAGCCTTATCCTACCACGTGGGATCGACTATATGGATCTTCTACGCCATTGGACTCTATCTTTTACTATATTATCATCTATACTTAAATAATTTTTATCTTATTTCATTGTTGCTAACTAAGTCTTTTTTGGTCTTCCTTTTCATCGTTTAATGTGCGTATTTGTCATAGTTTTACATCTCCTAACCCGGACATTTATTAGCCGTCTAAGTACATATTTGTATCATGTTAAACATGTCTCTCCGAGTTTTTCCTTCTCAATTTCAATCATCCTACTTGTATTCTAGGTAAGACATCTCTCTCAATCTCTCAATCATTTTGCAAAAATGATTCTAAATACTTAAAGCTAACAATTCTAGATAACTCGTCATTTTCTATCTTAACAATTGTCTCATTAAGTCTAACATTACTAAACTTAAATTATATATATTCTGTCTTTACTTTACTAAGCTTTAAACCTTTCACTTCTAGTATGTCTCGCCAAAATTCTAGTTTAACATTTACTCCTTTATGTGTCTCATCTATCAAAACAATATCATCTGCAAATAATATGATATTTAATATAATAAGTGAAATGCTTTTCCATGATGAAACTTTACTTAGTGTAATAGTTTTCGTCGAAAGGTGCAAAGTAAATCTAATCTTGAACTACACCACCTTTGAACCCAACATTTACTAAAACACGGAATATTAGAAAATCAATGTCATGGTGCACATCGATGGTTGTGCACAAGTTTTTTAATTTTTCATGAGGACCTTTAGGAGCGTACAACTCCTAGCCACAACTCTATATCGATCCCCATATAAGAGACACCTACCAAGGATTTCTAGAGTCACATCTCATGGAAATTATCTTTTTCAAAGTTTTCTGAAGAAAAGTCTTCCGTTTTTCTATGTAGAAGTCAAGGTTCTAAAATTTGCTAGGCGCTAGTCGGGCTCCAGACCAGTGCCTAGTCCTAGGCCGCCTAGGCGGGGACTAGGCGCCGCTAGGCGGATTCTATGGTATCAACATAAATTATATAATAAATTACATTCTATAACTCTGGTTACTCAGTATGATGAAGATGAAGTTTGGTGCTAGCTGCTAGGGCAAGTCAATAGATCACTTTTCTTGTTGGACCAAAGTTTAGGGCTTATAAAACTTAAGCCCAACATAAAAAAATGTTACATTTCAGTTTTTTTAATTGGGCTTTAAATTTAAAAGCCCAAACAAAAAAAAAATCATGAAACCCTGCATTATTTCTGTGGCGCCTAGACGATTCAACTGATTAGTCAGCACCTAGGGTTGTCTAATTCTGCCTAGGGCCGCCTAATCTCATCTAGGTGCCAAGGCTACCTAGGCCGACTGACTAACATGTTTTCAGTGCGGCTAACTGGCGCCTAACGCCTAGGTGGCCGCCTAAGCCGAATTTTAGAACAGTGGTAGAAGTACAAGTCATTACCATAGGAATGGGGGTGTGAAGAATCTCATCATAAAGAACTCTATAGGTTTTTAAATTGTTATGTACTTACCAATTGGCTTGATATTACTTCATTAAATCTCAAGGGGTCGTCCATCATAAAGGTTGGGTTGCCGCTGTTGGAAGACCCATTATGGATAACTCGTCATTCCACCCAATGATTTTAAGTCACAATCCTATTTTAGCATTTAAGTAAGACAGTCACACACTTCTGAACTGTCCTTTTTTTCACATGTATTTATATATATAGCATGTTACCACAAGTATAAATTTGAGCACGTGCACAACTAAGACAAACATAATAAATAATTATCATTGTAGTCGATGTTTAACTTGACTAGTATGAAGACTACTTGCAACTGTTATATTGCTGAATAAAGTATTTATGGATCATAATTCAAAGTCATGCTAAACACTAGACACAAATCAAATCAGCCTCAATTTATTTTCTATAAATTTTAGCTATAAGAAAGCTACATATATATTGAATAATTAGTCATGTAAAAGCATGCTAGTATTTTATAAGACAAATAAAATTATCTAACATCTTTGTAATTAACTAATTTCATAGCTCACAAGATCATTTCATATATAAATACCGTGCAGCATTTATTTGATCATAACTAAAAGGCTTTAGCTAAAAAAATGAAAATTATAAGGCTAATTAAGTTTCTAATGTCCAACTTCATGCATTTAACAAAGTATCAAAAACACATCCATTATAAGATAACATTATAGCATATATATAAAGCATGGAGTTGTTTTATTTATAGCTTTTTAATGTATGAAAAGCTATTCTATGAAAGAACCCTGTAAAAATATATAAAATTTATGAGTTTTAGGGTTTAACAAATAAAAAATTAATAAAATAGAATAAAATTACCAGTTAAATAAATATATTTATTTGAATTTTAAAATAATTCCAACAATTCAACTTTTTTATGTATGAAAAAGCTATTCTATGAAAGAACCCTATAAAAATATATAAAATTTATGGGTTTCCAAATATGTGAACTAGTTTTTTATGATGGAAGAATTATCTCATTGAATTATAGGAGCATCCATATATATCCGAGTGAGCAGTCTTACATTTCAAACAAGTGCAAGATTGAGTGATGAATATTGATTTTGATACATCAATCTCGTCTTATTTTCAATCAGAAATAAGCATAAATTCAGTTACCTTTGCCAGTGATATGCTATTATAGACTCAGAATTAAGCACAAATTCACCTTATTTTTTTTTTGCTCGGTCGGCTTTTGTTTGATTGAAACGAAGAACATCTATTTTCAATTACTTTTATCTGGTGGTTTATTATTGTTACATTTTGTTATACCTTGTTGGTGCTGGTTCATAAATGTAGGTGCAATTACTCCATTTTTTTTTGTAGTCATTTTTTGATATCGAGACGTATTTGCCAATATTTTGGTTTCTGAAAATATTTGTTAGTTTAAATTTTGATCGAATTTACTTTTCTAAATGCAGAATTAGTTGCTTGTAGACTTGGTATTCAGAGTAATGCGGGAAATGCTAGATCCAAGTCATCAGAATCTGAAACTTGCATTTCACAAAACTCTGATCAAATGGTTGAGGTAAATACAAAATTAAAAGATGTCAATGGCACAAAAGGTGCATTTCCTGACACGTGGAGGAGTTGGAGTCTTCAAAGAGCTGGTTTTTCTTTGACAGACTTTGAAGGTAATTTACAGCTGTGGTTGCATTTTAAGTTTCGGTATCTATATTGTTAAAAACTTTATGCTTTCCAGCTGCTGAAATTGTCCCCAACGACGATAGAAGGCTCTCGGAAGAGCACCTTTTAGATGTTGAAGCTTCTATTAATGAGTATCATAAACAACCGCAGAACACCACGTCTAATAAAGGAAGAGATGAAAAGGCAGCTGACAAAAGTAAGATACTTGCACGTCTTCAGCAATTGGAGGAGGATCTTAACTCTGCTGCTCACATATTACAAGCTAGAGTCAATGGTGTTACTTCCCAAAAGGTTTGTCGTGTCTTTCTACATGTAGCAATTTATTTTCCTTTTTATTTTGAATAATGCGAACCTATTTCTCATAATCGGCGAAATTTGTGGAGTATATATGTATGCGAGTGTGTGTGTTTTGTACATTATCTTTTCATTTTCATTTTTTTGTTTGTTCAACTATTATGTCATTGAAATTTTATAATTTCAACTGCTATTCTCATTCAGTTCTGGTTCTCCAGCACCAAGAAAACTCATTAGATGAGCTACATAGTCTTTCTGATGCTTGGGAATTCCAAGAAACTGAAATTATGAAAGCTCGAGATAAGTTGAGGTCTATTCGAGCAAAATTGACAGTTATAGATGGAAAACTATCACTCGAGATCAGGTTTGCTATTCAAAGCTTGACCTCAAATCTTTACTGAATTCTTGTCATACATGTGATGTTAGGATTTTATGTGTAGGGAAGCACAGAAAATAGCCGAAGAGAAACAATGTAGTATTAATGCTGCTCAAAAGGCTTTATCACTCCTTCGTACGACCTGTATCGTCTGGCCTAATTCTGCTTCAGAGGTTTTACTTGCTGGATCTTTTGATGGATGGGCTAATGAGGTAAAACATTTCTCCTGTTTTCGATTTTTGGTTTGCATAACGTATGTAAGTTGAGTAATATACGAAAATAGATTCATGTTTCAGACCGAGTTATCTTATTTGTTATATTAACTATCCTACACACTTTCTAGCTCCAACTAGGCACTTGCATCTATCGTTTGTTTTCAAATAATTCTTGTTATCACGAGCATAATCTAACAATGCGATATGTCATACTCAGAGAAGGATGGAACGATCAGACTCCGGCATCTTCTCTTTGCAGCTAAAGTTGTACCCTGGAAGATACGAGGTTAGTGACGGTTTTTATTGGTAACAATTTCCTTGTATGACTCCGAAGCATGCCACCTTGGGCTCAATATATCTCGCTTTGACACAGATCAAGTTCATTGTTGATGGCGTATGGAAAGTTGATCCATTGCGCCCTACCGTGGACAACAATGGTCACGAGAATAACCTCCTCATGGTCGATTAAGTACGTATTCCCGGTATGATTTTTGTGCATCACTTGAGTTCAATATTGCAAGCTAGCTACGCGGGATGCTTTTCTTTTGTGCTTTTGTTACCCCCTTCGCTCGGTACATTGACGAGAACATATTGGAACTTTCGATCACAAAAATCAAGATAAACAAATGTGCGATATTGGCAAAAGATCCATTTGAGTCGCATGGACGAGTGGAAAAAAAACTCTTTGTGATAGTGTAAGAGCTAAATAATCAGATAGAAACATTTTATGGGAAATCAAATTTTCTCGTTTCAATTGTAATTTTGTTGTGACCTCTTTTTGCTTAAAACATGTTCAGGTTGACAGCATCAGGAGCTTGTTTAGAGAAGCCGGATGGCAATGATGGCGTTGAAGCCGGATGGTCCTTTACGCCCTGTGGCTCTGCGTGCCGAAGAATCTAAGCTAGTCTCCATTACCATTCTCATCAAAGCTCAGAAATAATCTGCCGCAGGCAGGACCTTTGCAACCTAAACAATTGCAGCACTGCAAATTCAGATGAAGGCATTTGTTCCTATGGATCTTTCAACTTAACGCCGACAGTTTGTGCATGCAGGAACTGTTTTATGGAAGTCGAAGGCATTGCGATCGGCTGATTCAACTGTGCGTGTCAACTGAAGGCATCGTTATCGCTTGTTATCGCGTGCATGTCTACGGATCCTCTTGCAACCATGTTACGACTGCTCTTGCAAGATGTAACTTTTTTATATGGAATCTTGTAAAACTAAATGAGCATTTCTTCATGCCAGATATAGTCTTTTTACTTGGCATTGTTTGGCTTTGTGACAAACTCGTTAGAACACAAATCTTAGAGCTCAATGAAGCAACTCAACTACAGCTCAATCAACTTCTAACAATAAGATCAAATGCATGCAATCTTCAAGGAGAGTAAACAAACAATGTTGAGATCATTCTATTGCATTACTCATCCAAAAATACTAATCCATTTTTTGGAATAGAGATGTCAAAGTTCGAGAAATAGGGGTATAACAACTTTAGGTGGATTTCTGAATGTAGTTTTACATGGCTATAGATAAGTAACCTGAATCCAGGGATTTTATCAATCCCGAATCGGTATTCATTTTAGGAGTGAGAAATGTGTTCGATTATGTTACTCTCTAGTGCACCACCAATCTGCATATGAAGCCAATCTGTTGTTGAACTTTGCTCGAAGTCTCTTGTCTTACGCGCTGTATGTCAAACGGGAAATGGTGTCATGTCCCTGTGCACCAAACTGAAATACAGAAGCTATGTATCAGAGTGATTCCATGATATGAAAGGTTAAGAAATGAAGCTCTTATCAAATAAAACGAGCAAACAAAAACTACGACCAAGTCAAATTCGAGCTACGTTTCATGCTTAATGTCCTTGAAAATAATATATCCATGAAGATCTGCCTTCCACCTGAATCATACTAATAACTATCCCTTAGAACAATCATATTGTTGAGTAGTTAGTTGGCAGTGGCTTAAGATGGTATGCATTCATAAGAAGGAACTCGAAAAATTATGCAGAAACAACATGTATACATTCCAAATGCAATTAGTCTAACTGTTTAAAATAATTTGTTTGCAAAGTTCTCAGATGAGCAGAACACAAAAGGTAGTATTGTAGTTCGAATATTATAAATTCTGACATACAAATAACAAAGCGTTGAATGTTAAACATTTTAACTTACATCTTTAGAGGTGGGTACTTCAAAACCTGAATTCATGCTAGTAGTGACAGCTTCAAGCTTCAACGATAGGAACTGCAAAATAACATCAAAATACCTCTGTAGTATAGGTTAAAATTCAAAACCTACAGATAATCAAGTAAGCATACCTCGACCTGGTGTTGTAGAGCCTGAATGTAATTTATTATCTCATCCAGAATAGATGCTTTGCCAATTACCTACTTATGCAAGACATCTCAATTAAAAATGGAAAACACGATTCCTCTCAAGTACATAATATCTAGCAGCGAGTACTTCTTATACTTTCTGGTAAAAGATATAGAAGGAAATCTTTACTGCGCACCTTATTACAACCTGGCACCAAATCCTGAAGAATTTTCATTCGCTCACTTATCTTCTCTCTCCTTGCCTACAAGCAATTCAAATGGCTATAAAAAAGTTGAAGTAGCAGAATAATATCTCAAATTTCTTGGTTGACTCCCAAGGTATTTTGACAAAAACCCAAGTATGAAACTGGACTGGTTTGATTACAACATAAGCTAAAACTACAACGATCATGCTTACTCTTTCAGCCAGGCTGTGGCTGTCTGTTGCTTGACCCCTCCTGGCCCTCACGTGGATGAAGTCTTGCTTGGGTAGCTCAGCTGGTTGAGAATTTTGATCATTTACCTTATTACAGATGCCTAAACTTGCCTCCACCTCAGTTTTTATATTACCATTCTCTTCAGTGTTCGTGCCCTTGAGGCGTTTAGCTTCATGATCCATCTTGAGAGCAAAGCATTCAGTTAATCAGTAGTCAAAATGCAACAACAGAAGAAATAACCTTATGATCAAATAACAAAAGTTCGCCAAGATCAAATTTTCGGGTAATTGGTCAATCAAACATCCTGAAGTTATATTTGTTCTTGTTGTTCTTCCATAGTGGTGTTTTTTCCCCCAGAGAGCCTGTTTTCTATTTGTTTGACATTTAGGTAATGTTTAACCTATTGGTATGCATCTTAAAACACTTCAATTTCTTAAATTAAAGAGACTCATCAACACAATCTTTTAGAATGATCTTCATTACGATTGCCAATGTGTAAACAATCATACCGAAGAGGTTGCTTATGACTGTTTCTTCTTGCTCCATCCTTTCCTATACATTTGCTGACTACATTTGTTTACTCTTTTATATTTTTTTCCCATACATTTGCTTACTACATTTGTTCAAAGAGGTGCTACTACATTTGTTTACTACTTTTATATTTATTTCCTCTAGCTATCCTAGATACTATTAACACAGAAGGTCAGATGCTGAGGTAGACCTTGTTGCCGTGTCATTAAGGTGTGTATCTGCCCTAGAACTGCAAATACAAACTCCATCATTGATCTGAACTATACAAATTCTACCCAAACATGAGATTATGTGTGCATAGTAATGACCAGCCATTAGCTTTCTAAATTCCAAGAATGTTTAAAGATCTCGATTAAAAGAGAATTTTTATTACAACCTTCCATGTGAAATAGCTGTGAACTTCTACACTTCGATGGAGTGCATCTTTGCTTGCACCTCACCAACACAAAGTTACAGAATCTTCATTGGACACTACTCTTTCCTTATTTTATATTTACTTAAGAAGATTGCCATGACGAATTTATTATGAGAGAATTTAGCATATCTTATTCACTAAACTTAACTCTTGTGACAAATATATTCATATTGCTAAGGATACTACTAAAAAGAACCATGAAGTTTAGCAAATCAGTGTATAATACGAAACAATGCTTGAATTATTTTTGTGTAGTAGCAAGAAATTAATTACTTCTACACTTTAAAGCTCCAAATTTTGGCGAATTTATGCAAGTAACGAGACAGAAATCATCAATACCAAGTCATAGACGCCACTGGTAGAGACATACTTGGGCGAGTACTCCTCGGACGAAGCCAACTCCTTCCTCTTCCGCCTCCCTTTGACGCACCGCGCCCTCTTCTCGGTGCCCAATGGAACCCCCGGAGACGCTCCACTGCCCGGACGCCGGATCGCAGGCCCTAGGCCCGGGGCCCCTCCGGCCATGGGGAAACTCCATATTTCCGGCGGCACGGGCTGCGGATCCATGATCACGATGCAGATTAAGCTTCGAGCATGTGGGGAAGCGAGGTGGGTAGGATCGGATCTGTGGAGGTCGCAGAGTGGAAGCAGCAAGAACAATGCCAGGGAGAGCGAGCCAGCGAGAAATTTACGGGGCCAAATTATTAAGATCAGGGCTTTTTTTTTAAAAAAAATGATACTTCATTGAAAAATTTTTAGTAAATGACGTGATATTTTATATATATGATCTTTGACAGATTTATGTGCCCCTTATGTATAGTTTGATTCGGGTATCTGAGCGATAATCGTACATTAAATGTCACGTTATTTACTGAATATTTTATTGAATTTTTTCACTTAGTGTATCATAGCTCGTTTTTGAAATATCCCCAAGGTTTGCCTTCTTTCTATGAATACCCTCAATTTTATGTAGTCGTCAAGTTTTCTCTCATTTTTTGCCATCATTAAAAAGGTCACTAATTACAATAACATGATAAGGTGCACGAGCTCCCCTGCTTGTGTCTTCATAGGGATGGGATGATGATTAATATGTAGATGTTGTAACATGAATTTGGGAATCAAAATTCAGCAAAATTAATATGCGCACCCTCTCCAACCATAATATCCGGACTAATAGCCTCCGTGATTTATCCTCTTGTGTTGGCTCTGGGATGGATTGGCAGGGGCGCTGGGACGAGCGAATCGCCTTTTGCCAACACGAGCTCCCCTACTTGTCAGTTCCTACGGGATTGACTGATTGGTTAGTACGTGAGTATTATTATCATGAGATCTGAAGATCAAAATTGACAAAGTCAATGTATCCGTCCTCCACACGTACTAGTCACAACATCCAGGCTAGTAGTCTCCGTGATTTATCTCTTTTGTGTTGGCCCTGAGATAGGATTGACGGGGCGTCGGGGCCACCACGAGCTCCCCTACTTGTCCACCTGATTGATGGATAGCTAAGACATGAGTTTGTTATCTTGAAATTTGGAATTAAAATCTGACAAAGTCAGTATATTCATCTTTCCCACGACTAATTACAATATTCAAGTTAGTAGTCTTTGTAATTTACCTCTTTCATATTGATCCTGAGATAAATTGGTAAAGGCGTTAGGAGCTTCCCTTAATACTAGATTCAAGAAAAGATTTGTCAGTTGACTAATGTATAAAATATTACCATCATCGTAAAGTCTAGAGATTAATTTTGACTAATAGTACTTAGTCTTTTATGTACCTTTCATATTAACTTATAGATAAATTATAAGATAGAGATAAATTATAAAGACGTCTTTCTGAATGTTATGTTTTTGTCACTAAGAAAGAATTTATTATAAAAGTAGAATCTACTATTTAATATCTCACACGGTGGATCCCATGAGTGAGAAGATAAATAGAAAAGTTATGGACCACTGTAAAAAAAAATATTTTTCCCGATTGAGGAGAGATTTATACACAATCTTATTTTATTTTACACGAAGGTATTTTCGCATTTTATTATAGACACGTATATATATAATAATGAATTTTTTCATTGCAAATATGTAAATAAAATTAGACCGATAAACGAATTGAAGCTTTATAAATAAATTTGACATTTGATTGTAAAAATTTATTTTATTTCATAAATTGTAATTAATATAAATAATTTACATTAAAAATTGAATTTATAAATAAATTTCATTTATTTAAAATTATTATATTTATTCAATAAATAAATTAAAAAATAATTAAAAAATAAAATAAATAAAATTCAACACAT
Source organism: Boesenbergia rotunda (assembly GCA_024364735.1). NCBI lineage: Eukaryota > Viridiplantae > Streptophyta > Magnoliopsida > Zingiberales > Zingiberaceae > Boesenbergia > Boesenbergia rotunda. The sequence continues at coordinate 290,449 of JAGFNQ010002137.1, forward strand.
ATATTTCATCAATACCATTTTTAATATCATATTAAATAAATAAAAAACTTTTAAAATAAATAAATAAATGTATATTATCAAACTCAATAATTAATCAAATAAGATTAAAATAAGAGTTTGATAATATCTAAATGAATCAAAACTCAAATCAAATTTGAATGAATCTTAAACTCATAACAAAGAAATCAAATTAATCTTGAATAATTATTTTGATGATTTAATTCATTTTAAATTTGATTTAATTTAACTCAATCATCTTATTAAATAAATTTAAATATCATTCAAATTGACTCAACTTGTTTACCACCTTAAATAAAATTAGTAAAAAAATAAAACATGCAAAAATGCGAAATAATTAAACTAAATAATATTAACACAATATTTAATATAATTGGCATAGCTCATTTATTCCGTATCTAAACTTTAAGCTGTAAAATAAAAATTAGATAATTTTTATTTTTGCGAAACACCATGTAATTATGTATTTCTAAATAAACCCCTCAAGGATCACGAAGCCGTGTGATTTCTTCGTCGACTCTTGTGGCTATAAGTTTGACTCCCTGGTCGTATGCCTCTGTTTTCCATCGTTCTCGTCGAGATCGCGGTGCTTCCTCATCCATTTCGCTTCGATCGATCTTGGATTTGGGAGAACAGAGATGGGGCAGCAGTCGCTGATCTATAGTTTCGTCGCCCGGGGGACGGTGATCCTGGCAGAGTACACAGAGTTCACGGGAAACTTCAACAGCATCGCCGCCCAGTGCCTGCAGAAGCTCCCTGCCAGCAACAACAAGTTCACCTATAACTGCGACGGCCATACCTTCAATTACCTTGTCGAGGATGGATACAGTGAGTGCCTTGATCCAGATCCGCTTTACTGTACGGTGTTTTACTTGATTCGCTTTACCTTCCTCATGGCTCTTAGTGCGTCGGTGCGAGCAGCGGATCTATGAATTTGGGTTGATTTTTGATTGATGTTCGTCGATTAGTTCGGTTTTACCCCTATTTTATATGCGAGTGCGATTATGGGTATTTTTGAGAAACCGTTTTTAGTGGAAAACAGCATAACAAGGAGGTGACTGTTGATCTGATTTTCTTTTGCCAATCTTTTCTAATCAAGACGTTGTGATTTATTTCATATCTCCATTGAGAATTAAAATTACTACTAGTAGTGGATAATTGAAGAGGAAGCTGATCTAAATCTCAGGATTTGTAGACAAAGCTATTTGGATCCATAAACAATTACGATTTTGTGGAAGTTGTCGGATAGGAATTCCAATTTATATGGCATCTCATTTTCTTGACGTTTCTCATTTAGTTTGTGCATCGATTTTGAGATTTGCAACCTTATATGCTTGTTTCTTGTATCTTGTTTTCTTTTGTTTGTGACTCGTATAATCCCCCATTCACGATTAGGCAACTGAATGGAATACTGAAGCTGCGCTTGGTAGATTGGTGTAAGCATGTCTTGGTTTTGTTATCAGAAGTGTTTTTTCATCGCCAAAACTCATAATTTAATTCTTCAAAGTTGGATTAAAAAGCACTAGTTAAAATTACAATGATAATTCTAGAAGTGGAAAATATTGATCAACAAATTTTACTTTGTGAAAGTGGCTTTTAATACACATAATGATTTATAATAGTTTCTAAATTGTTCATTATAATTTTCTTGGCCAACATGTATTATTATTTGTATTATTTTGTTTTATTTATTTAATGATGACAACAAGATGAAATTACATTAATAGCTTTTAAAATTGTAATAGAGTCCAAATTTGTATGTGAAAAATTTGTATTAATGAAAAATTAAAATTTATTTTAATAAGATTTTTTTATCTAATAACATAAAATAAATTAATATGACCGTGTCATTGTTAGAGTTAAAATAAGTATTATAATATATCTTTTTTGTTGGAATTTCACGATCAGAAATTGTTTTCCAAAATGTTTTCAAAGCATAAGAAAGAAGAAGAAAATATAGCTTTTGCAGCTTATGGGAAGCTAGTGTGGGAGTTTTAGCTTGTCATCTAGAATTTGTAGGGAGATTGAGACATCTTGCATAAGATAGTGATTTGGAAAAAGGTAGAGTTAGTGGAAGCACATATGGCATCATGTGAGCATGATTGCGCTCAAGTGCTGACATGGCGCCCATGTGATTATGTTGCAAACTAGGTTTACATTGCATGCATGAGGTTTAGTGTGGGCATTGTTGGTGCACTTTGCATGTACACATCATCATGAGTCGTATTGATGTGTTTTTAATTTATTGGTATGTAGGACTTCTTGCAATTACGCTTCCACTTAGAATGACTAGTTTGTCAATAGGTGGTGCACCAACATATTGATTCTGACCCAAGTGGTAGGACTTAGTGACAGGATCTGAGTGAGCCTGTGCTTTGAATTGGTGCAATTTGGATCATCCATGCGTTCCAAATTAAGTTTGGTTAGGTGCATCCAATTAAGACATTCCAATCAAGGGGCGTAGATTGGTCTAATATGAGAACCATAGTGGGTTAGACAAGGCAAATTTAGCAAGAATTTTACTCCTAGAGTTTCTCTTTCCCGTCATTGAATTTGTGCACTCAGGTGAGTAGATTCTGGTGACATTGTATCCGAGTGGACTGCAGACAATTGCAAGTCATAGCAGAGTAGATGATCTCATTGTATCTTAGAGGGAATTTGCTTTGAATTGGTGCAATTTGGATCATCTATGCACCCAAATTAAGTTTGGTTTGGTGCAGCCCGATAGAACCATTCCATTCAAGGGGTGTAGATTGGTCTAATATGAGAACCATAGTGGGTTGGAGAAGATAGATTTACTCAAATTCAGCTAGAATTTTAAGACTCCTATAACCTTCTCTTTCCCTCAATGCCTTCTTCCTCCTTGTTGACAAAGCTTTGACCATCCAATTTATGCACCTGGGCGAGTAGATTTTAGTGATCTTGTACCTAAGTGGACTGCAGACTATTGCAAGTCACAGAAGAGCGGATGATCTCATTGTATCCTAGAGTGAATTTGTTGAATCCCAATTGTTCACCATTAAGTCTTAAGGAACGTGTGACTATGCTTCATGATTGTCGAACCATCATTCCGTCACACTGGCAACCAAATTTCTAACACTACTTTTTTTACATTTTTATGTTACTTTTGTCATAGATGATGGTACCCTGTACCTCAAATATAAAAATTACATTTTAATTAAATTTTAGCAAAATGGAAGCTTCCCCAAAATTGCTTTCTAATTGCTGCAATAGTTGTATTAAACTAAGCCTTCACAGTCATCTGTTTATTTACCTTTTTAAGCTCAATCTATCAGTGTGATTGTGTTTGAATCTTTGCTAAAGAATGGAGCTGGTGTGAGAAAGCCTTTGGGGCATTTAGGTTATGGAATATGAAAAATGTTTACCAATGCTTTGTAGGAATGGTAGATTGTTTCATTTGGATCAATTTGTTTTTACAAAATTCTTATGCATCCCTCTTGAATCATATTTCTATAAAACGATGGTATTTCAGTTTTTAATATGTTGGAATTTAATTGTGATAAAGCATGCAACAGATATACACTATATTGTTTAACTTTTTAATTATATTTGCAACAACCAACAATAACAACCAAACTTTTATCCCACTAAGTGGGTTCGGCTATATTTAATTAATAATATTATGCCATAAGTTATTATGCTATCAAAATGATCTATTTTGCATAATTTTAGTAGTATGCAATAAATAAATTATAGCAGAAACTAAAAGATAATCCTATCACATTCATATTAATGTTGAACCGAATCTTCAATTGCAATCACATGCTTACGTCATTTTAACAAGAAACTTTTGTGGAACTATGCATGTTAATCACATTTCTTAGTAGTAGAACTCATGGAAATGTGTTATCCCAATTCCCATGAACCAAAGTAACAAACAACTCCAATGCTTTTGATCAAACTTTGTTTCCTTTGCTTCCAACTATGGATTGAGTCATAGGCTTCACATCTGACTTTCAGATGGTTGTTCGAACTTTGATGATTTGGCCATTCAAGTGTATTATAAGGTGTTGGCTACAATTGTGTGCATGATTTACATGGCAATCAAGAATTTTCCCTCCTAGATGGACATAAAATAGTGGACTCTTAGAGTTTTTGAATATTTCAACTAGTCCTTGGGAAGTGGAGTAGTAAGTTAACTTGATGGGTACAGAAATAGCTGTTAACCTAACTTGTTTGTGGCACGTGGAAAGGTTTCATGACTAATTCTTAAATATTGCTTTACCAGGAAATTACAGGGACATGAAGTAATTGATCTTCAAAACTTCTTGACTATGCCATGACTACTTAGTCGAGCGTAATATTTTTGGTCATTTGAGCCTGTATTTGTTACTGTTTTAATTCTGTTCATCTTTCTGTAGCTTATAGCTTTTGGTCCATTTTTAATTCTTAGGTACTCACACATGTTTGGGTTGGAAATTTATCATCCTCAATCTGACATGAGCAAAAAAGTTCCTTTAGATATGCCCAATTCCATTTTTTTAAGCAATAGCCTAGTAGCCTTTTTACTGGAAACTGGTAGGTAGTTCCATTATAGCAAATGCTCTGAGAAAGATCATTTCGAGACAAATTCCATTTTTCAAGTTAGTTGGCCGTAACGCAGGGAGTAAAAGCTTTACATGATTACATCATACACTTTAATAATGATATGAAATGTTAAACCTTGATCTTGTATAGAAGCAGTGAAACACTGAGAACTGACGAAGCTGGTCCATTTCAAGTCTAGGTTAGGCTTTTTGTTGACATGGTTCGGTTGTCAGTTGCTGTATGATGTTTCTTAGATATGCACCATATACATATCTATTCTAGAACCTAAACCAAAGTCACCCGTGTATGGAGTATAATGACAGATTACATTACTATATAGACCTTTTTTCCCTAGAGGGATTAGGAATTGAAAAGACCGAAGAATGAGGGGAGAGATAAGCAATACCTTTGAGTTGTTTCCTTGAACAAATATATGCAGATATGATGGTTAATTCTACATTCTCAACATTCCTTAACTAGTTTTCTCCTCTGGTTTTGGGTGGATGGGTTACAAGGAATTGAACACTTCAAATATAAAGAAAAATGGAAGGATGATCCTTCTTTTCCCTCAAGTTTGATCCACCCATTGACTCATTTATCCAAGGAAACCGGCCCTTAATGTTAGCACTATAATCTGATGGCTTTGTCGATATTTTAAATTTCCCTTAAGGTGAAATCATTCTTGCTTTTTTGAGACATGCAATTCGATTTCCTTTTTCTCCCAATAAATTTGATTGTTAATGTTAAATTGCTGTGAGTCTGTAGGCTTTAGTTGTGTGCCACTTTCATATGATAGATTTCTGATTTCATTGCTTTCTTCTTTGTCTGCTTCCAAGCAATAGTTCCTTGTGTCTGCTTAAGATTAAATAGCTGTGATCCTTCGAGAGGTGTTATGATAATTAGTTATGTTATGTAGCTGAACTGAAAGAAATGAATTTCGCAGCATACTGTGTCGTTGCTACCGAGTCGGTTGGCAGGCAAGTCCCTATTGCCTTTCTTGAGCGGGTGAAGGAGGATTTTAGCAAAAGATATGGTGGAGGAAAATCTGCAACAGCTACAGCTAATAGCCTCAGCCGTGAGTTCGGGTATTCCTACATCATGTCGCCATTCAAATTTTCAAATAATCCTTCTATCATGTTTAACCAGAGTACTGATTCCTTAAAATGAGATATTAGGTCCAAGCTTAAGGAACACATGCAATACTGCATGGACCATCCAGAAGAGATTAGCAAGCTTGCCAAGGTGAAGGCTCAGGTTTCTGAAGTCAAGGGAGTAATGATGGAGAACATTGAGAAGGTGCTCAACTGTTACTATACACTTTGTTCTTGTGTTGAGGAATTTGTATTTATTGTTGCTTCTTATGATGCCCTTGATTTTTTTAGGTTCTTGACCGTGGTGAGAAAATTGAGTTGCTTGTTGACAAGACGGAAAATCTTCGCTCCCAGGTATGATAGCCAGTATGATAATTCAAGAAGCTCCCTTAAATGCTCCATTAGATACATTCTCTGAAATTGACAAACAAGTATTGTGGATAGTTGTTTTTTCTATTTCCCCTTGGATTCTTATTCTAAAGCAACTTGATATTTTTGTATGACAGGCACAAGATTTCAGACAACAGGGAACACAAATGCGAAGGAAGATGTGGCTGAATAACATGAAGATTAAGCTCATTGTCTTGGGCATCATTATTGCCCTGATCCTTATCATAATTTTGTCTGTATGCCATGGTTTCAAATGTTAATATTGGTGGTTAAGTACTTGAGAGTCTGTTGCAACTGCTGCTTCCCTTAGAACATCTTATATGGTGTGATAGCGATACTCTAATAATCATTGTCGGTTTGTGGTTTTACTTCATCTTCTGCAAATGAGTATTTTGTTTCCAGACCATGGAGGAGATTAGCGAATTGTATGTTATGTGTGTATAGTGCAAACAAATTCTTTGTTGTTCAGTCAATACGTTCTCTCCTGATGCTTTCTCGCAGCTTCAGATTCAGCTGTGGATGTTCCATTGCTTTTTATAAGGCAATTGGTTTATACTTAACTATAACTGCTTATTAACCAGAATATGTCGTTTGTATTCTGCACTTACTGGTGTTTTTGCCCAACTATTTTGTTTCCAGCTATGGAGACCCACAATAGGTATGATTAGCGTATTGTACGTTATGCATGTATAGCATGAATTGATATTTTTCTTTCAGCCGGAAGTTCTCTCCTGATATTTTTGTGAACTTCAGATTCAGCTGCGGATGTTCTTTGCATTGTTGCCTCTGATGTTCTTGTTTTCTACTGCACGGTATGCACTTTCACTTGGGGTGGTTTTTGCTGTCGCCAATTTAACCATAGCGGCTTGCTAACGCCAGGTTGCATGAAATGGTAATTATTGGTTCTGGCGCAATATGATTACTTGCAAATATTTGTAACTCTTAAAACAAAAAAATCCCCTCGTTTCCCTGTTGTTTTACAGGTTGCTTTACAGAATAAAGATAGCTTCGATTCCTAAGGTTGGCAAGTCACTGGGGACTTCAATGATGGGTATGTTTTTCATGTCTCCAAGGCCAGCAGCTTTATGATTTTAGGATAACATTTCATTATAAGAAAATATTTTCGATATTGTGGCAGCTATTTCTTCACAGTCGGACGATAAACACAGTAGGACAAACAATCTATTTCAATTCTTGAATTGGTTTCACTGCAATGTTTCTTGCTGAACAGATAGCACCATCTTATCTTCTCCACTTGGATGAAATGTCATGATGCATTGCAATCACTTCTGCATAAACCTCCACTTCTGCTTCAGCAAAGGAAGCGGCTTCAAATTCTTCCTTTCGTATTCCCTCCTCTCTTCCTTGGTCGTATTCCTAACCTTCATCTGTTCTAATCTACTCAACAACAAGCTGCTTGGTCTCAACCTTTCTCTCCTCCAACATCTTCCTTCACTTGATCCTCAAGCTGTCTCTCATCTTCCTTGGCGCTCTTGCATTTCTCAATTGTATCGATTGAGTCTTCACCGCTTCAACATTGCAATACCTAGTTGCTCTTCTTCTAAAAGCGTTTTTGATTCCGTCTCTTCTAATTCTTCTTACACTACCTTCTAAATGAGACGTGAATCCTGAATCGTTGGATTTCTAAATCGTCCATCATGAGCGCTTCTCGATTTATCTTGATGACCGATGGAAAATTTTCGTGGGACCGGACCGATCATCCCAAATTCATTTGTTACCTGTCCAATATTTTTGTTTACACTACCCTCACTTCCTCAGTCACATCTTCATCTTCCTTTTCCAACTCCATTTTTTCCTAACTATTATTCTCCTCATCGATCATCGAGAAATATCAGCTTGGTATATCCTCCTGTGATTATGATTGTAGAGGAATCGGCGTTTATGAATAAGTTCAATATTCAATCTAATAAACTCCCCGGACTAACATGCAATCTTCTAAGTAATTCATGGTTAGATTTTCAATTTTTTTTTCTGATGGAATGATAAAATTGAGACGTTGAGTTGTTGGGTTGCTTGCTAAAATTTTTATATAATCAAACCGATCTCTCCTCTAATAAAAATTTATTTACGTTCAATAGTACATTAGTGGATCTTATTTGTTAATATTCATTAATAAACTCAAAGAACAATTTATGAATACTTATTTATTAATTTATGTAAAATTTAATCAGAAAATAAATTATAAAATTTTATAATCTTTAATTGCTCATAAGTTAAAAAATAGAGAATAATATAATTTCATAAATTAATCAACATTTTTAACTAAATTATAATGTTAATAATGTCGTTGAACACTTTGTTTCTGCTCAGTTTAATAAGATTTTTAAAAATAAATAAATTTGAAAAAAAAATTAATTAATGTAATAGTTGAACTTAGGAACGATCATATAAAAATTTTTATTGGTCGTTAGGATAAATTTAAAAAATATATATAGAAATATATTTTAATAGTTAACATTCTTAGGTCCACTAAATTTACTAATTAATAATAATATTAGGCCGCTAAGTTTACTAGTTAATAATAATATTAGGAATTTGTGTCGATTAAATTACCTAATTAAGCTTAACATTTGATACTTTTATTTTTAATTTCATTTTCTAAAAATGAAATTTTAAATAAAAAGTAAAACATTTGTAACCAGTTTTTTTTTACATCATTATACAATAAAATTTATTTTTGATCTTTCTAGAAAAAAGAAAAAATTATTTTGAAAACATTATGAAATGAATTCAATTTCAAATGTAAATTCCAAAACAATAATTTGGAGCCGAGGCATTAGTAACCTCACCGGTTCATTCCTTATTCGACCGGTTCAACCTTTCAACTGGCGAACCGCTTGCTGTCCCAGTTCGGTCACGTCGACAAATCCGGAATCCAAATCACCGGAGAACGTTCGTTACGACCGGAACGCGAAGAGGAAGACGCAGCGACAAAGCGAAGGAGAAGAGGATCAAATCGGACGACCTCTTGCATTTGTAGTAGAGGAGATCGCCGCCCGCAGATCGAGATGCTGCCAGACACGGAGGACGAAGAGAAGTGGCTGGCTGAGGGCATCGCCGGCGTCCAGCACAACGCCTTTTACATGCATCGCGCCCTGGTTCGGTCTATCCCACCTCCCAGTTACTGATTTGGAACCCCAATTGTTCTCGTTATAGCCTGATCCGTATCCCCCGCCGTCTTTTAGGATTCAAATGATTTGAAGGACGTGCTCAAGTACTCGGTTCAGATGCTCTCGGAGCTACGGACTTCCCTTCTCTCCCCGCACAAATACTATGAACTCTGTATGTAGAATGCGCATTTCCAATTTATCTTGATCCTTTTGGATAATGAGTTGTGTCAAAATTTGATTTTGATGGGTTTATGTTTTGGGATTGAGAAGATATGAGGGCGTTTGATGAATTGAGGAAGGTGGAGATGTTCTTCAGAGAGGAGACCGCCCGAGGCACTATCTCGGTTATGGAGATTTACGAGCTCGTTCAGCACGCGGGCAACATCCTACCCAGGCTGTAACTATTCGAACCCTGCTGCTCCTTTTTTGTTTTAAAATGATCTTTCTTTTCTTTAGTTTACTCTAACTATATACTCAATTTACTAAGTTTGAATTTTTCCCCTTCTTTAGGCTCTCCTTATTTTCATAAAATTTGAGGTTATGATAGCATTTAGTAAACCATACATGGAAGTACCTTTATGCAAATGTATCTGTTCAATATTATTGTCTAGTGTGATTTTTAGTTCTTATTAGTGCAAGTAAACTTCTTTATCAGTTTCAATGACCCTTTCCCTTTTGGCATATCATCAAACCCTTCAAATAATTTGCAGAAAACTTTTATATGACTGATTTATCGATGGTTTTTTAAATAAGTAGAATTACAAAAGTCTAGTAACATGGGGAAGAAACTCAATTGCCACTTTCACATTAAGCGAAGCTAGACTTTCTTAAACATACTCATGTCATGCTACCTTTTTTTTTTCTTTCCTATTATGTTTATTACAAATGTGGACATTGTACTCTTGTTTGCAATTCAGCACTTTTCTTGTCATACATCTTTAGCGAGCAAATAACCTGAGTGATATACATGCACACTAGTAACCAGTTTCGTTAGCTTGCTAAATATGGAACATTATGATTTTTTTATATTGTTATGCTGTTGCAGCATGCAAATATTAAATGTTTACTATGGCTTTGTTATAGTACACTCAAACATATCTTCATACTTGGTATTTTTAGGATGGACTATAACAAAGCATATCTGCAAGATTGGGTTTTGAATCCCTTTTGATTTTAATTTTGTTTTAATTGATTCTGAATCCATGATAAATTTTAAAAATTAATTTCGAACATTTTGATGAATTGAGAAATTAATTTGAATTTTAATAAAATTCAAAATTAATTTAAATTGCTTAGAGAATATCAAAACTAAAAAAATCTATAAACAAAATTCAAAAATTAATTTTGAATTATTTTAGAATATTTTGTCTTTTGTTGAGTCAATAATAAATTTCAAAGATTCAAAACCAATTTCAAAAATTAAAGGCACCTGGATGAATTGAAATAAATCGTGAATGTATAATGAACAAATCACAATGCAATTAGGAGTTAGTATTATGCCTGTTATCGACCTAATTTAGGATGATTTATCTTTGACTTGTACCATGATCAAATTTGAGAAAATTTCGACATCAACAAATGTTGGATAAATGTAAGCCTGAGTGTGGAACATCTTATTCATATTGACATTGTGTTACATGTAGGTTGAACGTCTGGATTGAATCTTTATAGAGCATATTTTTCTCCATCGGTTGGCACATTATTTACAGTCATTTATTTTTATCTAAAGCTCAATGTTTTTTACATCTATTTTTTTGCTATTTAGTCATAGAAATAATAGTTTGCATATGTTATCTAATTCTCATGTATGAAGTCCAGATTGTCAATTGATCAGGTATCTCCTATGCACAGTAGGATCTGTCTATATCAAATCAAAAGAGGCTCCTGCCAAGGATATACTTAAGGATCTGGTAGAAATGTGCCTTGGTATCCAACATCCTGTTCGTGGACTTTTCTTGAGAAGTTATCTTTGTCAAATTAGCAGGGATAAGTTGCCTGATATTGGGTCAGAGTATGAAGGGTAAGAATATGCCCAATGAATGAGAAATTATGTGTCTGACACAGTGATGATATTTTTGTTTGTTTCGTTACATGTGGATTACATTTATAAATGGTACCTTTATATCCATAATCTGCCTTAAATAGTCTTGATACAAAATAACTACACAGGTTCAAATAAAATAAACTATCTAAAGATGTGGGTTAATATTGCTTATTTATTTATATTCTGCTATTTTTTTCATTAAAATGGTCTCTTTTTTTTTTTTTTGAATTTTAAAATAAACATAGTCCACTTTGTCTAAATTTTCAAAGCCAGTATACATTTGCTTGGATTGTGAAAGTTTACGTAAGGGATTTAAATGTAGTGGTATAGTTCTGACTATTTATTTAATCATCTCTTCTTTTGTCATGAGATATGTAACATATGCTTGGTTTGTCAAACACAATTGACTTGGAATTTAACCAGCTAAAATATTGATTTAGCTCGTATGATCCTTATGCTTCCACTACTAGTACTATGTCACCTTGTTTTAACATACCTGATCATCTAATGAGCCAAACTGCATACGCATTAAGGTCCCTTATGCCAAAAGCATAAAGGGGACTGCTTATAGTGATTTTCTACATCTCATGCCATAAGCATAAAGGGGACTGCTTATAGTGATTTTCTACGTCTCATGCCATAAGCATAAAGGGGACTTATTTACATAGTGATTTTCCACATCCCCAAATCTCTAGATATGATAGTACTGATGCGTCTATGCTTTAGAAACATATTCTTAAGAATACCTCAAAAATTATGTTAGCAACATTATTAAAATTAGACCTCAAAGATATGGTAGTATTGATTGCTCAATCCTAACGAAATTATCCTTTATAAAATGTGAAACATTATTTTAAAGATAATATGCTGACACAGTCTGGTCTCTGGTTAATCAAAAAATTCAAAATGAATTTACCCAGTGGCTATCAGTTAGAGTTTGCTATAAAAATCTCCAGTGGTAGGACTGTTTATAGTTTTTATTAAAGTTCATTAGCTAACCAGTCATAGAATGAGGTCTTGGGTTCAAATCTACCTTGCGTCCAAAAAAGAAAAATCTAATAGGCTTGCCCGCATTACAAAAATTCTAATCAATTCATGTCTTAGGGCTTGAGCCAATCAAGTGGACTTTCCCAACCCACATATGAAAAAAAGTATTAAAGATATAAATATATAAATAAATACATTAGTTCCTCTCCTAATAGTTCTAATACCATGTTAAAGTTGATTGGCTAACTGTTTATCCCCAAAATTCTAGCTAATCACTTATCCGAAAATCTCAAGCTTTTGGGATAAGACTAAGTTCTTATCATTTTGATGTTCAAATTAATAACTTTTGGTTATTGCTTACTACAACTTGCAAAAAATGAACTTTTGCCCTTTTTGAATCTCTTTGTAACATAATTTTAAAAAGCAGTCTAAGCAGCCACCTAGGTGGAAATAGAAGGGAACAACTTTGTGTAGTGACTAAACAGATCCCTTTATGTGGGTGTTCTAGAAAGTGGTACCCTTAGGTGGTCTAGTCAGGAGTTTGGGTGGTCTAGGCATGTAGTCCAAAGTGGTCTATTGAAAAAAAAAGAAAAAACAAAGCTTATTTTATCTAATCGGTTCACTTGGATGAAATTGTAATTACCTGACCCCTCTAAATTCCTCATTCATTGTGTTATATGTTTATATGATTATCATGTCTTTACGTTGTTGCAATGTGAAATATGATTGTTGTGATATTGTTATGTATTTACTTATTAACATTTTTTACGTTTGATTGAAAACCTATTTTGATTGACTAACACACTTTGTTAGTGACGATATAAAAAATATATATGATGTTGTCTCGTTTAAATGCTTGAATATTTTTGTAGACTTATCATAGTTTGCCACCATTACTAGTCTCTCACTCTTTGGAAGACCTTATCTTGCATGTTGACATTAATGCCTTATGCTAAGGGTATTTCTTATAGTGTTTGCTTCTAGTTTTTGGACTTGAAATCTAGTAAGTAACTAGTTTCTGATTATATCTGTAATTTTGTTGCTAGTAGAAAATATTTTGTTTACGTATGATATTAATAATATATATCCACTGGATTTGTAACTTATATAATTCTGTGATAAACTAATTATTAACTTGGAAAACCCCTTGTTGCTAGAACTGTTGAACATTTTTGAACCTAGAACTTCATTTTTCACAACACACTTATGTACATCTCTTCTATGATGTAGACATTGCACTTATTGAAAGGAAATCACTGGCTTTCTTAATTGATGCTTAGCTGATTGCATTTTCACACAATTTTGATTATGTAGTATTTCTACTGTTTAGGGATGCTGAGACGGTTAATGATGCTATTGAATTTGTGCTTCAAAACTTCACTGAGATGAACAAACTCTGGGTTCGAATGCAACATCAGGTTGGTTGAAATAGATGTCATATATGGCATGCTGTTGTTTATGTATATGTATGATACCCGAACACATGCATGTCACAAGTTTGACATGTTGTAGACTGTGGCATTAGCAAGTCATGCTGGTATTATAGTGATTCTCAAACTGTTTGGTGATTCGATGCTGAAATTAGAATTTGGACTTTCTGGTCTGCAGGGGATGACCAGGGAAAAGGATAAACGAGAAAAGGAAAGGAGTCAACTCCGTGATCTTGTAATATCAGCATCCTAGAATTGGTTTTTTCTCATCAAGATAGTATGAAATTTTCATATTTTCTTTTCTTTTTCATAGGTTGGCAAAAATCTTCATGTTCTCAGCCAGATTGAGGGTGTTGATCTTGATGTGTATAAGGAAACTGTTCTTCCTAGAGTACTGGAGCAGGTCATTTATTTTCACTCGTTAACAATTGCTACTTCTGTAGGCTGTACATCCTAGTATCTCACGTTTTGGTATTGGTTAACAGGTTGTTAATTGTAAGGATGATGTAGCTCAACATTATCTGATGGATTGTATAATCCAAGTATTTCCAGATGAATATCACTTGCAGACACTTGAAACATTATTAAGTGCATTTCCCCAGCTTCAGGTAGCTGAAGTAGTTGTTTCTAAGAATTATAAAGTACATAGTTTAGTATTTTCTTATGTTTTTTGTTGATTATCTATAATTTTGGCATGCCACAACTAGCATACATCTAGACTTCACATAGGATAACAAATTCCCTCTAAATGAGCAAGAGCTTATGCTATTATGGGTGTTTATTTTTATCTTTGCACGGTTCAATCTAGTCTGTGATTTGTGAGCTGTTTCTGACTACTTTTTTCAAGGAACGAAGTTGTATGCAGTAATGGAGGTCATGCTTTGCATCACTCCTTTTTTTGCTTTTGCCATAGTGAGCATGTGATAGAGATGAGGCATACCCTTATTGTGCATTATAAAATTATATTAACTTGTGCTAATGGTGATACTCAGTTGACCAGTCAAAAACTCTAGTTGAGTTGTCAGTTTTTTCCCCCTTTTATCAGACCTTATTGTATTCGGAGAGAAGTGAGTGGAGTCTATTCCACTACTAGTCAAGTTAAGATATCTGTAGAGAAGATCACTCTGATGATGCTTGAGCAACAGGAGTTAAGTCATAAAGTAAGAACAATATCAGTGTCTTTCCTAGTACCCTACTAATGTCAGAACAAAAACAAAAGTTATTCCCCAGTATCCTCTTTTTGTCAAATCCAATTTAAGCATGATTTATTATCCTGAATAATTTGCATGCCAAAAGTTGGCCAAGGTCTTTCCTACCTCCTTTGTTTGTACTAACGGGGGGATTGGCATGGGAAAGGCCATAGAAGTTTTCTGTAATTTTTTCTGACTGTCAAGTTTATGTCATAGTAACTCATTATTGCGATTTTTTTATGCCTAAGTTTCTTTCTCAATTATTTTATGCAGCCATCTGTTGACATCAAAACTGTTCTATCTCAACTTATGGATAGGCTATCAAACTATGCTACATCCAGCACGGAAGTAAGTTTCTTGATTTGATCGCATTGATTTTCCCTCCCAAAAAAAGACAATTATTTCTCATACATAAATGCTGCAGGTATTACCAGAATTCATGCAAGTAGAAGCTTTTGGCAAACTGAGCAATGCAATTGGAAAGGTAGTTCATGATACTCATCATATATAATCTCTGTAGAGAACTTCTATAAGTCATGTGACTTGTTAAATTCTTCTGTCATCTGGATTTATCTTCTCTATCAAACAGGATGAGACAACAAAATTCTTATGGGATGTGAACATACACTAATTTAAAAAATCATATGTTTTATCCTTCTAAATTTTTACCTATTGATGTAACATGCTCTGTCAAGTTCATTGGTGATTTATTTGTAGTTGAAGCCTACTAAAAACTTCACATAATTGCAATTAAAAAATGAATTTATTGTTCTGATCAGTAGGAATGACAACTTGACCCACATGGAGACATGCATTAACACACTCTGATTGGGGCTGCCCTGTTTTACCCCATTATTTAGATGGGGCAGCATGGGACGATGATTTTATGCACCACCCCTCTTGGCTCGCTTCATCCTGTCTACTTTGCATAGAATATATTAAAATATTATAGTTGAATTGCTTTAACTTTGCCTCATTTTTGTCCCACCACGACCTGCCTTGCACAAGAAGCTGGCCTAGGGGCCAGGGGCACAAAAAGCGTAGTTGAATGGGTATCTAAATCCCCTCTCCGCTCTGCTCTATCCTATGTCATGCCTACAGCCTAAAGAGCATATTTGTTTCTAGTTCTACCTCCAATTTTATAAATAAATCATATCAATGAATCAGATTTCAATTTTGTCATTCAGATTTCAAGCTCTCAATTTATCAACCTAATTATCAAAATTATGGATGAATATCTTAATATTGTAAAACCACTATGGTTATGTAGGAACTTGAAGTATGTACGTCAAGTTCAGTACATTGTTGCAGCTGATTGATTCCTGTGGACTATAATTGTTTGGTACCATATTCATCAAGATTGTTATTTTCAAAATGATGTCTGATTCCTTTGTACCTGATTTAAAGAATCTAGTTAATAAAAAGTGCAGTTTGAGTGGTTTTCTCTACCTGCTTCAATGCGATTTATAGGTCTATAACAGGCATAAATGATAATGTAGAATGTCAAGTCTATACCTAAAGTGGATTGTAGTGCTCAGTGAAGTTGGTTACCTACCATATGCATGCATTGAATAAAATTTAGAAGAATTCGTAATTATAAATGAAAACTTTTGTTAATTTTTCCATTTGATTAGAAAAAAATGTTCCACTCTTGATTTCATTCTGCTGCTCCAGGGGAGAAGATTGTATTCTCTTTTTACTGTGGTTTTACTATTGTGCCATCTCTTATGCCTTATTTGTGTACTTTGTTTGGTTTATTCTTACATTGACTTGATAAGTCAAATTATGCGAACCTAATTTCGTTCTGATTTATCTGTGTACAAAATATTCTGAGCTAATATAATTTTATAGGTAATAGAAGCACAGGCTGACATGCCTATTGTTGGAGCAATTACTCTATATGTATCCCTTCTCACATTTACTCTCCGTGTTCATCCTGATCGGCTTGACTATGTCGATCAAGTATTGGTATGATCTATTGATTCTAACTACAAGATCTGATGTCCATGTTTTTGCCAAAATAAAGCTTTATTGTTGATTTGCAGGATATACATGTTGTCTTTCTTCTTATTCTTGCATTTGTGAAGTAAACTAAATCTAATTCTATTAAAATATACTAAATATAGTAGTTCCCAAAGAAAAATAAACTGCTTTCAATTTCTTTTGGCATATCGAACATAATAAAAAGATATAGGATCACAAAGCTTTTGAATAATGTAATTCTTCTATCATAGATCACATAATAGATTTTTCCTATTTCTACAGGGGGCTTGTGTCAAGAGATTTCCAGGAAAAGCTAAGCTCGAGGATAGCAAAGCAACTAAGCAAATTGTTGCACTCATGAGTGCTCCACTGGAAAAGTACAATGATATTGTTACAGCCTTGAAGCTTCCTAACTATCCCCATGTCATGGATCACTTAGATAATGGAACCAAGAAAGTCATGGCTGTAGTTATCATACAAAGCATCATGAAGAATACCACCTGCATATCAACTGCAGATAAAGTAGGGCTTCTTCTGAGTTTTAAATTCTAAATTTGAATGATTTTGTTTAAACTGCAAAATATGTTGGTATTTGTAGGTTGAGGCTTTATTTGAACTGATAAAAGGGCTTATGAAAGATGTTGATGAAAATCAAGATGACGAGGTGTGCATTGGATTACTCTTTTCCAGTTAGATAAAGTTTCTGTATAAAGTGCATTTGTTTTTTTTTCCCAATAAGAGTCTTGGCCGGTCAAGAGTGCAAGCAAGGTTGCTTGAAACAAATTCCTGTCTCTCCCTGCGATGTAGCTATTATATTAAGTTATACTGCTAACAAACTGATTTCTTTTGTGCTTTGTCTTTCCTTTGGATGTAGATTGACGAAGAGGATTTCAAGGAGGAGCAAAATTCTGTTGCACGTCTTATTCACATGTTGCATAATGATGACCCAGAGGAAATGTTGAAGGTAGATCTAAGTTATGCATTCTGACAAGTGTATTCTGTTTATTGACAACCACTTGGTTGTTTGAACTACTACAGTTTCTGTTTCTTCCATTTTTCTTTCTGAGGATTCTGTATCATCCTTTCTTTCTTTGTGTGAAAGGGGAAAAAATGTTTTAGGGACCAGACAGTATTCTAGATCTAGAGAAATAAAAGGTCCTAGGTCTAGGAGCAATTATAAATCTAAATAGGATAGAATTTACTAAAGCCTGCAGATTCAGTGTACAACAATTAGATGGATTACTGTTCCTTATCTAATTGAATATGACCCATACACATTGACTTATAAGATGGATCTCAAAGTGCATATTTCACATAGAGCAAAAGGAGACGAGAGAAGAAAAAGGAATTGACTTCTCTGATAATACTAAACTCACATCCAGATATAAATTTATTTGTTGCCAAGTTTGCTTTTCATTATCTTACTAAAAGACAAAAGTTCCATGAATAATATAGTGGTGCTATTCCTGGACCTTTGACTATACTTTTTCAGTTAAAACTGTATTTTATGTTAGCAACTTCATGAAGCTTCATGCGGTGTGAAAATTTTGAGAATCCATTTGCTTGGCATCTTATTTGCTATCCTTCTCAGATTGATGAATTTTCTCATGCCTTGTTGCTTGCCTATACAATTATGTTTGTCCAACTGGTCTAATTGCAACTATACAATGCTTTTCAGATCATATATACTGTAAGGAAGTACATTGTTCTTGGAGGTCCCAAACGCCTACCTTTTACTGTACCTTCCCTGATTTTCTCCGCCCTTAAGGTTGGTATTAATCTTGTATGCCTCTGCAAATTCTTGAGTTCCAGGAAACCCTTTTTTTACTAAACACCATTTCCATTTTTGTAGATATAGCTACATAATTGGTTCTTATATACTTCAAGATTATGTCTTTTTCCTGGTGACTTGATATAAATGGCTATCACCTCATCGAGTACTCTCTAAACTTAATGGTGGTGATGGTATGGTCAGTACAGAGTTCACTTAAAGATGGACAACTTGTATTTTTCCAAAGATAAAAATAGAATAATAATTGCCTTCGGATGAACTCTATATCGTTACTGTTTTTAAATGGTATTCCTCCAAAATTCAGTGTCCTAAGACTGCCATTACAAGAATAGTACCACATCTTGATTAGCATGAACACCTTATGTTTTGTTGAATTATGATCTAGGAACTTCATATTTAAATTACCTTTTCCTCAATGTATCTGGGTAAGTTTGTGTTCATGTGGTTGATAGACATACAAAGAGGCAAATTTAGGAGCTTAGATAGAATTACAGGAGCTACGAAACCATAGCAGCTACGAAACCGTAGCAGCTACAACTACAATAGTTGTAGGGTATAGTTGTAACAAATGTGATTGCGTAGCTGCTACAACTGTTGTAGTTGTAGCAGCTATGCAATCGTAGCTGCTACAATTGTGTAGCGGCTACGATAACGTAGTTGCTACAACGTGACCCGAATCAAGATTTAGGCAGGAGATGCGTGTGTCAGAAGTATACATATGTCACAAGCTAGCAATGTACAAGAAGGTATTTATGTCATTTTATAAGGGGCGGGGAGTCCTTTGACTTTTGCCCTTTTTAATTTTTATTTTAAAAATATTTAGATTAATTTTTTTATTCTTAGTTAATATATTTTATATTTAAAAATATTGAAACTATATCAACCCAACATGATACAGTACTGAAATTGGACCGAAACCTTAGCACGGTTCGAGATTTTAAACCATGGCTCTTGCTAAGGTACAATTGAGGAAGGTTTTAAACAAGGATTGTTGTGCATATGATCGAACAACTATGTCAACCTAGGTGAGAAGGTACCATTCAGGAAACGTTCATTTTGTATGTGGATATTGGATCAACTATATGTTGAATCTCAGCTACAAATTTTGTCATGTATGAAAGGTATTGGCATATACTTGCATCACTAGATATAATTTCTTGGTAATTATTTTACCATCTTAGTGGAATAGTGGCTTATTGCCATTGCCTATAAGGATTATTATAGGAAATTGGAAGTATTGCTTTAGGTTGCTTCTGTTTTAGTCTGAGAGAGGTTAACCAATAATCTGAATCTGGCATCTTGCCAGCTTATACCAACTGCCAAGTTTCTTGAGGTGAGAATAAGATTTTTCTTCATGAAAATGTTGCTCTCCAATCTCTTTGACTATAGTGCTGCTTCGCCTTTTGAAGTAGCTTGTGTGCTTTCTTTCTCTCTTCTTAGATGTGCATGAACTGGTATTTGTCATTTTAAACTGGCCGCAGAAATTTGTTCTTATTTTCAAACACTCACATGCACTATTCTATGTTAAAAAGCAACCCGAGTTGTGTACTCCTTACGTGTCTAACTGCCTTGTAACTACAATATGGCATCACAATGAGCTTGATTTTGTGATTAAGTTGGATTTCATTATTAATGTGTCAAGACTTTTATTTTTGTATCTGTTCTACAGTTGGTTAGACAGTTACAAGGTCAAGATGGAGAGGCTGTTGGAGAACAAGTCTCAGCAACGCCAAAGAAAATTTTCCAAATTCTACATCAGGTTATTTATTTTTTTGTTGTGGCCTTCTAGAATTAATTCAAGTTTCATTAAACTACAATGAACTATTTTCATGAATGGACTAAATGGTAAAATCCTGTCTACTGGAAATCTTTCCAAGCTGACACGTTTCTCTGCGAATCTCTAGTTGGTTTCAAGTTTTTATTTATACTTTTTGAATTTGCTTCTTACTTTTTGTTTTAGGTTTTACTTTGACTTGAAAAAGGAAGTCTGCACTATATCTGACCTTGTTTTGCAGATTTATGTACTGATTCAACCTAAGGGTATTCAATAGCTGTTAATAATGTTTTGGGCTCATAACCAACTTACCTGATAATTGATATCATTAAGTGAATTTGTTTAACTTAAAATTGATCTTTTCCATCTTCGTCATTTTTTTTAAACAAACCCTGGCTAGATCTTGAGTTTTAGTTGAAAAACTCTGACACATTCTAGAGTTCAGAAAAATAAAGCCAACACATCAACACTTTTAGTCATCATTTCCTCCAAAAAAAAAATAGTGGAAGCCTTCGGGCTTTGGTTAAATCACTTCTGGGAGACCCAAGTTTTGAAGTAACCTAAAGCTTGGTGGCTCCACTTTAGTTTTTTTTTCCATCTATTTTTGCATGGAGAAGGTTCCATCGAAGGATAGTAAATTCTCATCCTAACTGCTAGGTGATACAAGATCTAATCCACAATAAGGAAAATCTTTCTTTGGGAAGACCAAGTTAATGGTAACTTGTACTTCAGATCTCTACTACAAAGTGATTTTGAATTTGTTTAGACATAAAGCGAAGGAATCTATCTTATGTCATAAGGAGCTAATTTAAATCACTCTGGGAATCACAAAGACATCTTAAGCAAGCATTCATTCAGAAAGGGCATGTTAAACGTGTGCATAATTATATTATTGTTAAAGGTTGATTATGTCAAATAAAGAGATCTATAAATATCATTAGTTAATATGTTAAAGTGATCTTCCTTGATTTCAACAGTTCGTGCATCGTCCATTGTCTTTTAATTCTGTAATTCATTTCAGACTATTGAGGATTTGTTATCTGTTTCTTCACCAGAGATTGCTCTAAGGTTGTACCTACAATGTGCAGAAGTACGTAATTGTTTAGTGCTGATAATTTTGTTTCCATCAGAGATCGACATTCCTCGTTAACTGTTTAACTGACTCAGGCTGCTAATGATTGTGATCTGGAACCTATTGCTTACGAATTCTTCACTCAAGCATTTGTTTTGTACGAAGAGGAGGTTGCAGTAAGTAAAGTTCAATGAATTTATGTCATTCTTAGGCAAACAAAGTTCAATTAATATAAGATGACTTTATTTCAATTTAAGGGTACCTCAATATCTTTATTTTGGCAGGACTCAAAAGCCCAAGTCACTGCTATTCACTTAATTACCGGAACTCTTCAGCGTATGAATATATTTGGAGTTGAAAACCGAGATACGCTTACACATAAAGCCACAGGGGTGGGATCTTACTTTTCCCTGCATGAATAGCTGTTGCTTCCCACTTTTATTTTAACTTGTGATGTACTAAAGTTGCACGCTGGCTCACATCTTTCGTCTCTGCAGTATTCGGCGAAGCTTTTGAAGAAGCCTGATCAATGTAGAGCAGTTTATGCATGTTCTCATTTATTTTGGGTTGACGATCAAGATGGAGTTAAAGATGGTGAAAGGTGAATAATATTTGTTTTGAACTGGTTTTGGCTCCACCATTCCAGAAAGTAGTGATTGTGTACTTCTCACCCAAAATTTTAGGGACTAGTGTCTTTCCTTTGCCGACTTCAAATGCTGTATTTTAAGTTCTTGACCATTCACACCATGACTCCTACTGGGATAAAAATATCATACCCCTGCTTTAGTTAGTTTGTGTAGCGTGGTCATTGGCTATACTAAGTATCGATCAGCATCATCCGGCATGCTAAAATGTATCATATTAGCCATCAACTGATGCAATACTGTGTCAACATGGGTGAATGTCACTGTGTTGCCCATGTTGACATGGTTTTGGTAGCACCAGCAAAGACAGGGCTTGTATTGGCCAGTACTGTTGGAATCAGCTGAGACAATAATCCTATAGTTTGACCTTATTCCAGTTATTGATCACGGGCCAAGATGAAACATTAAGAGAAGGGGAGTAAGAGGAGATATACCATTGAAGCAGTGATAATAGTGAATAGGAGGGGCAATCAAGTTGGAGAAACTGAAATGTATCTGTAAGTCCAACTCCCAATGAATACCGACATATCTTTATAGACACGTGAAGAAATCACTCCTGATGCCAAATATCCTTGGAGCAGCATTGAATATATTCATTTATGTATTACGAAGGTATAATCATTAGTTGGTGAGATGCTTTGTTAATTTTGTTATCAGTTAGGACTCTATAGAATTAAGGCTTGTTTAAGTTGATCACGAAATGCCTTGGCTGAGGGACTGAAATTCTGACACGGCACGATACTTTGAACCTTGGTCGAACCTATAGATAGTTTTGTGTATATGTAGTTTAATGCCATATTTATAAGGTCAAAGTCGAATAGGGTGAGTCTATTTTTAGTTTAGTTCTCCTCTGTAACTTAAGATAGCTGCTGTTTGACATTTTGTTTTGGTTTTTCGAAGAGATTTTTTGTTATTGATGATTATTTTGTGTGGACCAATTGGCCAGGTTCTTAAAACATAGGTTGACCAGAGCTGATACGATTTTGTTGGACTTCGATGTCTCTCTATAGAAATGTCGATATTACAGAATCTAGAGTCTGACTTAAGCACAGAAGTTTTACCAGTACATGGCTGTTTGTCAGCATTTTCTTTTAGTTATTCACATCTTATTTATCAAAGTCAGTATCGTAGAATGATTTCTTGATCCTTTTGCACCTTATTGTTCAGGGTTCTCCTTTGCCTAAAGCGGGCCTTGAGAATCGCAAATGCCGCACAACAAATGGCAAATGTGACGAGGGGCAGTGGTGGCCCGGTGATGCTGTTCATCGAAATATTGAACAAGTAACGTGATTGATCGATCAAAGCACATAATGTTTTCCTTTTTTAAATCATTCTGCTCCACTTTCTGCAGGTACCTTTACTTCTTTGAGAAAGGAAATCCTCAAATTACAAGTTCTATACTCCAAGGTCTGATCGAACTCATCAAAACCGAGACGCAAAGTGACACCTCGTCCGATCCCTCGGCCGATTCCTTCTTCGCTAGCACACTGCGATACATCGAGTTCCAGAAGCATAAAGGCGGCGCTACCGGTGAAAAGTATGAACCCATCAAAACTTGACTTCAGCTTGAAGATATTCAAACCAAGTCAAACTTTCATCACCAAACTAATTCGATGGAGGAACACAAGTAACTGAAATTCATATTTACCGAGACGGCGGTAAATCGATTTTGAAAATCAACAACTGGTAGCAAGGTTTTTGCTTTTGTGTTTACCTTTTTTAACTGATTGCTTGTTCTTGTAACCAACATCGGAAGGAAGAACTAGGAAGCATCCATTTCGAGTATAATCACTGGTGAAGAAATTAATAATGTTGTAATAATTGTCCTTTAATATGTTGATGAAATATTAATTATGCAATTTTGAATTAAAATTCTAGCAAAATATTTTTTTCACCAATTGTTGTTATTGATGAGAATTGATTAATGTGCGTTTGATTTTTTTTTAAAATTAAATTAAATAAATAAATTTAAACACTAATAAACTAGTTCATATCTGCAATTACAAATTATTTATAATATAAAAATTTGTTTTAATATAAAATTGAGCTCGATCGTCCACTGCCCTGCCCTGTCCCTTCCCGCGTGGGCGATGGTGAGCGGGGGATCCGGCGCGGCCCTGGATGGAGGAAGCGAAGTGAGCGGTAGCGTCGACGGCTCTCGCCGGCGATTGCGCTAGCGACGACGGATGACGGCAGCGGCGGCAATTGCTGAGATCGGGAAGATCGCGCAGGTACACGTATTCCGTGTAACTCTGTATTCATGCCTTCCACGATTTTCTTCGGTACAAGTTGCTCCTTTCACGTCGATTATATTCAATTCATAAAAAAGATTTCAAATCTCTCAATCCCGTGCCCTATTTTTAATCGCTTCCTTTGTTCTGATAGTCACGGAGGAGGAGGAGGAGGATAAGCACGAGTCCATCGTATCATTGCTTTCTCATAAAGGTTAGTGCACGATCGATTTCTTAGTCCTGTTGGTATTTTGCAGAAGGATTGGGTCTTTGATGAGTTTCTGATAGATCTGGAACCAAAAAAACCCCGCAAAAGTAACATTGATTTTATTTTGAGAAACTGTACGAGATCACAAAGAATACTTAGGATTTCTCTCTTATTGCCTGATTCTTGTTTTGTTATCTAGTATTGATTTTAGTTCTTCTTTGGGTCAAGTAAGATTGGTTCTTATTTCCTTGCTTTTATTAGAGTTATGATATAAAAGATGTTTGTGGTATTTGGAACGAATCGCTTCTTTGTGTTATCCACTTTTTGTTTTTGTTTTTTTTTTGGTTGTTACCGATTGTTGGTATGATTTTAGTAGATCTAAGGATTAAAGCAAACAAATGGCGGGCACTGTGTTCACTCCCTCACTGGAAGGAATGAAGCACGTCAAGTCAGAGAATGGCATTATGCTAACAAAGCCTTTCCTTGAT
This sequence comes from Boesenbergia rotunda, assembly GCA_024364735.1. NCBI lineage: Eukaryota > Viridiplantae > Streptophyta > Magnoliopsida > Zingiberales > Zingiberaceae > Boesenbergia > Boesenbergia rotunda. Next base: position 315,470 of record JAGFNQ010002137.1, read on the forward strand.
GTGTGCAAGCTTATCCTGCCAGTTCTAGGTACCTTGATCTCTTCGCTCTTGTTTCTCCCTAAAACGAAAAATTGCAACGAAATTCTTGGATTCTACCTTGTTTTGATTCAGGTTTAGTTGAATCATCATTGCAATAATTCCTAATGTGTTGCTACAAATGAGATCGTGTACACAATAATACCTTGCAAGACATCAACGGGATTTTTGGTAACTCGGTGGTGTACGTGGAATGCAGTTGATATCTTGTTTTGATATGCGCATGATTTCTTTATCTATGCTGTTAGATTTGTTTCTTGTCACCAATGCTATAGGGAGTTGTTAGTTTTGACTTATTTGTAATCGTTTCAATCACCTGAATATATATCACACTACATGAATTGACCATAGCTCACCTATAGTGATCCTTGGATATTGTGAACTCGTCCCTGTTGCTCACTTTTCAATATACACTCTACTCTAACTCAGGACTCTAAGGTCGTATGACAACAACTTTAGTGTTGTGCCAAGGCTCCTCTTCTTGTAGCATCTTGTTACATTTTCCCTCTAATTTTGATATTTTTCTTGCTAGATAATTTTGGAGCTGCTTTGGCTATTGTGAAAACTGATATTGGAGGCAATATTACGGTGAGACTTTCTTATTAATTAATTGTATTGAATAGTAAGGATTTTTGAAATTTTGTTTCACAGTATCTTATAAATAGACTTTTTTTTTTTTTCAAAAATCCAGTTATTATCCCTTCCTCCCTAACATGGACCTAGCCATGTTGAGGCTCAATTGATCCCACCGAAATTTCCTAAATAATAGATAATTTTAAAATCAAAATATTTCCACTTTGTCATGTTTGTGCGGACATACCCTTAATTGTTGTCATGTAGAAGGTCTCTCATGGCAGATTTTGCCCCTTTCAACTTGGGGTTTATTGGAACCAATACATACTCCCTGATACGACGGAAAGTTTTATGATTGAAGTGTTTAAGTTTTCAAGTTCAACCAAAAACTTTAGATTGCATCATTCAGACTTGATTCTCCTGTGGTTCCTGACTAAACCAATTGATTATTGATTAACTGATTAATTCTTCCAGTGAAAACACTGCCTTAAACTACAAAGATAGCCTTTTTTTTTTTTGGAATATCAGATTGCACACCACTTTTAATTTCATCCATGCAGATTGGTTCCTTAACCAATGTATTGATGTCAAACCCTGCCTATTCAACCTTAAAAATTGCATGCCGATAAAATGACTTTATTTAAGTTTGTTTTCAGTCAATGATTTTTTATTTTTATTTTTTGTTAATTCGTTTGTTCCTTCTGATTGTATTAATAATCAACACCTATTTATTTATTTCTTTTTCCACTTTTATCTAGGTTATTATAATTATTTTATATAAATGTATTTCCTAATATTTTTAGCTATACCATTGAATCCGTGTTTACCTATTTGTTCTTGCAGAGGCTCGAAACCAAATATAACTCTGATCCATCCAAGTTTGAACATCTCTACACTATGGTGCAAGTAGAAGTAGATTCTAAAACAGCTAAAGGTTCTTCAAGCTGTACCAACGGCCTTCTGTGGCTAACAAGGTCTGCTATTTTCTTCATTGTGATAAACTCTAAATTAAAGTTCTCAAATAGTATTTTCCTATGGTAGATCCTAGAAAATAAAGGTTGGTTTACTATGTTGTAGCATAGGATATTTGTTTCAATTTAAACGATGATGCAGATTCAAGAGAAATGTGTTCATGTAACCTCGGTGGATTGGGCCAATAGTAAAGTAATGAAATGCATGCCATATGTAAACTTATCTTTGATACATTAGTAGACCAATCAGAAGTTGGGACCTTTATATGCACCACCATTTTTTAAAGCAACTTGAATTAATGTAGCACTTGGATTCCTCCTATGGTCGAGACACAACATATTAAATAGTAATTTGCTAAATTTATTATTAGGCTTGGACATAAATTAGGCTCATAGCTGGATCAATGTAAGTTGAGCTCGGTCAAGGCTAAATGAGCACCTTATCTAAATAGCCTGAGGTGACTGTAGTTTGCTGAGGCACCTTAAGTGGTTGTTAAATTTGGACAAGGTGGGATGCACTTTGGCCAGGGTAGTGGTGAGTTCTTAGGGATGAGTTTGTCTCTCTCGAGGTGGAAGTTGGTGTTGAGGCATAGGTGAGCTCGTCCAAGGTGGGGTGCCGCTACTGATGTGTTGTACTTGCTAGGGCGGGGAGAGGTTTAGGCTTGAGGCTTTGTTTTTTTCTCTCTCTTGCTCTTCTATAAACTAGTGCACTGCTCGACCATACCTTTCTACATGGTGGTCTACTCGATATCTTATTTACTCCATCCTAATAGTGTGGCATAGTTATGTGTGTGTGTTGGCTGGGGTCGTCTGAAAAGGTTGTGAAAAATGTTTTTATCATTGTAGGCCATGGTAATTGAGTGTTGTCCAATGTCATCGTGCTAAGTATCTCTGATTGGACTCGCCTTTCTCACTGTAGCAAAGCCATTCTACCCATATACTCGCCTTTCTCACTATAGCAAAGCCATTCTACCCATATACCGCCATATTTTTATGCATGTAACGTCATGATGTATGCTTTGGGACTTGGGTGATCAAAGTCGAACCTTGGAAGCCATCTATTGGGTTATTATTCAAGGGTAAAGTTGTTAATGCCAGCTCCTCTGAGATTTAATGTTGGCCGACACTTTCTGCAAAGAAATGTATTTCATTATACTGATCACGTTTACTGGTTGTGTATCAAATTTACTTGACTCCTGAAATTATAATTCAAAAGAATCAAATAATTTTGTAAGATGGGTTGTTTGAGAAACTCAATGAACCATGCATGGAATCGTGAACATGAAATACTCTCAAATCCGGGCGAAGTCAGGTGTCTGTCTTCCCTTATGCGCTAGTCATTGTCTGGGTTAGTAGTCATCTTGATTTACCTTTGCCGTGTTGGCTCTAGGACGGATTGGCGAGGGCGCTGGAGGTGAGCAAATCGCCTTTTGTCACCATGAACATGAAGATACTCAACTTTGATCTTGGTTAATCTTCATATAGTTCACTACACAGTTCATATCCTAGAGATAGGGATGTTTCTCAAGCCGTGAAGATCTGGCCCGACGATTAGTTGTTTTTTTTATTACTTAGAAACTTAGGACAGATGGATTTATCTTGATGCAAACATTTGTTCTCGATGGGCATTAACCAGAAAAGGATTTGCATGCTCTTATCTGGATCATGGTTCACTTTTTAAGGCTGAAACTTTGGCAATCTGAACCTTTTTCAGATTTGTTGTTGATAAATCAAAGAAAGTTTGTAATGGTTCTACAAACAAAAAACACTCATTTTGCATTTCATACAACTGAACAAGTCTTCGAAAGGGTTCTGAATACTTGGTGTCTTTCCTGCATTCTTACAAGCCAAGCTAAAATTTTCCCCCCTGATTTCAGCTAGCAAATAAATTTGTGATATATGTTCTTTCAGAGCAATGGACTTCCTAGTGGAGCTATTTCGGAACTTGCTGGATCATCCAAACTGGACAATGACACAAGTGTGCGATGATTCCTACACAAAGACCTTAAAGAAATGGCACGGCTGGCTTGCCAGTTCTAGCTTTTCCGTAATACATGTTACTGCTATTTCTGTTCTTATGTTTTACCCTTCCAATTACTTACCAGCGAAGTTCCTTTCAGATTGCTATGAAACTTGCTCCTGAAAGAAGGAAGTTTGTAGAGCTCATCGGCGGATCTGGCAACCTCGATGCTGACATGGAGCAATTTTGTAAAACATTTGCTCCTCTTCTTGCAGAGAACCACACCTTCCTTGTATGAACCCTAAACTTGGTTATCATCCTCCAATTAATCTACACGAACTCACATAACTTGCTGCTTTCCTCTTCGTGTAGGCCAGTGTCGGCTTCGACAATATGAAGGCTTCCTGATTGCAACAGCTAAGTTTGCTCTGTTTCTCACATTACCTTCTTTTTGCCGCCTATTTTGTTTCGGTTTCTCAACTATAAAAATAATGAAAGAGACAGTCAAACTGTACATGGCATCTGTTGCCATTTCATCACTTTTGTAGTGAAAAAATTGATTTCATCTTCTGAAGTATGCACCTGTTTTTCAGTCAGTGAATAGTGAGGTGTGTTGCTCTTATCATGGTTCAAAATACCACCAATTCATGATCTTTCATCGTAAACTCGCATTATTGTAAGTTAGTTAAAGCAATTGTATATTTGGAAAAATTTATGGGAGGATCGAAAAAAAGAGGAAAGGCTTTAGTAGGCTTAGTTTACTTGTCGAGGGACGAGGAGAGGGAAGTGCAATCTTATGGTGTTGTTTGCTTGATATAGGAAACAAGAAGGAAGAAAAAGGGGGAGAAGTGTAAGCTAAGAATTTGCCTAGCAAGAGATTTGCAGCAGTCATTTGACCAAGTGTGATCTTTTGTTTACCCAAAGGGAGAGGAGAGGAGAGGAGAGGACTCAATCCTGACTCTCTCCTCCCCCTCGATTGATATGATCAATCCGCAGGTAAACAAGCCGCAAGTATAGAAGAGAATTCAATCGACAGTACCTTTCCTGCTCATGAAACCTGATATTCGATTCTCTTGTGCTGCAACTTAGTTGAATTGTTGAATTAAATTGGTTTGCTTTGGATGAAAGGTGCATGAATGTTGCGTGACCAAACTTTCTCTTCGATTGCATGGAATGTGTGACTTCAATCAATATTCCCCTCCCACCAAACACACATGAACACTTTTACATGGATTTTTGCTGAAATTATCCGACTCATGAGTGTAATTCTATAATTAAAATTATATATATATATATAGGGGTTCAATGTGAAAATTGTTATGAATCACATTATCACCAATGGCGGAAGTACGCCAACACCGACATTAAAGAGATGAAAGCTAAGGGAATAAATGGGATTAAATACCTCAGTAGAATGTTGGTGTTGCGCTAGTAGACATTGACATAAGAGACGAAAGCTAGATGAAAAAATGAGATCAAATATCCTAGCTTACACCCATGGTGGGCGATCTCCGTGGGCGCCTCTCACACGGGAGGTGCCTCCGTTCATTGGAGGGACCAAACTGGTGTGGCATGGCCTTGTTTGGTGCGACCTTGGACCACCTCCCTCATTTGAGGGATGGAGCATGAAGAGACAACGATGGTGTTAAAGAGGAGGGTCCTGAGCCACCAGAAAAGATCAACAAGCGAGGGAGGTGTTAAATGAGAGGGTCCCTTAAGCCAACATAAAAGATCGACAAACCTTACTCCTCCTCTCGTCTTTTATTATCAATCTAACATTGTATTTTTTACGGGTGCATAACTAGTACATTGCTCTATGAAGATAAGAAGACACAACAATTAAGATTAATTCCGCTAATTAACTCTTACGATAATATTCTATGGATTTCTTCTATCCATGAGATTGTATACTAACTAATGCAACTTACTCTATAATATAATTTGAAAATTAAATTTGTTTGAATAATTTCGGTTATATTTGTTTCAAAGAAAGAAAATTTGAATGGAAATAAGATAGTAAAAAAGATTTACTCGACCTACTTTAAGTGCACCATTTTTTGGCATTTACTAGGTGATTAGTTTATTCTTTTAGAAAAATACCTCTCGGCTCAACTCACTTCACCATCGATTTGTTTCTAGCCAAACTCCAATTGATGACTAGATGTATTCTAGTTAATTATTGACCGTCAAGATGATTCAAAATTAGAAAAAAAACACGTAAATAGATTCTGAAATCATTAAGAGTACAATCATGCTCATTTGAAACGAATTATTAGATCAAAATAGTCCGGGCAATAGGAAGGCCTTTTCAATTTCCTATATATTTATGTTCTGTTTATCTAAAGAGGGGAGGATGGATAGTGATCCGGAGTAACCCGGACGGAGATGCGGGTCCGCCTGGACGAGACGTTTATGAAGATCTAATCCCCGGTGGAGCACATAGAACGGAGCAGTCAGCCGGGGCCAATTTGAGGGCGGGTCAGTCGGGTCGAGGGGTGTCGGTCGGCCGACTTGAGTGTTCTCCGGGCAGCCAGACTGAGGTGCCCAACCACCGGGCTAGATTCCCAACGCGCATGGGATGTCGTTGCCGGCCAGCCGGCCTGGCTGATACCAGGCGGGCAGCTGGACCACGAGTGACCGGCCGGTTGGCCTCGAGCATCCGGTCGGCTGGGACTAGGCAGCCGGTCGGGCCCGGGGCATTCGTGAGCCGTGAGGGATATAGCCGAGTGCCTCTCGAAATGTGATGGACTTAGTAGACCTCCTTGTTAGACAATAAGACAAAGTGGACCCACTGAGGTGGCGAACATTCATGGAAGGTTGGTGGTCGTACCTCTATGTTTACACTAAGAGACAATAAGGCTGCGTTAGCCCCCTGAATCGACAGACAGTTATGAAAGGCTGGTGACCTTACTGCTAGGTCAGAGGGCTACACGGTACTACGATGGGCTCGGTCGCCTTCTTGTCGGCTGTTAGAGGCCTGTAGATGGATTCGTTGGCAGCAGGGGACCAGTCCTGTCGGTTATCTAGCCTATATAAAGGCCCCTGGGATAAAAGAAAAAGGGATCCACAGTTCTTATCCATCACTCGCCGGAAGTTTTGACGGGATTGAAATTCCCTGGTAGCCCCTTCGTCGGACTTCTGCCCAGCTAGTCCTCATCCTCACCGAAGGAGGCGTCTTCGGCAGGACCTTCGGACGACCGGAGGGGAACTCAATAGCTCACAGCCGAGTACTGACCCGGTCGACTGAACTTCCATCATCCGACTGGAAGGTCTCCATAGCCCGGTCGGCGGTCTCTCCTAGCATTCGGTCGACAACCCATCAGCCATCCTTCGGTCATGATCCGAAGCCCATCATCGGTGGCCCACTTCACTTGCTGATAGGATCAAATTTGGCGCCGTCTGTGGGAACTTCTTCGCCTGATCAGAAGACAAAAAATGGGCGACTCCAAGATGACTATCACCATTTCGGAGGATTTCGAGCTGCTGGTCGTGGCAAAGGCCCAGAAGCTGGCCTAGCAACAATTGAGCAGTGACCTAATGGCACGAGTGTCGGCCGGCGGGGGGCTTGCTCGGTTGGCGGAAGAAGCTCACTCTGATACAAGTACTCACGTCCTCCGAGCCCTCTTTCGACCGGGCCTCTTCCAGTCATGAGGCCCAGTCGGATCGGGTGGAAGCCTCTTCCAGTCATGAAGTCCCGCCCGACCGGCCAAGGGAAAGGCGGTGGCTGATCAGACAGTGGCAGATAGGACGGGCCTCCCCCTTGGCGAGCCACATCCTCCGAGACCCCGTCCCAAGCATTTCCGCCTCTTGGCTATCCTAGAGTACGGAGGGGTCTCAGACACAGAGGAACACTTGGCCAAATTCGAAAACGCAGCCCTACTATATCAGTATACTGACGACAACAAGTGTCGGGCATTCCTGACCACGTTGGCAGGTCCCACCCAGCGTTGGTTCGATCGACTTCCCACCGAGTTATAAGTGGGCCAGACTCCCACGAACCCACCGACCCCCGAGCCCGACCGGGCGTGGCTGCCCACGTCCATTTCGATCCGCCCGGAGCAGTGTCCAGACTCTCGCCCGCTGCGAGTTATAAGTGGGCAGGCTCTCACGAACCCACCGACCCCCAGGCCTGGAAGAAGAAGTTGCCGAGCTCCTGTTTCTTAGGGTAGTAGAAAAAGTGAAAAATGTGGGGGCGGAGGGGCACGCGATAAAGGGTGAAGAGGATGACAGTGTCACATAAGATCCGAATAGCATTAAGAGATAACTGGGAGAGAGGAATCTGGAAATATCTATAGGTTTCAGCGATGAAAGGATTCAAGAGAAACCTTAAGCCACCTAGAAATTGGTCACCGAAGACAGTAAAAAATCCGAGCGGGGGCAGATGGGGTCGGTCATGATGGTTTGGGATGATCAGGCGGTAGTCCTTGGGCATATGGTATTCCTCCCGGAGGGAGTCAAAATCATGACTGCCCATGATGAACATCGAAGTGGTGTACCACGGGATTGGGATAGCTACAGGGGCGACCATGGAAGTACCAAGAAGTTGATCGGACAGGATGGAAAGGTCAACAGAAGTAAAAAGGGAGGGAAGGAAGCTCACCGAGGGTTATGCCGACCGAAGGAGGGCTAGGGAGCACGACCGGGGAGGATGGACGGACAAGAAGGAGACGGCGATGGCGGTGGTGTGGTAGAGGAATGACGAATGCTGAAAATGACCTAGGTGGACCCTAGGGGCTATTTATAGGGGTGCCTGTCGTCCGATGGCAGGAGGGAAAAAAGCGGGATGTGATATCCATCGTTCGTGGCCGCCAAGCGATAATTGGCTTTGGGAAGGTTCGCCTGACACCGCGCGTGGCTTCCGAAGGGTGACGCCTCATCGACACTCAATGTGAGGAAGCCACGTGTAAGCATTAAATGAGTGATGGGACCGAAGAGACGCCTGATATAATGACGGCACGGGCGTCGCCTTGAAAACGACAAAATCATCGGTCCAGGGTATGGGGAATAGTACTGCTATCCTGATTGGGCATCCCTGGTCGGGAAGTCTAGTCAGTCGCTTGCTCATCTCCTTCAACTAGACTCGAAGGGAAGACATGTGATCCGGGATAACCCAGACGGGGATGTCGGCCCGCACGGACGAGGCGTTTATGAAGATCTAACCCCCGGCGGAGCCCATAGAACGGAGCAGTCAGCCGGGAGCCAATCTGAGGGCAGGTCAGTTGGGTCGGGGGGAGGGGTGCGATCAGCCGTCTTGAGTGTTCTCCGGGCAGCCGGACTGAGGCGCCCAACGACCGGGCTGGATTCCCAACGCGTGTGTGGTGTCGTTGCCGGCTAGCCAGCTAGGCTGATACCAGGAGGGCAGCTGGACCACGAGTGACCGACTGGCTGGCCCCGGGCATCCGATCGGCTGAGAATAGGCAGCCGGTCGGGCCCGGGGCATTCGCGAGCCGTGAGGGATATAGCCGAGTGCCTCTTAAAATGCGAGGGACCTAGTAGACCTCCCTATTAGACAATAAGACAAAGTTGACCCACTGAGATGGCGGACATTTATGGAAGGTTGGCGGTTGTACCTTTATGTTTACACTTGGAGACAATAAGGATGATTAGCCCCCTGAATCGACAGACAGTTATGAAAGGCGGGCGACCGTACTACTAGGTCAGAGGGCTACGTGGTACTAGGATGGGCTCAGCCGCCTTCTTGTCGGCTGTCAGAGGCTTGCAGATGGATTCGTTGGCAGCAGAGGACCAGTCCTTGTTGGTTATCTAGCCTATATAAAGGCCCTGGGGGTAGAAGAAAAAGGGATTCACAGTTCTTATCCATCATTCGCCGAAAGTTCTGACGGGATCGGAATTCCCTTGTAGCCCCCTCGTCGGAGCTCCGCTTGGCTAGTCCTCGTCCTCACCGAAGGAGGCGTCTTCGGCAGGTCCTTCGGATGACCGGAGGAGAACTCAATAGCTCACAGCCGAGTACTGACCCGGTCGGCCGAACTTCCATCATCCGACCGGAAGGTCTCCATAGCCTGGTCGGCGGTCTCTCCTAGCATTCGGTTGGCGACCTAGCAGTCAGCCTTCGGTCAAGATCCAAAGCCCGTGATCGCGGGGTGGCTCACTTCACTTGCTAACAGGATCAGATAGATAAAATAAATCTAGGGGCATGGAAAGAGAATGGAAAGGAAAAAAATCCTTTCCTATACATACTTGTTTACTTTGATTGAGAAAGATGGTACATACAGTATAATTTTGTAAGTGAAAAAATACATACATTATTTTTTTGATACATGGTGTAATTTTGTTAATTAAAAAGGATACATGTTTTATTATTATTATTATATATATGGTGTAATTTTGTGAATAAAAATGGGTACATGTGTCATTTTTTCTCCATCCATTGCTTTTCATCCAATTTTGAAGGTGATCGATTTTCACTCTAAAATCATCCGTATTCGCTAATGGATTGTATTTCTCTTTCCTCTTAAAATTTTAATGAAGCAAGTGACGAAATTTTTTTCTTAGTTTTACTTTCCGCTCTCCCAAATAATCTGACCCTTAAGGATCGAATACCAATTTCGATAGAGTAACAAATGAATTTCTCTTAATAAACGATTGACCTAAAAATATTAGATTAATAGGTCATCCGTTGTGAATGTTTCTCGATTTATCTTGATAGTCGGTGAAAAACTTTATAAGATTAAGCTGATCACTCTCAAAATTAATCGATGTAAATAGATATCTGGTATAACTAAAAAAATATTAGATCAAAGTCCCCTCTGTGTGTGTATATATATATAAACTAGTATCCAAGTGATGCTAACACCGCCAAACCAACACTATCAACGTGATACAAATTAACAATCAACATTGATGCTAGTTTCTACAAATAAGCACCACTAAGTTAGTGGTGTTGGTTTCTCAAACTTATTTTTCGAACTAATACCATATTGGTGTTGGTTTTTCCAACTAACTCAATGTTGGTGCTGGTTTCCACGTGGAATTGGTTCGAACCAACACTATTTGAAATTGATTTCTATAAACTAGTACTAACGTGGTGTTGGTTTCTACAAACTAACATCATTTTAAATGCAAAAGGTGGTGTTGATTTCTACAAATAATACCACTTTACATATAAGAGTGAGAAAAATCAAAGTACATGGAGAGAGAAAGATTAAAAAATTAAATTGTTTTATCCTATGATCGTGTCAAATGATCACCCTAGAGATATGCAGGCTATATATATATATAAATAATATTTAAAATTATAAAGTCATCGAAACATTTTAAGAAAATTCCATGCATCATTATCAAAAAATATCAAAAACGCATCTTATGATATTTTTTTATTTTAAAATACTTATTTTCAAATAGTTATAACAAAATTTTTCTAATTTCATTAAAATTAATATATATATATATAATATTATTATATTAATACATTCTTCATGACTTATATATTAAAATTATTATTATATATATACTACTATTATATTAATATATTCATTAAAACTTATTTAAAAATTACTCTAATTTTGTTAAAATCACTTCAACATTTAATATAAATATCACATTAAAAATAATATAAAATATTATTTGACAATAAAAGTTGAAACTAAACAAAATAATGTTCTTTAAATTTTTTTTTATTCCTTTAAAATTTATTGCATCACCAATCAACTCGTGCTTATAAGTTATAAAGACATGATAACACACTCCAATTGATAAATTAGAAATATATCAATTAATTTATAATATTATTATTTTTTTAAAAAAGTAAATAAATAAACTGCGAGGACAAAATAAAATAAAATCACGATGAAAGGGAAGTTGTATAAATCGCACTGCCTCCTACACTCCTCGTCTTCCGCGTAGCTTCACAGCGACCCAGTGAAGGGACCAGCCTTCCTCTCTCTCTCTCTCTCTCTCTCTCTCTCTCTCTGTGCTGCCATGGAGAGGAAGCCCGCGGCGGCGGCAATGGCAGTGATGGGGGTCCTGCTCGCTGTCAGTGTAGTGCCGTCGGACGGCGCCGTACTGATCGTAGGAGATGCCCTGGGATGGACCATCATGGGAAGCCCTAACTACACCGCCTGGGCCGCAAGCAACACCTTCCATGTCGGCGACACCATCGGTTAGTTCCCCTCCCATTCCCTCCGTCCCCCGTTCTTCGATCTCTATCAGCGAATGAAAAGCTTGTTTTGCTTCTCAGATTTCATTTTGAGGGAAAAAGTAACAGTTCATCTTTCACTTTCAGTGTGATTTCCTCGTCTTTTCTCGAAGGTGCTTCTATTCTGGAGGACAAATCTTAACTCTCTGTTTGATATATGACACAGATTTGTTCGATCTGTATATTTTTAATTTTTAGGGGAAGTATGAGTTCATTCCTCACATCTACTTTGATTTTTATGTGGTTTTTTTTTAAAAAACTTTTTGTTAGATCTGTAACAAAGATTTCTGGTTTCATTTTTCCAAATACTTTTTTTTATTTGTGGATTTCTTGTAGAAATTGAAGGTTTCTAGCTTTTGCTTATCTCTAGTATGTAGTATCTCAGCCAGAGACAGTTAAATCTCCATACAATTATCTTGTCTCTATTTTCATCATGTAACTAAAACATAATTTTTCTTGTTTTTTTATATATAATTTTTTAAAATTTTATAGCATAAAATTTCTTAGTTGATCCTTGAACTAGGCATACATGAAGGACACTGTTCATGATTTTCCCCCTTTGGTCTATGAAACTTATAAATACACACATGTAAAAAGATAGTGATAATAATGTGTTCATTTGACACTAGGTTTTAGTATTTCTGTGGGATCTCTGAAGGAAGGAATTCATCTAGATATATCATACTCACATGGTGAAGTTAGTTGCTGGTCAGCATGGGTAAGAAAATTTCAATACACTCAATTGAGGCAACTCCATGATCGGCAAGTGTGTTCCTCAGTTCTAAAAGCTTGATCGTGTGAGTTTGTGTTCTGTGAGCCGCGGTGAAGAGCTAGGGCAAATTCAATGAGGTCACCCTTCTTCAATTCCCCGATTGAAATGAAGCCTTCAACCTCCTACACACTTTGAAAAGCTCTAACAAATGATGAAGTGTAACTCATAACATTTAACTGTACATGCTGGCTGTCGAAACTTGAATTCTGGCTTAAGAATTCGCGATTGTTCTCCATGAGCATACAACATTCATGTTGCCATTCTTCAACTCTAGCCGAGTTGTTTTCCCTTTAAAATTTTCAGATCTTCAAGGTCAATTTGCCCCTCGGGACAGGATTAACTCTGTTTTAGATCTATCCAAATACAGCGGGGCTGGTAGGCAACTAATTGCATTGATTGACTTTGTCATCATCGGAAACTTTTGTTTGTTGATTTTGGAAATGTGATCTTGCTTTCCTTATAGTATCACTAATGTTTTAAAAGAGATGATAATGGCTATCAAGCTAAACAAAGCTTTTGTTTTTACCGTAAAAAGCAAAAGCATGTTTGGCTTGGTCCGGCAATGGGGAAACCCTCTCACAAACTTCTTCGCGTTAGTAGGCGATGATTCATGCCCTTATGTTCAATTTTCTGATACTTGTTTTGCTTTATGTAGATTTATTGTCGACCAAAATTTATTCTTTCTTCTAATTTCTTCATAAGATGCAGCCTCAAAATTCAAGATCTACCTTCCATGCCTTACTAATTCATTTTATCTTCCCAACTGGCAGTGTTCAGGTATAACAACAGCTTCCACAATGTGCTTGAGGTCAACAAGACCAACTTCGACGCATGCAATAGTTCATTTCCAATTTCCACCCATACAACCGGCAACGACTCCATTCTGATCCAGCGTAAGGGTCACCACTACTTCATCTGTGGCTTTCCGGGTCATTGTGATGCCGGACAACGGGTGGATATTAAAGTCTCAAAGCTTTCCTCTGCTGCCCCTTCCCCTTCCCCCACCGCAACCGCATCTAGCTCCCCATCTGGTTCCTCTGCTAGCAGTGGCATCTCTCCAACCGCCAGTCCTCCTAAGTCCAACTCAGGAACAAAAGCTGTTCCCACACTACTCGCTGCTATTATCGCTGTGTTTTGCTTTGCCACCTCTGGTGGCCTTGTTAGGCAGGAGTAGTGGGGTTGCAATTGTTTCTTCTACGAGACTATTGTGCTTATTTTAACCTATCTTGCATCAGTGTTAAGTTAAACCATTGAAAATTGGCATGTGGACATCTGAACTCCTTAACCATCTGTTTCCTATTATTGTCTGCTTTGCACTTCTTTATCTTTAAATTGTCATGATTTCAGAAATTTAAAGTATAAGCTTGTATAGTTCTTCAAATTAGTTGGGATCACAAGTTTTATTTGCTTTATGTTGAATGCACTTTTAGACTTCCATATGGAATAGTAGTATCTTAATCAATGTCTTTGCTTTGGATGTTTAGCTCCACTATGTAATTGTTCAAGTAGCTTTACAGACTGATTCACTTTGGAAAAAATGATGAATCAGACAGTAGATTGAACCTAGGATCGATTCGGTTTCATAAAAATTTTTATCGGTCATCAGGATAAATCAGAAGCACTCACAGTGGACAGTCAGAAGTCCAGTGTCCCAGGGTTCGCGTTTATTTGGAGAAATTTTTTTTACAAAATGCGTCATAGCTAGGGATCGAATCGTGGATGTCTGGGTTAATGACTAGTTACCTACCGCTGTACCATAGTCCCGGAGGCTAAATTATAATAATAAACTCAAAATAATGGGGCGCCATATTTTTTGTAGATCAAAATATTGAGCTTTAAAATAATAATAATAATAATTTATTCACAGTATCGAACAGTTTGCAGATCATAGAATTTAGCTCTTAAACAATAAGATTCTATGAATCAAAGTATTGAGCTACTTTGTTCATACTTGATGAAAGTATTCAGCTGTTGAAAAGTAATATGAATAAAATGTGGAAAGTATTAAAAAGAATAAAATGGAAAAGGAATACTAATATTTAATAGTAATTAAGTGTACTTTTGATTAATGATGAAGTAATAGAAAATAAATTGAGATGATATGATAAAAAACATATAGTTAGAATAGTTGATTTTATTAGGGGGAAGACATAAAGGTAAAAAAAACTAATATGTTATCGAATTGAACATTATTAGACAGGTTACATAATTAAAATAAATATGAAATACTTTGAAGTCCGTCAATAATTTAAATATTATCAATGCTGGTATTAACATGATTCAATCATGAGGTAAAATAATCAAAATTATAAGAGTGTGTTTGGTTCAAGTTATCATATATAAGGTAATAGGGAATGAAACATAACCTGAAGTTATTTGGTTCAATTTAAGTAATAAAATAAATTCTTGTTTGTTTGGAGGTAATAGTCTATAACATAATATAATATTTTATCGTATTGCCCTTTTGAATTTATTTATATAATTTTTTTAAAATATTAAATTAAAAAATATTCATCGGCGATATCTATGTCGGCGTCGGCGTCGACGTCGACCATCGGTGTCCGTGTAGGCAATAGATGTCCAACACCGACAGTCGACTGTCAGCGCCGAACGCCGATGATCGGCGCAGATCGCCGGTGGCTGTCGGCCGGCTGTCGACATCGACCGCCAACGATCGGTGTTGACCCCGACCGTCGATGGTGGTCGTCGATCGCCGGCCGCTGGCGGTGGTCGTCGGTCGGTGGTCGCCGGTCATCGGCCATCGACGGTGGTCGTCGGGCGTCGACGGTAGTCGTCGGCCGTCGTTGTCGATCGTCGTCCGCGAATAATACTTCCGGAAGTTAATAAATTGTAATGGTTATTTTCTTCTTAAATGTAAATATTGGAGGATAATTTTGGAAAGATAAGTTTCATAATCCCAGAATCAAGAAAAACCTTACTTTCTTAAGATTTTTCGATTCCGGGTTGCATGACCCTTTTACTGTCGTGTCGGGCATCGATCATTATTTGAAAATCGCTAATTATCTAAATCAAATAAGATTTTCGTTGATAACCTTGGATGGATAACCAAGATTATCAAGGATAACCCTCAACCAAACGCAACCTAAAAACATAAATTATAAAAACTGAAATGGTTTAGCAAACTGAGGATGATGTTATGCATAGACTAAGCAAAGAATCAATATATAAATATGAATCACAGTGATATGTAGAAATCTTCTATCTTTGTAAAAAAATAAAAAATAAAAAATAAAAAAAGAGTCCACAGAGAGGTCCTTTAAAAAGTACCTTTTGAAGGCAGGCCGAAAGATGGAGCTTATTTCTTCTGGCGCATGTAAGTCCAAACAGTTTGTTGCTTCATGATGGCACTTAGTTGGACACCAAAGTGCTGCTTCTTACCACTCCCAAGTCTCGGACCCCCCTTCTTCATATTTGCTAGCCTCTGGCCATTAGTTTTTGGCTTGGTTTTCATCTACTTTTCCATATGAACCAGCTGAACTGGTCCCGTCTAACTTCAATCATCATTCTTCATATATTTTCTGCCTCCTCCTATCTGTTTGTCATCTTTTCAGCTACTGGGGACACTTCAGCACACAGCCAATTTGTATGTGGACCAGTTCTACTTTGGTCTCTGCAGAAAAGTATAGAGAGGCCTTCACATGTGAGACTACCAGAGAAAAAGGCAGCAAGCACACTTGGTTTTGTTTTGTTTTTTCACATCACTTAAGACATTTCTGATTGTACAGTAGATGATAATTATAATTTGAGGGGCATCTTTAAGAAAAGCATTAGGAGCTAAAATAATTTTTTTTTTCTGCATTAAAAAAAAAAAGTGGAGGGTTCTTAAGTGAGTGACAGACTTTTTTTCACATCCTCCACTTTTGTGTTTACTTTTGGTGCTTGGTGATTGCATCAGAGCTGCATCAGGCATACATCACATTGAAGTGTTGTGAGCTTATTCTTGCTTGTTTGGTTCACAAGCATCCAGCATAGTACTTGTTTTCTTTATAATATTTAATGCAGGAATTATTATTGTATTTCATTTTAAAATGTAATTTAAAACATCTATCCTCAATCATTCTTAATTATTATTATTCTATGGAAAATATCGTTCTACTATTCGATAGCAAGGTCTGAATAGACTAGATAGATTGCATGAGACTAGTAGCTAGAATGAGCTAGGAGGACTTAGGATAAGGTGAAACCAATGTGCTGAACACACGAGAAGGTTAAATAAGGTGAACATATTTAGCAAGATAAATAGGACGAGCAAACTAGATGATCAAAGCGGGCTCGACAAGTCTAGTGAGCCAAATAGGCTAAGGAATTGTGTCGAGATAGCAAGTAAGCTAGACAAGCCAAGAGAGTCAAATGGGCTTAACAAGCTTCGCGAGTTACACAAACTAGAAAGAAAATGGGTAAGTTGTTTTTTATTCTAGCAAACTACCTACAAGTAGTAGTTGCTTCTAGAGTTGGGAGGATGAATCCAGGAGGAGAAAGAAGAGAAAATATAGGTCCTGATCCTGTCGCGAGGCGAGGTGGACTTCGAAGGGTGAGATGGTCTCCTGAAGCTTACGAGTTGCTGACGCGGGCTCCGGTGTTCACTCCTGGCCTGCAAGACAAAGACCGTTAGAATCCGCCGGGAAAAGTCCCCAGCAAGGTACTCCGACGGTCAAGTCAGTCCCCGGTGGTGGTAGAGCAAAAGGAAAGCAATAGAACAGTAAAATTGCACTGTCGCGCGCGTACCTGGGGCGTGTGGAGTGGAGAGGCTTATATAGCCGGGGAAGCTGACAGCTGCTGCCCAACCTGCCACCTTTTGTCCCATAGCGAGGACAGGGCAAGACATGTCCAGAGGTGGCAGGGTGATGTGTCGCATACCGGAATAAGGAAAATGACACTGTCAACTTAAAGGCTAGCGTCGTCGGGCGCCGCTTAGCCTGACACAGAGGTATGTGGTTGCGGTACGGGGGGTCAGGATATGGCAGGAAGATCATGGTGTCAGCGGGATGCTCGCAATTCATGCTGGAATGATACCATACCGGAGCCGACCCGTACTCCTTCTGCTAGTCCTGTGTTAGGGAGTGGTTGTTCTGGCGAGTCACGACAACATCTCAAGCGCAAATGCCGATTGAAGGCATAGAATGAAGAGGCCGACTGAGGGCCTAGAACGATGGTGTCGACTGGGGGCACAACATGAAGGGGTCGACTGAGGGCCTAGAATGATAGTGCCGACTGGGGGCACAACATGAGGAGGTCGACTGAGGGCCTAAAACGATGGTGCCGACTGGGGGCCCAGCATGAGGAGGCCGACTGAGGGCCTAGAACGATGGTGCTGACTAGGGGCACAGCATGAGGAGGCCGACTGAGGGCCTAGAACGATGGTGTTGACTGGGGGCACAGCATGAGGAGGCCGATTGAGGGCCTAGAGTAGCGGTGACAACTGAGGGCACAAGATGAGGAGGTTGACTGAGGGCCTAGAGTGCTGGTGCGCTTCGGTGACACACCAAGTAAAGCCTCCTCTGACTCGGGTTTACCCCAGGAGCGTGGGTCGCCACGCGTCGGCTAGGAGTCGAACCGAGAGGGCACGGGGCAGGCCCGCGATAGTCTGGATGCTTCGTTTATGCGACTTTGAGGAACGTGGGTCGCCACGCGCCCGATCGGGGATACTGAGTCGGTGTGTGTGAGGTATGCTGCTATGACTTCAGATCTGTGAGTTTGGGATCCCCGACTGGAGAACTGAGATTCAGCGGCGCTGTGAACGAACCTTGGACTCTGGCCCCGACCGATTCCTGGACTCGGGGGCTTGGGGCTTCGCCTCCTTATCCGATGATACTTTACATGGCCTTCCCTTCTCGTTCGGGAACTACCGGGTGAAACATTCCATGGCTCTCCGCCTATCTTCGGGCGTCAGGCTGCCGGCCATGAACGAAGCTGGCCCGAGATCAGATCCGGGAAAAATGAAAACAAAAATTGCACTTGCAAAAGCTCCCTAGTTGTGAAAGTTTATCATAAAAGCTTCACTTCGAAACCTAAACTGTAACCTTCACACTCTCTTAAGCTTCGTCATAGTCGCTTGCTGTAGCTCCAACACAAAGGCCTAGTCCTTATAATTTCTCACATAAGCTTGTCCCTTGCGGTCGCTCACGAAAGCTCTATCATGCTTACTTGCAGAAGCTCCCACTAAAGCCTAGCTCCTCTTGACATCGGATCTCTCAAACTTAAGGATAAGTTTTACCCAGGCCTACTATCACACAACAATTTTTAAAACCAAGCCAACATTGTCAATGGATGGGAGACACATTGTTAAAATCTAAAAATAAATATTTATCATGTCATTCACCTTAATAAATTCAGACGACGACGAGAAAAAACAAAAAAAAAGGAATGCACTTCTGCAGGAGGTACACGGTGAGGTGCACTGATTGAATATTTATGTAACTTATTTTGCTACAAATAGGAATACATATATAATACAGGGTGAAGTCAGAATACCTTGTAATGGATGAAGTTGATATTCATGGGTAGATGAAATTTGTGATAATCATCGCCCGTTCATCTTCTGCTATAAAGATCAATTAGTTGATAGTTTCTGGAGAGTTTCGAGGAATGACATCAGAATATAGGAGTTTAAGGAAGATTGAGACACAATTCAACATTCGAAGTAAAGATTACTAAATGTAAGTGAGCAAGTCAATTGGCATACCTCAGGATAACAGTCTAGATGAATGATTCTCTGGGTTCTGGGTTAATAATCACTGAACAGGAAATTTTTCCCTGCAGCAATGAATTAGAGCATAGTCGAATACAGATTAGACAGAGATGAAGACAGGAGAATGATGCGAAAGAAAACAATATAAACCTGGACAACTAAAACTATTTATGGGCCCATATGGGTCACCTTTGTTTAAGAGATTTTTAACCTTTTTCATTGTGATCTATTTGTTAGAAAGTTAGTTAAATAGAAGATGCATTATAATTAAACATTAGAGAAGAATCGTTAAATTGTAGGATGATACTATCCTACAGTTCAGTCATACTATTTGTTAATCATCTTCATGGAAGCTGCTTCAGTGTGAAGAAATGGGACACCAATACCAGACATCTTGTAGAGTCTCGATAGAGAATGAAGTGATCGATACTAAACTACTACAACACAATGGATTACAAGCCAACCCTTCCTAATTAAATCCCTAAGGATTTTTCTTCACTAAAATATCACTTCTCATATCAAAAGCCTCTAAAACTGAAAGAATAGATATATTGAAACGATGGAAAGATGGAGGGGAGGGGATGAATGACAAGAAAGTATACTTTGACTTGTCCCCTTGAACCAATGAAAATAAAAAGGATGAATCACTTTTTCCATGATTAATGTGTGGATTAGCTTTCTCGTCCTTCCAATTAACTTTTGCCTTCAGTTTATCATGATCATTTGGGTTGCGGCTTTCTTTGAGGCTCCAGTCAGAGCAAGCTTGATGGAGCTAAAGTTGCTCTAGGAGGGCACTCAGCCAGTGGCAGTCACGGTAATAGCAATGAAAGGATCAAGCGAGGTGCCTAATGGTAGGCAAGCATTGGAAAGAAGAAGGTGGGTAACATGCAATAGTGAGTGCAATGAAAGGCAAGATAGTAATTTTGGATTGTCACAATCCCTCTCCTATCTCTTTTCTTTAACTAGTAAATGAATTTCATGAATTTGACTTACAAGAAATAGAGGGGAAAGGACTCCTACCCAAGAGAGAACAGAAAAATTGGTTGCAAGTAAAATTTTATCTTGTCCCTTTTCTTCTATTCCTAGATTTAGCTAGTAGCATGCTTCACTTGATTGTCTTATTAAACAACAAGCAATTGCACTCAGGTGAAGAAATCCAAGTCCTAATTTGCATCTCCAAATAACTTCATATATTCAAACTATGAGTGAATAAGATGGAACACAAAGCATAACCAATTCAATGTGCAATTGGGACGAGTAAGAACAAGATCAAGCCTTTGCAAAATTTACCTCAACACAATTGCACTGAGGTGAAGAAATCCAATTCCTAATTTGCATCTTCAAATAGGGGAATCAGTTCTTACATGTTCATATATCCAAACTATGATCGATTAGATTGAATAAGATGGAACAAAAAGCATAACCAATTCAATGTGCAATTGGGAAGAGTTAGAACAAGATCAAGCCTTTGAAAAATTTACCTTTACAGGGACATCGAAGAAGAAGAGCAGCATCCTGCCCTCACCCACGGTCTCTGTGTCCAAAGGCAGCGATCCCCTCGCATGATCCTGGATCAAATAGACATCTTTGGGAAACGGATCATGTTGAGCTTGAGCTTGGCGTAGACGACCCCTCGGACAATATGTAGCGGCCCCGTCTCTATGGTCCCCGCAGGCAACCCTCTAGGCCGACGACCCTACGGTCTTCCCACCCCTGGCAGTGGGTTTTTGCCTTCCCCAGGATTCGAACTCTAGACCTCCAGGCTAAGTACTAAAGTTCCTGAATCCTGCAGCTCACTTGGTACCAGGATTCAGGAACTTTAGTACTTAGCCTGGAGGTCTAGAGTTCTAATCCTGGGGAAGGCAAAAACCCACTGCCA
Organism: Boesenbergia rotunda; assembly: GCA_024364735.1. NCBI lineage: Eukaryota > Viridiplantae > Streptophyta > Magnoliopsida > Zingiberales > Zingiberaceae > Boesenbergia > Boesenbergia rotunda. The sequence continues at coordinate 336,525 of JAGFNQ010002137.1, forward strand.
GGGGTGGGAAGACCGAAAGGTCGCCGGCCAAGAGGGTTGCCTGCGAGGACCATAGATGCGGGGCTGCTACATAAAAAAGGCGTCTTTTTTATGTAGTGGCCCCGCCTCTATGGTCCCCGCAGGCAACCCTCTAGGCCGGCGACCCTACGGTCTTCCCACCTCTGGCAGTGGGTTTTTGCCTTCCCCAGGATTCGAACTCTAGACCTCCAGGCTAAGTACTAAAGTTCCTGAATCCTGGTACCAAGTGAACTGCAGCTCACTTGGTACCAGGATTCAGGAACTTTAGTACTTAGCCTGGAGGTCTAGAGTTCGAATCCTGGGGAAGGCAAAAATCCACTGCCAGAGGTGGGAAGACCGTAGGGTCGCCGGCTTAGAGGGTTGCCTGCGGGGACCATAGAGGCGGGGCCGCTACACCCTAATACGACCTCCCCTGGCCACGACCGTACCTGATCGATACTATGATGGAGCGGTAATTGAGAGCGAAGGCCGGATTGCGAATCCTGAGCCAGAGGAAGAACGCGGCGGAAAGGAGGACGACAACAATGGTAGAAAAGCCGAAGAGGAGGGTGGAACAAGAAATCAAGCCGAAACAGTAGAAGCATCCGCAGCCGCGAGGAGGGCGGCGACGTCGACAGGGATAGACGGGGAGCAAGACGTACACCGGGAACTCCGGGTCATGAAAAACGGCGACGGAGGAAGTGGCGGCGGTGACGCCATAGCACGTCTCCAAGGAACGAGGCGGCAGTAGAAGCAACGCCGCCGCCGGTTCGCCGGTTTTCTCCATCGCCGTCATGCGATTTCTCTCACTTCGCGTTCGCTCCGACTTCCAATTAATAATTCTGGGTGAGTGTGTATTTTATATATATATATATATATATATATAAGATTTTGATCTCCTGCGGACCGCTCCCTACGGACTACGTGCGAACCACGGCGCCACAACGCCTGATCGATCACCGGGGACTCGGGAGCGTCTCCGACGGGTTCACCAATCTCCCGACTGGTTCACCGTACGCCCTAGGGTTCGTCGCTCACCCCCTGGGTTATAGTTTTGTTCGGGGGCGGCGGTCGAAAGCCGCCGATGGTTCCGATCGACACAGGAGCGGCACTCGCCGTGCGTGACCGATCAGGGAAGTCCCTGATCAGTCGTCCGCACGCGGTCCGCACCTAATCATTCCTATATATATATATATATATATATATATATATATATATATATATATATATATATATAGAAGAATGCTATGCTGCGGACCGCGGGCTGCGGACCCTGTGCAGACCGAGCCTGCATGACCGATCATGGACTTCCCTGATCGGTCACGGACTTCCCCGGTTGGAGACTCCTCGACACCAACGGCGGCCTTCGGCTGCCGCCCCCGAACAAAACTATAACCCGGGGGGTGCGGTGAACTCGAGGGGGTATGGTGAAGTCGTCGGGGTACGGGTGAACCCGTTGGGGACGCTCCCGAGCCCCCGATGGCCGATCAGGCAAGTGCTTGATCGGTCACGGCCGTTGTCGCGCACGCGGTCCGCAGCATAGCATATATATATATATATATATATATATATATATATATATATATATATATATACTAGTATAATACTCGTGTGATGTACGAGAATCTTATACAATTCAAATTACATATTTAGTGATAATATATATGTCAATTTTTATTATTAAATGAAAAATTAAAATGAAAAAAGTAATTTTATTTCATCATGGATTTATATCAATATAAGATATAATATTATTTTTTATAATATAAGATATTAATGGTGATCATAAATTTTATAAGGGTGGTTGTGGATGCGATCTAAAGTTACTTTACTTTGATAGGGGTGTGTCAGGCCTGTGCTATAATGTAACACATAGACGACACATGAAAACCCTAGTATCAAGCTATTGTGATGGGTCATCCCCCATATAAAAATTAATTTAATATCAAAGTGGACCAATGACCCACATATCAGATATTAAACTGATAAGAACAGATACTACACTTGATCTTAGTCAAAAGGCCGAGAAAGATATGAGTTGCTTTACCGTTCTTTGTTCATTTTTATAATTGCTCTGTGTGTAATTCACCTTGGTAACTTCAGACGTGGGACTATCATTTTTCTTACATCAACTCAAGAGAAGCAAAGGCCTATATTTCATTAAAATTAAATTAAATTTATTTTTTATGTACTTTACTGTAATTATTATAACTTATTTAAAATTTTAATTTTGAAAATTTTAAAATATAATTTCATATTAAAATTTGAAATTATCTTTTGTGAATTTGATAAATTATTTTTTAAAATTTTAATTTTGAATTAATATCTGAATTTTTCTTTTTAGGATTTGTAATTATATATTTTTTCTTTTGAATTTGTATTTTTAATTATAAATTTTTTATTTAGAAAATTTATATTTGATTTAGGCGGAAATGCTAAGCTCTCTGTGAATGTCACGTCTACATGCAAAACTATATATATATACTTGTTTCATAAATATTATATTTAATAATAATTGATTAAAATTCTATCAACAATTTTTAAATTTATATAATTTCTTTTTTTTCCCTCAAAATTGCTACAAAGAAGAGAAACCCTTCTAGGTGAGCTCGAAATAAATAAGCTTTTGCAATCTATAATTTAGAGTAAACTTAAATCCAAATCGGGGAATATTTGCATAGAATGAGATTGAAGATTAAGCTAATCTGTGATTTATCTTACCTGGACAAGCATAATTAATTTTTTTACTACAATAGAATGAAATAGAAGAAGTCAACGGAATCATACTGTAGATCACAACAATCATGAGATGAAAACATGTACAAAGGTGTCCAAGAATAAATGAAAAATATTAAATCAGATAGTAAGCGAATCTGAAATGATCGATCTAGTCTAATAAAAGTTTTCTATCGATTATCAGGAAAAATTGAAAAATGTTCGCGATGAATGGTCTAAAAATCCAACGTTTTAAGATTCGTGTCTTATTTGAAGGAAAAATTCCTGTAAAATACGTCGTAATAAGGGCGAACCGCGGATACTTGAGATAACGACTAATCACCCTACCATTGCACCATATTCCCGAGGACCCATGAGTAGAAGAAAAGGCATCACCACTCGGCGATCTTGATCACATTGCTTGTGAAATCATATTAATGATTGAACCAGCTTCTTCCTTCGATGTTTCGACCATTGTGCCCTGAAGAGCCAGAATTAGATTCATGTCCTCGATCACATGAGTATGCACAAGAGGGTGAGGGGTTAGAATAAACATGAGAGGATTAGAGTCCTTCATCATGTAGAGGGTTCTCAAGCTTGGATTATAATCATGCAAGAGATATGTTTTCATCCCCTCTTAGGAGGAATTCAGCCTCCTAGATCCCTCAACCAAGACCTTATGGTGGTCTAGGAGCTACTCGTCTATGTGTATGATTAATGTTCGAGTCCCATCTAGTGCACTCCAGGATAACACCAACGGGAGAGGTATAACAGCAAGCGAGGAGAAGAGGCAGAAAGTATACTCCTTATTGCTCACCTCTTAGCTGCTCGCACACACTCACTCACCTTACCTACTTGATATTGGCAGTATAGCAAGCATGCTTACCCCAACTTGGTGACCTAACTGATTTCACCTAGCAGAAGGGATCGGATGTGCCTAGCACACTGGCTTTGAAATAAAAAGAAACTCAACACTCTATATATCAGTTCAGTTAGCTGGGCAGCTATAAGTCGAGCAACAGTTTCCTGCTTGATTCTTGAAGTTCGCCAGCAATCAGAATCTCATCCAAAATGTAGTATGTCTGTAAATTGCTTTGTTCAGTCAAGAGAGAGAATTCCCAAGAGTTCCATGTGAATTACAAACAATAATTTTAATAACACCATTACCTTGTGGAAATTGAAGATCAAATCAAGTTCACAGATCTGCCAGGACAAAAATAGACAAATGAAGCATAAACTTAATTGGAGTAGAACATTCCGAAAGATGCTTGTGTATTACTCACGCTGCCAAAGTAATGGTCTAATATCTCGACAATATGATGAATGATCTCGAGGATCTCCAGCTCATTGTCATCTTGATCGATGCACATGCAGAAGTAACGGTCTAATCACTCGACAAAATTGCAAAGTTTTGGTCCTCGTGAAAGAATAAGGCCGCTAAGTTCCCGGATAACCTTAAAATTGATGTGCAAACATTTACACAAATTAGCACAGACCAACACAACACCAAAATAACATTAGTTTGTTTTACTAAGTAATTTATGCAATGGTTCTAGGACACGATAACGATGCCCAATCACTTTAAAAATTCCGGAAGTTGAAAGCATCGCACAAATCACCATGTATCCTTTAGTTTTCATATGCAAAACCATCTAATACTTTTAAGAAGAAAGAACTGGCCCAAAAATTATACCAAGTCAACTACAGATTCTATGATATCATGCTTGAAGATTTTTTTCAGAAAAATAGACAGATAACATCAAGACATATGTAGATTGGATTACCGTAGCTCCTGTCTTTTGCTGGTATGGCGAATACCAATTTGTCAATCTCACTTTCCCTTGTCGACTATGTAGAATTACAAAATGGATCTAAAAGGAGAAAAATTAGTAGTAAGAGGTAAATTGATGTAGCTTTCTTATGAAGATATCTAGAAAGCCTGTCTTCACTTAAGAATAATTAGAATTCCTTACTTGTAAACAAACGGTAACTAACAATAGAAGACTTGACACTAAAATAATAAATACTACACAGATCAGAAACGTTTTACTATATCCTACCAAATAATGGATTAACCACTAAAAAAAAAGGAGAGTCCGGTACATGAAACTCCCGCCAATACAGAGTCCCGAGGAAGGATCTACTATACGTAATTTTATCTTGCTGTGAAAGAGACTGTTTTCAAAACTGGAACTCTTGACTTTAGGTCACACGACAACAACTTTACCGTTGAGCTAATACTCCCCTTCAAATAATGGATTAATTTTTTTTTTTTTTTTTTTTTTTTTTTTTTTTTTTTTTTTTTTTTTTTTTTTTTTTTTTTTTTTTTTTTTTTTTTTTTTTTTTTTTTTTTTTTTTTTTTTTTTTTTTTTTTTTTTTTTTTTTTTTTTTTTTTTTTTTTTTTTTTTTTTTTTTTTTTTTTTTTTTTTTTTTGAGTAATACTCCCTTAAATAATGGATTAACCACTAATGAAAGAAAAACAAGCAAATGGGTGATGCAACAACAGCTCATCTATCATTATCCATTAAAAGAAACACAAGAGACAATGGTCTTTGTGCAACCTCATAGACTTAGCTCCATGGTTTGATCTATAGGGATCTAGTATATACGCATGCCCTAGACTTCTTGCTCTGTAAAAGGTGGGATAAACCATCTCATAACAAAATGATATACCGATTATGCATGAAGCGAGGACGTAGAAGCTATAGGCTTTTTAGCAATTAGTATACAGATTGAAAAATCCTAACATAAATCAATTAACACCACAATCCACTGAGTATTGAATCGATCCTTCAGAACCAAATTTAGGAAGGGACAACATCCTACTTCAAAAAAGATATTTCATATCTGTTCCCATAGCAAATTCAGTTAACAATATAAATGTGAAAAATGGTGTTGGTTTCTTCAACACTAACGCAACATGGAAGTACAAAATGGGGAAAGGATCCATCGTTCAAGCCCTAGCTTCTAAGTCATCTGTGATGATGGCAACATAATGACACTAGTTTCCTTTACAAGGTGATTACTTTTTTCCCCCAACATTGATTCAGGATTTAACGGCAGTATAATCAACGTATCCCGCACATCTAAAGCAAACATTGTTAGTAGATGAAGAATGCACTTTCAGAAGAGAGACAAAAGAGCTTAGCTGGAGTGGTTAGTGCGTAGAAGCTTGCTGCCAGAAGAAAGACAAAAGAAACCAAGAGAGACCAAAGAAAAGAAGAGAAAAGCTCCAAGGAAATACGAAGGAAGCAACACGTAGAAATCGCCAATGACAACCGGAACATTCAACGAGGATCGCAGAAGATCTACAACAAGAGCAAGGAAAACTACAACCTACCAGACTCTGAGAGATTGGAAGGGATGCAAACCGCTTCGGATCTGGATCGAAGCTCCCGTTGCTTCCTCTGCTCTCTCCTTGCGACGAGATTGGAATTCCCAACGGTGAATCCCGACACCGCCGAGAAACCTGTAGGCAGGAGTAGCTTATAACGGTTTATTGGTATATCGGCTATGCGTTGTGGTGACGGCCGAAATGTGACATAACATCCCGCCTATCTTCTGTAAATAGTAAAAACAAAAGGGGATATTTGTTAAATTAGCATGAATTATTGACATTTTAAATTTATATTAAAATTTTATAATAACTTAATAATTATACTGAGGTGTGTAGGTGCCCTAGTTTTTTTTGTAAATTTGAACCTTAAATTTACTTATTTGACAAGATACCCCCGCTGCAGCCGCGATTCTCGAAAACTCTCTCCCAAGAACAACATATTCCAATCCTCTTACTTCGCCCAAATTAGTTTTGTTTGATCGATCGATAAAATGGAGACCGACAGGAAGTGGTCGACGTCGTCACAAGCGCGATGCTGTCAATCCCTCACCAGACCTTAAACATCATGTTCTACTTTTCCTTCTCCCAGCATTCCACATGGAGTTTCAGAAACTTCCACTTCCACGTCCAAATCTTCCAGCTGTAGTAATCCGCTTCCTCTCCGATTCTAAGCCATGCAGAAAGCAAATTCGTCTTCCTATATAAACGTCTGCAGTGATTCTTAGTTTGCTTCAGCCATGGAGGATCGTCGGAGGAGTCGCCCTTTGCTTCTCCTGCAATTCCTCTGCTTCCTCTGTTGGTTTCTGCTCCCCTGTTCTGGCAGTAATGGGAACAGAGAAGCCATGGAGATCGGGATTGGAATTGGGATCGGTGGCTCGCCGGGAATTGTGATCGGTGGCTCGCCGGAGCCTCCTCATTCCCCCTCCTCCCCCTCACACCGTTCTCCGCAGCCGCCTCATTCCTCCACCTCCCCCCAGCACCGTTCTCCGCCGCTGCGTCCTCCCTCCTCCTGCTCGAACCGGTCTCCGCCGCCGCCGCCTCAACGCGAGCTGCAACCGTGCGACTTCGCCAACATTCTTCAGTACAGAGCTTACAAGGTCATCCAACGATTCAGGAATACCATAACCTGCGATCCCTATAACATAACCGGAACCTGGGTCGGCGCCCAGATTTGCACCAAGGGGAACACTGGGTAATCGTTAGCTTATCATTGTAAAAGTTGAATTTTTAGTTGATTGCGATGAAAAATGTTGAATTTTGATGAATTCGGTGGCAGCTATTGCGGATTCTACTGCGAAGGGCCGCCGGATAAACGGAATATGCCGACGGTGGCCTCCGTCGACTTCAACGGGTATCACCTGGAGGCGAAGACGGTGGCCGGGTTCATCGACCAGCTCCCGGACCTCGCCATCTTCCATGCTAATTCCAATCGCTTTAGCGGCACGGTGCCGAACCTCACCAACCTCCCCTTCTTCTACGAGATCGACGTCAGCAACAATCTCCAAACCGGCTGCTTCCCTAACAACGTCCTCCCCTCGTCAACCTCTCCTTCTCGACCTCCGCTATAACGGCTACTCCGGCCAAGTCCCTCCCTCCGTGTTCGACATCCAGACGCAGGTGCTCTTCCTCAACAACAACAAGTTCTACGGCGAAATCCCGGCGAACCTCGGGAAGACTCCGGCGAACTACATCACCTTCGCGTACAACGACTTCACCGGGCCGATCCCGCGGTCGATTGGGCAAGCCTGCAACACTCTGCTCGAGATCCTGTTCCTCGGCAACCGGCTCTCCGGATGCCTGCCGTACGAGATAGGATTGTTGAGGAATGCCACGGTGTTCGACGCCGGGAGCAACCAGCTCACCGGTACGATCCCGCTCTCCTTCGGCTGCCTGAAGAAGGTGGAGCAGCTCAACCTCGCCGGGAACATGCTTTACGGAGAGGTGCCGGACTCCGTCTGCCGGCTGGCGAACTCCAAGTACGGCCGCCTGATGAACCTCTCGCTCTCCGACAACTTCTTCACCTCGGTGGGGCCGAGCTGCGTGGAGCTGATCGGATGCAAGTTGGACGTGAAAGGGAACTGCATATCCGGAGTGCCAGGGCAGCGGTCGGCGGAGGACTGCGCCCGGTTCAAGAAGCAAGCGAAGCCCGTGTGCCCAGCCGCTCAGTACGTCCCTTGCCAGCATCCAGCAGAGGAGCTCTCGCCGGAAAACGAGGGCGAGGAGGCAAGGGATGATGCGCCGACGGTGGCCGGGTACTCGACCTACAAAGCCCTGCAGCCGCCGGAGGGAAAGAAGAAGCCGTAGATTCTCCGCCCGCCGACATGGCCTACTATTGAATTCGCCCTTTGTTTGTTCTCATTTGCCAAAATCGTGGACCCCGCAAGTGTATTATTGGAATATAATTAATAATAATGTCGCTCGTTGTTGAGGAAGAAGATAATAATAATAATAATAATATAAATAATTAATCAAGTAATATCGAATTTCGGTGACCGTTCCAACTGACTTCATCGAAATTTTAAATCGGCAATCAAATTAAATCGAAAAGTACTCGTCGTTAACCGTCTAAAAATCCAACATTCTAATATTATGAACATTAATTGAAAACAAATTCTTACAAAATTAAAATTCACTATAATTAAAAATCGAGCTGCAAACATTTGAAAAAAAATAATTTATAATCCGAGTATAATAATAATAATTTTTTTAAATTTAGTGTATGATAATATTTTTTTAAATTCTTTCTTATAGTTTTTGGATTAATTAGATAGAGGAATAAATAATAATTGTAGCTGAGTTTATAATATATATATATATATTTTTTTTTTTGATAAAGTGAAATAATTTGCATTTACCTTTAGTACGGATGGAAGATATTTATTATGTTTATTTAATTTAAATTAAAATACATATATAATGTTATTGTCGTATAGACGTATAGTTGATAGTGTGATATAATTTGTATTTTTTTATTTATTCTCATTTCTCTCTGGGGTAAGGGAAAATTTAAGAAAACTCCTCAAATTTAAACTCACCTTTGTATGCAATCCCCATCCGAAAATTCCTTTGCATGCACTCCCTGATGGGATTGACAAGACAGTTTTATGTGTTATTTTTTTTATCAGTATAAAAGAGTAAAAATTCAGTATACATTGTAAAGATTTGAGTATAAATTATTTGAGATTAAGTACTAATTTAAAAAATTTGAGTATTATTTAAAAAAATTTGAGTATACATTGCTTCAGTATATAGTAAAAATTTCAATATACATTATAAAAATTTAAGTATAAATTGATTTAGATTGAGTATTATTTGAAGAAATTTGAGTATGTGAGGTTGCATCCACCACATTAAGATTTTCACATGAAGGATCACCGAAACTGTATACTCAAATTTCCTAAATTAATACTAAATCTCAAATAATTTATACTCAAATTTTTATAATGTATACTGAGTTTTCACTCTTTTATACTCAATCCATCAAGGAGTGAATGCAAAGAATTTATCAAGGAGGGAGTGCATGTAAAGAACAGTTTGGGATTAGGGAGTTTTCTCCAATTAACACATGAGGTAAACAAGATGGAAGAAGGATAAAAAGATCATATTGGAATTTTAAATGAGATGAATTATTTTAAAAAAATATTTTTAAGCGTGCATAAATTGTGCATCAAATTTGACTAATAAGTGAACTATGAAAGGTCGTTTACTTTTTAAAATTAGTTCAAGAGGGAATATCTAGATTTTAAAAAATATATATTTATTATTATTAATCATCATATTTGGATATCAAATTTGATACCAAATAGACAATTCTGGAACCAAGCTTTTGAAAAGATTTTTTTAATCTCAAATTTAATATTTTATTTAGTTTAGTAAGAATAATTCTAGTCCCAAATTTATCAAATTATACTTTTTAGGCCCAAATAACATTAACGTCATTAGAGTCATTGTTTATTTTTAAAATTTAATTTTATTATATTTTAAGAACAAATATGCCACTTTTTTGTTTTTAGGTTGGCTATTGTCAACACTTATAGTTACTCTGCTGCCACCTCTGATCGATCGCGTTCTTTATAGTGAAATATGATACTTTTTTACTGTATTCACATGAAAATTTGTATAATTAGTGATATTTAATTTTTAAAAATCAATTAATTGAAGATGAGGCTATATGTATGAAATTAGTTCTACGTGTCTCATATATATTCGATACTATCATTTGATTATAAAGAAGAGTTATACTAAATTTAATTAAATTATTTTCATATTTGAATGAATGATTATAGAAGATATCTTATACTCATTATAAATTATATTTTTTCTCAAAAATTAAAAAGTCTAAAATACCCCTAATAAAATTGGAGATCAAAATAAATAGGATTAAAAGTTTGAGATAAAAAATTAAAAAATTATATATTTGGTATTAAAATTGTTATTTTTAAAATTTGGGACTAAAAAAAGGGTTAACGTCTAACTTTGGGACTAAAAAAGTTTTTTTTTTAAAGTTTGAGATTCGAAAAGTACGTGCCAATATATATATATATATATATGATTTAGTTTGTCTACACATCTTTATAAGGGTGAATATGAGCGATGTTTGATTTGATCAACACACGCAAGCAACTTTAATATTTTTTAATCTCTCTCTCCTTTACATGCATCCAAGCTTTTCTCTTTCATGCATGTAAATATTTTTTCTTTCTCGTATGTAAAGTGTAGCTAAGAGCTGATTTGTGGAGTTAGCTTCACTTGATAAAACCAGCTGATTTGGAAAAATCAGCTCCATAAGTTGAGCTAATTTTTTTTTAAAAATAGCTTAACAAGCGGAGTTGATTGGGAAAAAATCAATTTCATTTGGTAGAGCTGATTTGAAAAAAATCAACTTTACTAGTGGACTCTTGATCAGCTCCACTTTACATGTAAGAAAAAGAAAACATTTACATGCAAGAAAGAGAAAAATTTATATACATGTAAAGAAGAGAGATTAAAAATTATTAAAATTACTTGCGTGTGTTAGCGATGTTATTCACATTTGCTCTTATAAAAGTATGCAGGTTATATATATACCCAATGGTTGGATACAAGAATAAAATACTAGAAGAATAAGAGTTTGAATTTCAAATAAAATAAATATATTGAACATCAACTTTTGAATATGCTAAATTTAGTGGGTAGACAAATAAGAGGAGAAGGCCTTACGTTGAAGTTTAAATAACTAGATTACAAAAATAAAAAATTTATGTGATTATTAAGGATCATTTTATTAGGGGTGTTGGTAGGCGGGTTTAGGAGACTAGGATTGGAATGAAATCTGTTTCATTCCCATTACTATTGCTTGTTGTACGAAAATCAAAATCAAAATATGAATTAGATACCTTGATTTCATAATCCAACCCCTCAAGATTATCGCTAAACACATTCCTCCTCATTTTTTTCCCTTTTTTCGGACAACCCAACCCTCGTTTCCTTCCTTTTCTTCTCCTTTGCTTCTCTGCCCCTCTTCTTCACCATTCGCTCACGCCTCTTCCTCCCCATTCTTCTCTTGCTCCACGACCTTTTTCTTTTCTCTTCCCTTTCTTCTCTTCCTCTTGGCTCTCATTCCCTTTCTTCTCCTTTTCTTCTCGGCACCTATTTCTCCTCCTCCCTGTTCGATCGCCCGAGCTCCTCCATCCGCTTCCTCTTTTTCTTTTTCTTCCTTTCTCCTCATTTCTCTTACTTTTTTCTTCTCCTTCCTTATCCTCCTTATCCCATCCTAGATTTGTCTGAACTAAAGCTACCATCGAAAGGAGGGGACTTTTAATTTTGGGACAAAAACCAATATTTGCATCGAAAATCAGTGAATTGATTTTTTTTTTTCAACTATGAGTTTATCTATTTATTTTTGTTCAATATTTATGTGATATCAAATGTTATGAATGATTTTTTGAAATTATGATTTTTCTTAAGTGAATGACTTGTGTTCTTTTTATTTGTTTGTTTGTGTTGGGTTTATTTTTCTATTTTACTTATAAAGATAAAATGATAATTTTGATTGATTCACATTCCATAATTTAAGTCAACTCAAATAATATTAAATAATAATACACATTTCGATATTTATACCCAGTAGTATTAACATTACCATTAATCTATCATTGCGCCCCCTAAAGTGTATGTGATAAACATATGAAAATGTAAAAGGCGATGGAACACTGAGAATAAGTGATAAGGATAGGCATGCAACGAGTGAGCAGTGTGACTATAAAGAGACAAAGGTTAAAAAAATTACATAATTATAAAAGGCCATTTTAATATAAATAAAATTTTAATATATAATTAATGTGGAAGTTATTGGTTGTCCTTTCCTTAAGTTCTCAAGGTGCTCTCCCCGTGACCTAGGGTTGGTGAACTTTTGACAACTAAATAATTTAATTTCCAAAATATTTTTGGCTTTATACGACAATGATAAGCCATCGAGAATAACCATGTTATTTTGGCCTTGTCTATTATCGACTGCGTCTTTAATAGGCTCAATACATAGTTAACTCCAAATGGGGTACTAACCTGGGAGCTGAACTTTTAGACCGTTCATCATGAACGCTTCTCGATTTATCCCGACAGTCGATGAGAAATTCCGTGGAGCCGAATCGGTCGCCCGAGGTTAGAAAAATCTCGTTAATCATTTTTTTTCAATACATAGTTGACTCACTTGGATAACTTTGCAACCGTGTTTCTAGACAATTGTTTTTGGTCAACTTAATCAACCTGACTCACTTGGATGACTCAATGTAGGAATTTTAGATACTTTAATCAGCTAAATTTTAACGAGAATTGAATCGATTAGACAATCGATTGAGTCGATGAGATATCATACGTTCATTTTTCGATCAAATGTTAGTCACCCCCTAGTTACCCGACACATTTGCAATGGATCGATGATCCTAATAATTTGTGGGCTCAAAAAGAAAGAGTGTGTGACAAATTAATGTGTACTGTCCCAAGTTGTCGATTGTCCTTGCCAGCTTAGGGTAGTCCTACATTACCTTAGGGTTAGGGAATTGTTGACAACCGAGCAATTTTGTCTTGACGCCCTCTTATGATTCGATAACGACATGTCATTGCAAAAGTTTAAAGGTTAAAAGGGTTTAACTTGTTAGAAATAAAACAATATTTTCATATTTGTTAGTCGATGATGACGACTCCGATATTTCCACTTACATGTGTTTGAGGGGGTGTAAGTTATGTGTGTGCGTGTGTTTTGTGAAAAATCTCAAATAAAATTTTAAAAAATGATGTGATATTTTACATGCAACGATCTCCGACGGATTCATCGTGTCTCCCAAAGTATAATTTGATTCGGTGCGAGGGTCGAAAACAGCTGATAGTGTTTGGGTGACAATCGAACGTGTGCATATAAAATGTCACATCATTTCTTGAGGTTTTTATTAAATTTTTCGTATTGTAACTTTATATATATATATATATATATATATATATATATATATATATATATATATATATATATATATATATATATATATATATATATATATACTATAAAACAACTAAATGGATGCAAGAAAAAGATAACGAAATCTTGCCGTCTTTTTCGAATGTACAAGGTTAAGCAAAAGCTGCTTTTGTTAGAGAAAGAAGGATTAGGGATTAGGGTTGCTCCTCTTGAGAAGAAGCAGAAGAAAAGGTAGGTTGATGTTGAAGAATAAGAGAAAAATAACTAGACTATGATTGTAAAACAGAAGAAGAAGAAGAAGAAGAAGAAGAAGCCGGTGCGTAGAGATTTCATACATGGAAGAGACTAAAAAGAAAAGAGAGGAGAAAATAAGCCTACGTTTGATTTGAATAATTTTTCTTTTTATATTTTAAAAAATCATATTCTTTTTATTTCTTAGAAAAATAACGTTTAGACATATCTGTACGCAAGTTTTCTTAGCTTTTGCCATAAAAAATTTCTCGAGTATAAATTTTTGTCTGATACTTTCCCTCTACTGCAAGTATAATTCAATTATTTAGGGTTGTTTGAGCTTTAGATTAGATTAGGCCATGTTGTCGAAATCCAACGTGGAGGGTGAGATGGGGGCCAAGTCGACCGCTGAGTGAAGCACACTGAGGCAGAGGAATGGTCCGACCTGCAGGCATAAGGGAAACGTCTTTTGATAGTTGTCTTCGACAAATCTCCTTTGATGGTTAGAATGATGTACCAGATAATAGGTGAATATGGACGATCGATTCGATCTCATAGACAGGGCCGTACCTGAGATTTTGATGGCCTGAGTCGAACTTCAAAGAAAAGGGCCCTTTACAATGTTTTATTATTTTAATTTAAAAAAGCATTCACATTTCAAAATATAATCCTCCTTTTAACACGTGATCAAAAAATTTTAACGTACCTAAGAAATATATAAGAAAATAAAAAATTAAATAACATGAATATTTTGAAACGTTACTGAAAAAATTAAACAAACAAAAAAATAGCTTATAATACTCTCAAAAAAGCCATCTAACCACATTATTAGATAATCATGCTTATTAAGATGCTAAGAAAACTTAAGATCATTATTCTCCATTGATCCAAAACTGTCACGGTCATGGTAGAGGAAAAAGTAAATCTATGTAAAATTATATGGACAGATGTTATAGTAGAGAAAAAAGTAAATCTATGAAAAATTTGAGATCATCACTCTCCATTGATCCATTACTGTCGTTCTTGATGCTACAAGTAAAAAAAAAAAGAAGTTAAATAACAATTAACATTTAATATTGTAAAATATAATCAAATAAAAAGATAAGTATTACCAATAATCATTTGAATATAGCACGTCTTGCTGTTTTAGCTGCAAAAATATCAATCAAACTTGTATAATCAAGATGTTCAACTATTTTCTTTTCAATAGATAACATCGCCAATCCATTTAATCTTTCCTGTGACATGGTTGATCGAAGATATGTTTTAATCAACTTCAACTTGGAAAAACTCCTTTCTGCAGATGCCACTGTAACTGGTATGGTCAATAAAATTCTGTAGGCAACATAAGTATTTGGATAACAGTCATCCATATTTTTCAAATAATTCAAAACATCTGCTGCTCTTTTTGCTTCCACTGGTAAAGACTGTTTCAAGATTGATAATTCCATATACATATCATCTCCATCAATGTCTGACTTGCCATTATATCTCAATGTTTCTTCAAGATTCTTACAAGATTTGATTAGGCTATCATCATTAGCAAACTTCAATCTCTCTATATTGAATAAAAATCCAAATGTTTCTTCGTACTTTTGAAATTGTTCAAAACGAGTTTTTAGCGAAGAAATAGCTTGATCCATTAAGAAGATAAAATAATTAACTCTAAAAGATTCTTCAACTGATTGCATCACATCTTCACTATTACTTTCATCAAATTGCTTCTTTCTTCGAATAATGCGTTTTTCTTTGAACTTAGCTTCAATCTCCATTTCTTCTGCCATTTGCTTTGCTTCCATCATGGCCTTATCAAATCCAAACTCTCGATACTCTTCAAAAAAAAGAATAAGTCCTTTTAATTGTTTAATTGCAATATCAATGTCCATATTTTCACCTTGCAAATATTTACTCACGGTATTGATGGCATGCAACAACTTATACCAAATTACCATACTAAGCAAGAATTCAAAATTTTCAAGTTCATATATTGCCAATGATTCAGCTTCACTCTTTGTTTTTGGATCTTTACTAGTTTGTGCCAAATCAAGTAAAGCATCTCTAATTTTTGATGTTTGTTCTTTTATAGCTTTCACACTTTCAACATGACTTTCCCAACGAGTTTGTGACAATGGCTTAACTGTCAGGCCTTCTACATGATCTTTAAAAACTTTCCAACGCTTTGTAGAAGAGGAAAATAATGTATAAATACGTTGTATCACTCCAAACATAGATATAGCTTTAGAACAACAATTAGCCATATCACATAATGCCAAATTCAGACTATGACATCCACAAGGTGTATAAAAGGCTCTATGATTTATTTCAAGTAATCTTTTTTGCACCCCATTATACTTTCCTTTCATATTAGATCCATTGTCATACCCCTGTCCTCTTATATCATCAATATTAAGCTCGAGATCATTCAACACATTTTTGAGTTCTGTAAAAAGTCCAAATCCAGAAGTGTCATCCACTTTCAAAAAAGCTACCCAGTATTCTTCAACCACAACAGAGTTTGTTGAATTGTCCACACAACGTATTACAAGAGACATTTGTTCCTCATGACTTATGTCTGGAGTGCAATCTAGTATAACTGAATAATATCTTGCTTCTTTGATTTTTCTCAGAATTGCAGTTTTTACTTCATTTGCCAACATCTGAATCAATTCATTTTGAATTTTTGGACCAAGATATGTGTAATGTGTCTCATGTGCTTGAATACGTCGTATGTGCTCTTGCATTATTGGATCAAACTCAGCAATCATTTCAATCAATTGCAAAAAATTACCATTATTCTCAACATACAGCTTTTCACAATTTCCTCGATATGCTAGATTATTTTTTGCAAGTCTATAGGCAACAGCAATTAACCTCTTTAATACTAATCTCCAATGCTCTTTTTCTTTATTAATTTCTCTCTGAATGCTTTCATCAATTGCCTTATTTTTTTTCAGCCTTTTTTCCAATTCATTCCATGTTGTCATACAACCAATATGTTCTTTACTTCCTTCATGATTTGTAAGACATCGAGTTAAATTATGCCAATCCTTGTAGCCTTCACTAGTTAATTGACTAATTGTATTCATGCTGTTGTGATTTAAGAACAACTTACAACAAAAGCAAAATATTCTATCCAAGGAAGATGAATAAACTAGCCATTTTCTATCCTTTTTTTCTCCATTTTGTAGTATCCGTTCATAATGCAATGCATCAAAATGTCTTCCAGCTTTATCTTTAGGAAACAAGATGCCATCAATTCTAGTTGGACCATTTTCCACTAAAAAATCTCTTAAATTTTGATCAATTTTTTCCCATTTTCCAGGATCATCAATATTCGAATGTGAAGGAATCTCTTGGTCTATAGCTTCAGGTTGAACATCAAAAATATTATCATTATCTTCTTCATCCAAGTCATTCACATTTTCTTGTTCAATAACCATCATATTTTCAATTTTCTTTTCCATAGCCATTTTGTTATTGATATTAAAGTATTTATTAATATCTCTTGCCTGACTTTGAATAAGTGCCTCTTCTCTTTGTTTTCTTTTTCTTTTTTGAGATCCAGATAAATATTTTGGAGGCATGATTATATATAACACCTAAAAAATATTAAGAAACAATGTGTAAGAACTAAGAAATAAGAATATATTATAAGAAATAAATAAATACAAAGAAGAGAAAAGAGAAATGTTTAAAGGATCAAAAGTAAGAGAATAGAGAGCTAAAGAAAGACAAGAAACAAAAAAACACATTCAGGGTAGTCAATAAAGGAATTTTACTTGAGTGCTTTCGTTGTAGAAACGCAGAAGGAGCCAACCCTTCCCAACACCTACAGTAAAACAGAAACCAGGAGCTAATCATTAGCCCCTCAAAATAAAGGGCTAGTGTGCCACATTGATCTTATTATAGAGAAAATATAATGCAAGCAAATATATTGTTCAAGGAAATTGAACCAGACAAAAATTTCTATGATGAGTTCACAGTCAGTTAATTCTAAGTTTCTCAATATGTGTTTTCCTAGTTCTATCATTAGTCTAAAGCTCTGACATTAATACCTAAATAATATATACAGGCTATGAATAGCAGTGTTTTGCAAGTCTCAGTAAACGTAGTATTTTCTCTCTCTTTTTTTTCTTTGTCAGCGAGTATTTGATTTCACAGATGCAAAAAGAAAATATGTTCAGAAGTACAAGTAAACTTGACTTAAGTATCAAGTTCCAATATTTCACAGACATAGGCGCATATGGATCAGAGAAAGAAAATAAAATAAAAGTGAGCAAATTAGAAATTGAATGAGAAATAGGTAACAATTACACGTTCCAAAAATTCACTTTAGTATTATTGCGCAATTTAAGCTAACTGAGAATTTCTCAATGTTTTTCTCCCTAACCCAAATTCTCCTTTTGGAATGAATTATTCTTTTTCTTTTTCAAGTTTCAACTCTGAGATACATGCATGAAGGATAATCTATTAATGATAAAGAAAGAAAATAGGAAAATGGAATCTTGCCATTATTCTTGAAATGCAAAAGTAAAACAGTGGCTGTAACGAATTTGACAATTTGCAACTTGGATTGCATGCATTATTTATTTACCAGGTTTACAGTATTTGAATTTGATTCCACTGGTTGGATTTGCTTGGGGGATAGCTGGATAGTTTTGCAATTTGCAGAAGCTCTATCTCCAGCCTCCAAGTATCAATTCGGCAATTCCTTTACTCCTTTAGGAAATTAGATGTGGTGGATAACAGAAAAGTTGAGAGAGTTTACTCGAACAATCTGAAAAGGAAAAAGAAAATTGCATAACTGAACTATCAAATTGTTGCGAAGCTAGATGGGCAGATGGCTATTTCGATTATTCTATATCATGATTCATGAACAGTTACCTCCTTGTAGTTGCAGACAGAGAAAGACGAGGGCAATGGACATTACCTGCTCGGCTGCTCCCTTGGCGATAGCAAATTGAATGGTGGTCAGCCCCACCAACAAAGGAGATCTCCCAGTCCCAAACGAAATCACAAATTGGGGAATATTGGGGCAACTGGGCAAGGAGAGTCGGAGAAGGACTGAAGGAGACGAGGTCGAGGAGGAGCTCACGGCGAATCGACGATGGGATGAGAAGAGAAGATGAGCCGGCGACTCGGCGAGGAAGACTCACGGTCACGGCGTCGGCGAGTCGGCGATTTGGGCAAGGCACGGGAAAAAAACTAGGGCAAGCAAATTAATTAGGGAGAAGTTTAAAATAAAATATAATATTAAATAAAAAAAAATTTTGGGCCCCTTAAAAAATTGGGCCTGAGGCGAGCGCCTCTTGGGCCTCGCCTCAGGTCCGGCCCTGCTCATAGAAATTTTTCATCAGCCGTCAAAATAAATCAGAAGTGCTCGTGATGGACGATCCAGAAACTCAGCGTCTTATGATTCACGCCTTAAGTTAAAATTCCTTTGATGGTTGAGTCACAATGTGTTGCGAGAATTAGAAAGCATCACCCAATCTAACATGTCTTGACCGCAAATGCAACACTTGACGACCAAAAGAATCAAAATGATGAATGACAAAAGTAAGAATAAAAAATAATTAATCAGGTTGGGTAACGTCAAACCTAGGCTGTAAGTATCCCAGGTGAATTTTGATGTGGTCAACCAAATCAAGTTAGGTATTGTTGTGTTTAATCCCTGTGTCTAAGTGTGCAAGAGCTTAGGAGCGTAGAAAATCGAGCGAAAGACACAGCGGTTGAGAAAGATGACACGAGAAGGGAGCCAACAAGCTCAGTGCATCCAAGGGACGTGGAGGTTTGTGAAAGAGTACGTCGGTGAAACGAGAAGGACGCACGCGACGTCCAAAGGACGAGAAGTTGAGGGGAAGCACGCTTGAGAAGAAGGTCGGAGGAGGGTTCGGGTGAACCCAACTCTGAAAGATCGGAGATCACTCAAAAGAACCTGCCGGGAGACTGATCAGCATAGTGTTAACCAAAGTCAACTCGGGCGCCCGAGTCAACTTAGGCGCCCATGCATGGGGGGCGCCCGCATTGAGTCGAACGCCCGTGTTCCCGAACGCCCCAATCAATACAAGCGCCCGAGAAGCCAAGTTTCATTCAGAATTAGTCGTTCGCGGCCGTTACAACGTGGATAACTCTTGAGCCACGTGTCAGGCGTCCCTATGCACTCGGACGCCTGTATAGGGTCACGTCAGCATCCGAATAAACTTCACTAGAGCAATAAATAGATTCCTAGAGCTCAGATACAATAGTAATTCAGTGTACACGAATTCTATTCTAAGTTTCTCTTCTACTATGAGTTCTAAATTTGTGAAGAGGTTTTTCTGTCCTAAAGAGTTAATCAAGAAATCGAATTTTACTTTGTCTTGGATTAGCAACCTTCTTGATTGTGAACCAAGTAAATTGTCTGTGTCTCTGTTTCTTTTGCTTATTACATTTAATGTTATTATTTTACTTGTGATCCAATCTCTATCTTTGTTTAAACAAGATAAAATATTATTTTTATTTGCAGGGGAAATTCATCCCCTCTTGCCGACCGCACGATCCCCAACATAGGCGACCGATTCGACCCCACAAAAATTTTCATCGACCGCCAAGGTAAATCGGGAAGTGCTCACAACGGGCGGTCCAGAAGCTCAATATCCCACGATTACGCTCCCTATTTGAAAGAAAAATTCCTATAAAATTCGTCGTAGCTACGGATCGAACGTGAATACTTAAGAGACAATTAATCATCCTTTCGCTGTACCATATCCTGAGGGCGACCAAAATATAAATAGGATTCCGAGTTGAGGGGTTAATCATTTTAATTAGTCTTTCATTTACTAAAAGAATATATCTTTAATTTAAATCTTGCCGATATGTTTAGTTAAATCGAATATAATTTTATTGATCAACATTCTCGAACAAAGGTCGCATATTTTTGTAAAAATAAAAAATTATACATATTTATTAAGAGCTTGACTTTGAAGTCCTGGTTCTTCCTTATTCTTCGCTTGGATATCCAATTCTTTATTTATTAGTTACAGTCTTTTGTGGTTCCATCACTTCTTCCGCCCAAAAATAAAATAAAATAAAATAAAATATATACATAAAAAATTATAAAACTAAGATAATAAAAACAATTATTACATAGTATAATCAATTTAGCTACCAGAATAACGGCACACAAATATGCTCATGCTCTTCAAGGGCACACATAAATACATTTATAATATATTTTTAATTATACTAAAATTTAAACACCCTATAAAATGACGACTTAAGCCCCCAACATTCTTGATATTTATAATATTGTTATAAAATATTAATCACAAATTCAAATATGTCTTAATTTAAAAATATAACGATAATTAAAAATATAAGAAAAAAATGATATTTCAAAGACGTTTATAAATAACTGATTATTATCAAAAGAAAAATATATTTAAATATCACACAACTCATTTATATTGACATTTATAAATATCTTATATTATTTTATAACCACAATAAAAATTATCAATAATAATAAATTATAAAATCATTTTAAAATACTCCTTTACTAATTTATGATGACACTGATAAATATCATTTATATTAATTTATAAAGACATTAAAAATTATCACTAATATTTATTTAAAATATATAATCCAAATTCATAATTTACATGGTAAGATAGAAATAAAAAACTTCAAAATACAAATCAAATTGTCAACAAATAATTTGCATTCATCTTACCATCATTTGAGTTGAATTAGGAGTGTCAGATGAATCAGATCAAGTTGAATCAAATTGACTTTTTAAAAAAAAAAATCCCTAACCCAAAACACAAAAATTGAATCCTGAACTCGACCAACCCGACCCAAATAACCTGAACAATCCGATTCAAAATGATGTTTTTATTTTTTTTATTTTTAACTATTTTCTTTATAATTCTTTATTTTAATCTCAATATTCCATCATTATCATATTAACATTAATATTAATATACCTAAAACATCTTAATTTTCAAAATAAAATTTAATTTAAACCCAAAAAACTCACTAAACCTTAAATTCGGGTCAACCCGATCCGAACCCAAAATCTCCAATCTGGACCTGATTTTTTTCGGGTCGATTCGGATCGAGTCATCAGATCGGGTTAATTTTTGACACTCTAATTTGAGTCAATTTTACAAATAAAACACTGATAATAATTTTTTTTACATTCAAAATTAACTACACACTTAGAAAATGAACCTAAATTATTTAATTTTAGAACTAGAAACAAAGTCTTGTGATCTGGGAAGTCCTTTGGCCAAGCCATAACACACACTTATCTAGATGTTGGTACAAAGTGGTTCCGAAATTGGACTAATTTGAAGCCATTATGCATTCTTGCGAGGGTGAGCTTCCTACCTAATTAATGGATGAGAGTTTTTATTCAGCATTCATACTAAGGCACCAATCTTGGTGTTTCTATTGCACTGATTGTACATGAAGTTATTTCTTCATACATGAAAATGAATATTCTGAAGTTCAAACTATCATGTGAAAAATATTAACTTATTCCTAGTCTAAAAACCCTGTCCACGCGCTAGCCATAGCATCCGGGCTAGTAGTCCCCGTGATTTACCTCCTTCGTGTTGATCTTGAGACGGATTGACGGAGACACTGGAGACGAATGAATCACCTTTAAATTTAATTGTCACCTAGTACCTCAGCGAGTGAAGCAAGGCCAAGAGAGAGTGTAAGAAGAGTGCTGTCCTCCACTTAATTCTGATAGAGACTGTTCCAGATAGTACCAAGAAATTGCAACCTCGATCGTTCCAAGTAAAAGTGGAATAGAAATTGACCCAAAATCCCTGTGGAATGATTTGAAACTTAATTCAACCAAGAAATTGATCTCACATGATGAAGTGATGACTAGCGCATGAAGCGTTGCCACCGTGAGATATTGAGGTCTAATCCTGACTTCGTCATGTACCTGTCTTCCTTTATGCGCTAGTGACTATCCGAGCTAGTAGCCTCCGTAATTTATCTCCTCCGTGTTGATCCTGAGATGGATTGACGGGATGCTGAAGACGAACGAATCGTCTTTTGCCACCAAAATAGAGGAACTAGAAGAGATTACAAATGTAAGACAATCATAGAATAACAGCCAAATGCCAAATAGCAGAGAAAGGTTGGTCATTCACTTGTTTATATAGTACCTGATAGAGTAGTAATTTTTGAAGTAGATGAGATTTAACAATTAGCCCTAAAGAAATGATAAAAATTTCAACAAAGATTGTACTATTGGCATCTTCTGCTTCAGTTCCATGATCTGCAACCATTTAAAAAACAAAAAGAGCAATCCTCAGTTAAATTAATATATTACAATTCTATGTACTGGTGGAGGTGCAAAAAATACTTTATTGTTAGAACAAAAGTGAATGTTTTATGTACTCTAGATGAAGAGATGATGAAAAGCTAGTAATTGAGAACAAACATGAAATTATAAAAAGTATAGCAGGTTCTTCTGTCATTCTGAAGAAAGTAGAAACCTAACTTGGATTGAAATTTCACACTTTGGTTACAGCCAATAAGAAAACTTTTCAAAAAACCACACGAGAATCCAGACAAGAAAGCTAGAGTTTGCATTCTTAATCAGAAGTATACTTCCCCACAAAGATTGAGCTTACAGAGAGAAGAGAGACTGTGGACAATATTATCTGGATAGGAAGCATACGCTCCATCATCTGGCATTTTATCCTTTTCATAATTTCACTGCCAATGAGGACATGATTTGGATTCTTTGACTATTTGATAGTGATCCTGATACCGACTTTGATAACTATATTATGTCCAGAATGGATTATGGATGATTATAAACCGTTCAGCAATCACCCTTTCGACTGATCTGAAGAAGATGTCCCTACACAATAACTTAATCAAAGGATATTGTCAAATTAAATATGACATACACCAAAGGTTCCTTAGAGGTGCATCAGTGCATATGGAAAGGAACTAATTCATTATTTACATCAAACCAAATGCAAGTTTTGTATCATTTGGTGTGGAACATAATATAATCTATCAAATTTTAAACAAATAATCCAATGTAGAATCTGATGATTTATTTTTAGTCTCTATTTGAATTAGCATGTCTGTTGTTTTTTATAAACAAACACTTCTCTTAGTTGCCAAAACTGTAAAACCTACAGATCTATTGTTATCATTATAGATTTGTTGCTTTTCTAGGTCGATCACACTAATCTTCCTTCTCTCTCTATGTATATCTCCATTTTCTCGTAGGGCAGGATTTGGGATCCTACGACCAATCAACTTGTATCAGATAAAGGTTCAGTAACATGATAACTCCAAACAAGTCAGTAGGAGGTTCCTAACTAGAAGCAAAGTAAAAGGCACAAATGAATGTTCAATTCAAGAAAATGCTTGAAATCAAATTTGAGCAACTTAAAGACTTCCTACAAGCAGATATCACCCAAATTAATCAACAAATCAGTTGCCCATTGTTTCAATCACTCAAATAAAGGGACGCAACCTTTATTAGGATGTTAGGAGTAGTTCAAAAAATACTAGCGATCGATCAGCCATCATGGGCTGCTGACATGCTTACACCAAGTGCACTAAACTCTAAATTTCTGCTGCAAGCCACCATCATCCACTTCACTCTTAATGCCGCTTGTTTCAATCCTCAGAATTATCTTTTCCAACGGAAACAAGGACGGTACAAATGACCCTCCGCTTTACAGTCTAGTCAAATTGCCTCTAATGAACACAACGTCAAACAAGATACCTTTGTTGATGTGCAAGGCACTGAAACGCTGCAAACACCTGCTACAGATCTACGCCCTTGTGTTGTGTCATTGCCTTCCCTCCTATGTCAAATTTGAGGACAAATTGTTTCGAAGGACAACAAAATGATATGATTTTGATTTGGAAATGGTCAATTCAATGACCCGATGAATTATGATTAGTAGTTTGTTTTACTTTCACTTTAGGATAAATTACAAGGCCTTAATTTCCTCAGACAAGGTACTCTCTTGGTATTTTATCTTCACAAAAATGTACATAAATTAGTCATGTAGCATTTGGAGGCTGCTCTTGACTAACTGATCACCCTAATCTTTCCCTATTCAGTTGTTCTCCCATACTACATAATTCCGAGTCTTATGAAATAAGGACCAAAACTGCAACCACTGAAATGCCAAAAAATGGTTGTTCAGTTCTGAAATGTAATAGATAAGGTAAATATTCATTGGAAACATGTAAAGCGCCGACGGTGGCCGGGTACTCGACCTACAAAGCCCTGCAGCCGCCGGAGGGAAAGAAGCCGTAGATTCTCCGCCCGCCGACATGGCCTACTATTGAATTCGGCCTTTGTTTGTTCTCATTTACCAAAATCGTGGACCCCGCAAGTTTATTATTGGAATATAATTAATAATAATGTTGTGATGATGATGATGATAATGAATAATTAATCATGTAATATTGAATCTCAAGAATAAATCAAAAAATATTCGTCATTAGTTGTCTAAAAATTCAACATTCCAAGATTATGAAGATTATTTTAAAAAAAATTCTTACAAAATTAAAATTTACTATAATTAAAAAGAACTGCAAACATTTGAAAAAAATTAATCATTTTTCACTGTATTATAATTCGAGTATAATAATAATTTTTTTTTTAAAAAAATTAGTGTATGATAATATTTTTTTTAAAATTCTTTCTTATAGTTTTTGGATTAATTAGATAGAGGAATAAATAATACTTGTAGCTGAGTTAAATATATATATAATAAAGTGAAATAATTTGCATTTACCTTTAGTAAGGATGGAAGATATTTATTATGTTTATTTAATTTAAATTAAAATACATATATAATGTTATTGTCGTATAGTTGATAGTGTGATATAATTTGTATTTTTTTATTTATTCTCATTTCTCTCTGGGGTAAACAAGATGAAGTAGGATAAAAAGATCATATTGGAATTTTAAATGGGATGAATTATTTAAAAAAAATATTTTTAAGCGTGCATAAATTGTGCATCAAATTTGACTAATAAGTGAACTATAAAAGGTCGTTTACTTTTTAAAATAAGTCCAAGACGGAATATCTAGATTTTAAAAAAAATATTTATGATTATTAATCATCATATTTGGATATCAAATTTGATACTAAATAGGTGATTCTGATACAAGCTTTTGAAAAGATTTTTTTAGTCCAAAATTTAATATTTTATTTAGTTTAGTAAAAATAATTCTAGTCCCAAATTTAACAAATTATATTTTTAGACCCAAATAGCATTAACGGCATTATAGTCATTGTTTATTTTTAAAATTTAATTTTATTATATTTTAAGAACAAATATGCCACGTATTTTGTTTTTAGGTCGGCTGCTATCAACACTTATGATTACTCTGCTGCCACCTCCGATCGATCGTGTTCTTTAAAGTGTAATATGATACTTTTTCACTGTATTCCCATGAAAATTTGTATAATTAGTGATATTTAATTTTTAAAAATCAATTAATTGAAGATCAGACTATATGTATGAAATTAGTTTGACGTGTCTCATATTCGATACTATCATTTGATTATAAAGAAGAGTTATACGTGAATTCAATTAAATTATTTTCATATTTGAATGAATGATTATAGAAGATATCTTATATTCATTATAAATTATATTTTTTCTCAAAAATTAAAAAGTCTAAAATACCCCTAATAAAATTGGAGATCAAAATAAATAGGATTAAAAGTTTGAGATAAACAATTATATATTTGGTATTAAAATTATTATTTTTAAAATTTGGGATTAAAAAAAGGATAAACGTCTAACTTTAGGACTAAAAAGTTTTTTTTTAAAGTTTGGTATTAAAATCGTAAATTTAGTATTAAGTTTGAGATTCGAAGAGTACGTGCCCCTATATATATCTATATATATATATACACATATGATTTTAATAGTCTACACATCCTTATAACGGCGAATATGAGGGATGTTTGATTTGATCAACACACGCAAGTAACTTTAACATTTTTTAGTCTCTCTCCTTTACATGCATGCAAGCTTTTCTCTTTCTTGCATGGAAATATTTTTTCTTTCTTGTATGTAAAGTGGAGCTAAGAGCTGATTTGTGGAATTGATTTTTTCAAATTAGCTCTATTTGATAAAACCTGCTGATTTGGAAAAATCAGCTCCACAAATTGAGCTATTTTTTTTTAAAATAGCTTAACAAGCGGAGCTGATTGGGAAAAAATCAATTTCATTTGGTGGAGTTGATTTGAAAAAAATCAACTCTACTAGTGGATTCTTGATCAACTCCATTTTACATGCAAAAAAAAGAAAACATTTACATGCAGGAAAGAGAAAAGTTTGTATACATGTAAAGAAGAGAGATTAAAAATTATTAAAGTTACTTGCATGTGTTAGCGATGTTACTCACATTTGCTCTTATAAAAGTATGCAGGTTATATATATACCCAATGGTTGGATACAAGAATAAAATATTAGAAGAATAAGAGTTTGAATTTCAAATAAAATAAATATATTGAACATCAACTTTTGAATATGCTAAATTTAGTCGGTAGACCAATAAGAGGAGAAGGCTTTACAATAAAAAATTTATGTGATTATTAAGGATCATTTTATTAGGGGTGTTGGTGGGCGGGTTTAGGAGACTGGAATTGGAATGAAATTTATTTTATTCCCATTACTATTACTTGATATACGAGAATCAAAAGCAAAATATTGATTTGATACCTTGATTTCATAACCCAACCCCTCAAGGTTATCACTAAACTCATTCCTCCTCATTTTCCCTCTTTTTTCATACAGCCCAACCCTTGCTTCCTTCCTTTTCTTCTCCGCCCCTCTTCTTCACCATTCGCTCATGCCTCTTCCTCCCCATTCTTCTCCTGCTCCACCTCCTTTTTTCTTTTCTCCTCCCTTTCTTCTCTTCCTCTTGGCTCCCATTCCCTTTCTTCTCCTTTTTTTCTCGACACCTATTTCTCCTCCTCTCTGTTCGGTCGTCCGAGCTCCTCCACCCGCTTCCTCTTCTTCTTTTTATTCCTTTCTCCTCACTTCTTTTACTTTCTTCTTCTCCTTCCTTCTCCTCCTTGTCCCGTCCTAGATTTGTCTGAACTGAATTGAAGCTACAATCGAAAGGAGGGGACTTTTAATTTTGGGACAAAAACCAATATTTGCATCGAAAGTCAGTGAATTGATTTTGTTTATTTTTTTCAACTGTGAGTTGATCTATTTATTTTTGTTCAACATTTATGTGATATCAAATGTTATGAATGATTTTTCCTAAGTGAATGGCTTGTGTTCTTTTTATTTGTTTGTTTGTATTGGGTTTATTTTTCTGTTTTATTTATAAAGGTAAAATGATAATTTTGATTGATTCACATTCTATAATTCAAGTCAACTCAAATAATATTAAATAATAATAATATCCATTTTGATATTTATTCCAAGTAGCATTAACATTACCATTAATCTATCATTGCGCCTCCTAAAGTGTATATGATAAACATATGAAAATGCAAAAGGTGATAGAACAATGAGAATAAGTGACAAGGATAGGCATGCAACGAGTGAGCAGTGTGACTATAAAGGGACAAAGGTTTAAAAAATTACATAATTATAAAAGACCATTTTAATATAAATAAAATTTTAATGTAAATAACATAATTAATGTGGAAGTTATTGGTTGTATATATATATATATATATATATATATATATATATATATATATATATATATATATATATATATATATATATATATATATATATATAGGATTTTAATAGTCTGTACATTCTTATAAGGGCGAATATATGCGATGCTTGATCTGGTCAGCACGTACAAACAATTTTAATATTTTTTAATCTCTCTCTCCTCTACTTGCATGCAAGCTTTTTTCTTTCCTGCATGTAATTTCTCTTTCCTATATGTAAAGTGCAGCTAATTAAGAGTAAAGCTTATTTTTTCAAATTAATTCTACTTGATAAAACCAACTGATTTCACTAAAAAAAACAATTTTTTGGGACGAAAGTTAGCAACGAATATTTTTTGTTGCAGATTTGCGACAAAATTTGCAACGAAAAAAATATTCGTCCCAAATTAGCAACAAATTTGGCAACAAAAAATCTTTGTTGCAATTTAGCGTCAAAAACATTTTCGTTGCCAAATTTGTTGCAATTTGGCAACAAATTTCGCGACGAATGATATATTCATTGCAGATTTGCAACGAACCCATTATCGTCGCAAAAAAGCAACGAATTGAGCAACAAATATTTGTTGTTGGAGATTTGCAACGAATTAATTCGTCGCAATATTGCGACGAAATATCTTTGTTGCAAATCTCCAACGAATTATGCAACAAAAAATATTTTATTTTTCGTTGCGAATTTGGGATAAAATTTGCAACGAAATTTTAAAGGCTCTGTATTTTTTTTAAAAAAAATCTGATTTTTGCAACGAATGTAATTCGTTGCAGATTTACAACGAAATCTGCAACGAAAATTTTCGTTGCAGATCCGCAACGAAAAGTTTCGTTGCCGATCTGCAACGAAAAAGTTTGTTGCAGATTTACAACGAAATCTGCAACGAAAATTTTCGTTGCAGATTTGCAACGAAAATTGTTCGTTGCAAAATGTGATATTTTTAAAAATATAAGAAAAACTAATTAAATATCGTAAAAGGCCTTACGGAGGTCGGATCGAGACGAAACGAGTTTCTATGAGTCCGTATCGACGTCCTGATCAAACTAGCGACCTCAAAAAAAAATCTTACTGAATAAATTATTTTTCATATTTAAAATTATAGGTAAGTTAAGAAGTTAGAAAAAAGATTAAGTTAGAAGTATAAGATTATTTCATATTAGTAAATTTGATATTCAGTGAATCTTATCAAAAATCGCATTCGAGGTCGTCAATGTGATCATGAGATCGTCACGGTCCCATAGGAACTTGTTTTTTTCAAATCCGAAGTTCGTAGGGCGATCTATGAAATTTTGAAGGTCCTCTATTTAAAAAAACAAAATTTTGCAACGACATTTTTTCGTTGCAGATTTGCAACAAATTATGTTATTTGTTGCAGATTTGCAACGAAATCTGCAACGAATACTAAATTCGTTGCTAATCAGCAACGAAAATCTGATTTGTTGCAGATTTTTTTATTTTTGCAAGACATAAAATATCATAGAAGGCTCTACGGAGGTCGGATCGGAAATTTGATATTTACTGAATCATTATCAAAATTACATTCGAGGTCATCAATGTGATCATGAGATCGTCACGGTCCCATAGGAACTTGTTTCTTTGAAATCCGAGTTTTGTAGGGCGATATATGAATTTTTGAAGATCCTCTATTTTTTTTTAAAAAAATAGAATTTTGCAACAAAATTTTTTCGTTGCAGATTTGCAACGAATTGGGTTATTTGTTGCAGATTTGCAACGAAATCTGCAACGAATCCTAAATTCATTGCTAATCAGCAACGAAAATCTGTTTGTTGCAGATTTTTTTTTATTTTGCAAGACTTATAAAATATCGTAGAAGGCCCTACGGAGGTCGGATGGAGACGAAACGAGTTTCTACGAGTCCGTATCGACTTCCCGAATGAACTAGCTGCCTCAAATAATAATTTTACTGAATAAATTATTTTTCATATTTAAAATTATAGGTAGGTCAAGAACTTTGAAAAAAAGATTAACGTTAAAAATATAAGATTGTTTAATACTAGGAAATTTGATATTTATTGAATCTCTTTCAAAAATCGAATTCGAGGTCGTCAACGTGATCATGAGATCGTCATGGTCACATAGGAACTTGTTTCTTTGAAATTCGAGGTACGTAGGGCGATATACGAATTTTTGAAGGTCCTCTATTTAAAAAAAAAACAGAATTTTGCAACAAAAATTTTTCGTTGCAGATTTGCAACGAATTACGTTTTCGTTGCAGATTTGCAACGAAATCTACAACGAATCCTAAATTTGTTGCTAATCAGCAACGAAAATCTGTTTGTTGCAGATTTTTTTTTTGCAAGACTTATAAAATATCGTAGAATGCCCTACGGAGGTCGGATGGAGACGAAACAAGTTTCTATGAGTCCGTATCGACTTCCCGATAGAACTAGCAGCATCAAACAATAATTTTACTGAATAAATTATTTTTCATATTTAAAATTATAGGTAGGTCAAGAAGTTTGAAAAAAAGTTTAAGATTAGAAATATAAGATTGTTTACTATTAGGAAATTTGATATTTATTGAATCTCTATCAAAAATCGAATTCGAGGTTGTCAACGTGATCATGAGATCATCATGGTCACATAGGAATTTGTTTCTTTGAAATCCGAGGTTCGTAGGGCGATATACAAATTTTTGAAGGTCCACTATTTAAAAAAAACAGAATTTTGCAACAAAAATTTTTCGTTGCAAATTTGCAACGAATTACTTTTTCGTTGCAGATTTGCAACGAAATCTGCAACGAATCCTAAATTTGTTGCTAATCAGCAACGAAAATCTGTTTGTTGCAGATTTTTTTTTATAAAATATCGTAGAATACCCTACGGAGGTCGGATCGAGACGAAACAAGTTTCTATGAGTCCGTATCGACTTCCCGATCGAACTTGCAGCATCAAACAATAATTTTACAGAATAAATTATTTTTCATATTTAAAATTATAGGTAGGTCAAGAAGTTTGAAAAAAAGTTTAAGATTGGAAATATAAGATTGTTTAATATTAGGAATTTTGATATTTATTGAATCTCTATCAAAAATCAAATTCGAGGTCGTCAACGTGATCATGAGATCGTCATAGTCCCATAGGAATTTGTTTTTTTGAAATTCGAGGTTCGTAGGGCGGTCTACGAATTTTTGAAGATCCTCTATTTTTTTTTAAAATTGAATTTTGCAACGAATTTTTTTCGTTGCAGATTTGCAACTAATAGGGTTATCTGTTGCAGATTTGCAACGAAATTTGCAACGAATTATTTTTTTTAATTTTTTTAGAAAAATAAAATAATTTTCATAATTTTAAAGTATAATAGTGTTTCATATTACCAAATTTGATAGTTACCACATTTTTTCAAAAATCATATTCGAGGCCGTCAACGTGATCATGAGATCGTCACGGTCCTATAGGAATTTGTTTTGTCAAAATCCGAGGTCCTTAGGGCGATCTAGGATTTTTAATAGCCCCTGTTCTTAAATATGAAAAAACTGGTGTTTGCAACAAATTTTTTTGTTGCAGATTTGCAACAAATTTTTTCGTTGTAGATTTGTAACGAAATTTGGGACGAATATGTAATATTTGCGAAATATGTAATATGTAGTGATTTGCAACAAATTTTTTCGTTGCAGATTTGCAACGAAATTTGGGACGAATACAATTTGCGAAATATGTAATATGTAGTATTTTGCAACGATCCAGTAGTTTGTTGCAAAATGTGTAATATTTGCGACGAAAATTTTTCGTTGCGGATTTGGGACGAAATTTGCAACGAAATTATTTCGTTGCAAAATTCCAATTATTACCGCCCCTTTTTTTTTGCCCTAGATCGGGAACACCTCTCATCCTCACTCACGGGCGAACTTATCCTCACTCACGGGCGAAAACTTCGCGCGCACCTCACTCCCACTTCACTCCAGCGATTTCTTCCTCACGCGCACCTCCGGCGATTTTCTTCCTCACGCGCACCTCCGGCGATTTCCTTCCTCACGCGCACCTCATCCTCACGCGCACCTCTCTCTGGCTCATCGTTCCGGCAACTCGGTAGTTTTTCTTCCTCTCTTTTTCTTCCCTTTCGCTTTCTTCTCCTTTTTCTTGCCGGTGGCTGTCCTTCTCGCCGGAGATGTTCTTGAAGAGTATTTTTCTCGCCGGTGGCCTGGCCGCAGGCAGCCACGGCCGAATCGGCCTGGCCGCAGGCAGCCACGGCCGGATCAGGACTGGCCGCTGGCAGCCACGGCCGGATCGGCCTGGCCGCAGGCAGCCACGGCCGGATCAGGACTGGCCGCAGGCAGCCACATAGTGTATTTGCACACATAGTGTATTTGCACATAGTGTATTAATCACATAGTGTATTAATCAGATAAACTATTGTCTATTATTCTTTGTCAGTTTATTAATCACATAGTGTATTTGCAAGAATCCAGATTTAGCTATCATTCAACCATTATTATTTACACAGTCCAAGTATTGTCTATGATAATTAAATAAAAAAGTTAGTGGTGCAATGTAGTGTTATATGTTTGGATAGAAAATGTGACAAAGATTCAAAAATAAAGTTAAAAACAAAAGAATCGAGCAAATGATGAAAAGCAAGTTGTTCTAGACGTGATGCCATTTATTCATAAGTTTTATAGAAAAAAGAAAAGAAAGTATCGTACCTGGGATTTGAAAGAAGATTGTCCTTCCTTTTGACCTTTTGCAGATTTCAAACTTTTTTGCAAATAGGAAGCTATAAGAGGTACAGGGGGATGTTTCTCCTTGAGCTCAAAAGCACAAATAAGATCCACAGCTTCAATAGTCATCTCTTTTTCTAACATTTCATTGATCAAGTCTCCAACTTGAATAGTACTGCAATGAAATTTTTTATCAATTGTAGATCAAATTGCTTAATTCACTTGTACATCTGCTTAATTTTTTATTACTGATCTATGTCACTTGTAGATCAATCTGCTGCAACAGATAATCCTGATACACTCCAAAACCAATAAGTTCTGTTGCCTGAACATTAGTTGTGCCATTTATCTTAAGGTATTATGTTTATGCATTCGTGAGTTATACCTGATTAATGAGTATTTAGACAGTTAACAAAGTAACTCTTGTTTTATAATTTCAGTATTTTGTCCTTCTTAAGCAGTCTTCTTAAATGTGTATATATTCTACCCTGATATAACATTTTTAAAATGAGAAAAAACCTGAGTTGAGCTTGCTTTCTTCATATCCATAGCGGATATTTCATCTAAGTATTATTTGAGGGGTTTGAATTTTCTAGTAGGGTCCCATCTTAGTGTTTTGGCAAGTTAGGATTGCAGATATTTTCCTTTTGTTGATCAGATAACTCTTGTTTTGGCAAGTTATTTTAATAATGATAGCATAATTATATTCTCTAATATTTTAATTTCATTTGTTGTTGTTTTTGTATCCCCTCTTTTTTAATGGGAATTGATTTTAAACAGACAAAATGCAGAATGAAAGAAGTTGGATGTATAGTAAAAAACTAAAAATTTACCAAATCGTGGGGGTTTAACTGATGAATTTATAACTGGATTGCGACAATTTATGATTTTTGCTTCTAGTAATGTTCAGTACATGGATGGCAATAAGATAAGGTGTCCGTGTAGAAAATGTCACAATGGAAAATTTT
This sequence comes from Boesenbergia rotunda, assembly GCA_024364735.1. NCBI lineage: Eukaryota > Viridiplantae > Streptophyta > Magnoliopsida > Zingiberales > Zingiberaceae > Boesenbergia > Boesenbergia rotunda. The sequence goes on from JAGFNQ010002137.1 coordinate 370,599, forward strand.
TTCTGCACGATAAAGTTGAAGAACATCTATGTAGATTTGGATTTACACCAAATTATTATAATTGGACATGTCATGGTGAACCATTCATAGCTGATGAGAATGTTGAGCAAAACATACAAGTTTCAGTTAGTGACGATCGTAGTTATTATAATCAGTTAAATCCATATCAGAGGATGATATTTGATGCAGCAGGTCAGAATTTCATTCCCGATCCTCATGGTGCAAGTTCTAGCTGTCCTCCATCAGTAGAACAAATGTTTACTACTTATACATCACCGTTGGAGGATCCGGGCGAACTACCACATGCTGATGAAACATATCTTCAATTTCAAAATGTGTTGGGTGCTGCTGATGAACCATTATGGGTTGGTTGTGATAGTCATACTAAATTATCTGCCACAGCAAGATTGTTGAATGTCAAGGCAGAATATAATGTGTCGCAAGATTGCTTTAATGATTTTGTTCAGGTTATGAAAGAGTTTTTACCACATGATCACATACTTCCCAATGATTTTTATAGTATGAAAAAATTGGTCAAAGAATTAGGTCTTCCAGTGGAAAGAATTGATGTTTGCAGAGATGGTTGTATGCTATATTGGGGACATGATGCTGAAAAAGATGTTTGTAAATTCTGTAATCAAGCAAGGTATAAGAGCACCACGCGAAGTCAACAAAGACGTAAAGCATATAGTCAGCTGTTTTATTTGTCTTTAACTCCAAGGTTACAAAGGCTTTATGCATCTAAGGCAACAGCTGAACATATGACTTGGCATGCAAATCATCAAACAGATGAGGGGTTAATGTGTCATCCATCAGATGGAGAGGCATGGAAAAATTTTGATAGAATATATCCGGAATTTGCAAAGGAGACTAGAAATATTAGATTAGGGCTTTGTGCAGATGGATTTGCTCCATTTGGGAAATCAGGACGAAATTATTCATGTTGGCCAGTTATTTTAACTCCGTATAATCTTCCACCTGGGATGTGCATGAAAACACCTTATATGTTTTTAACATTGGTTGTGCCTGGCCCGAAAAATCCGAAGAAGTTAATAGATATTTATATGCAACCACTAATTGCGGAATTGAAACAATTATGGGTTGAAGGTTTTCCTACCTACGATGTTCATACAAATCAGACGTTTATGTTGAAGGCAGCTCTTCTTTGGACAATAAATGACTTTCCTGCTTATGGTATGCTTTCGGGTTGGAGTACTGCTGGGATCTTAGGATGCCCAATATATATGGAAAGATCAAAGTCAATCAGATTGAAACATGGGAAGAAAGCTAGTTATTTTGATTGTCATAGACAATTTTTACCACTTGCTCATAATTTCAGAAGGAATAAAAACGAATTCACTAAGAATAGAATTGAAAGAACACCACCACCATTGAGATTAACAGGCGAACAAATTTGGTACCGAGTGGTTAACTTTCCATCTGTTATTGAAGAACCACATGGTATAACATATGAGTATGGGAGAACACATAAATGGACTAAAAAGAGTATATTTTGGGATTTACCATATTGGTTTAATCTTATGCTTCATCATAATCTCGATGTAATGCATATTGAAAAGAATGTTTTTGATAATCTGATTAATACAGTGATGGATATCAATGGAAAAACAAAAGACAATTTGAATGCAAGAAAAGATATGCGACTCATTTGTAATAGACCTACTCTTGATGTTGATGAAAATAGTAGGGGACCAAAGCCAAAGGCAATTTATACATTGAATAAGGCTCAGAAAGGTGTTGTTTGTGAATGGTTAAAATCAGTGAAATTTCCAGATGGTTATGTCTCTAATCTTGGAAGATGTGTGGATATGAAGGAATACAAATTGAGTGGTTTGAAAAGTCATGATTGTCATATATTCATGCAGAGACTCATTCCTATTGCTTTTAAAGAAATATTACCAAATTTTGTATGGGGTGCCATTACAGAGTTGAGCATTTTCTTACATGATATTTGCTCAACAGTTTTGAAATATTCGCACATGGAGACATTAGAGAGAGACATTCTGATAATTATGTGTAATTTGGAAAGAATATTTCCACCGTCATTTTTTGATTCAATGGAACATCTTTTGATTCACTTGCCATATGAGGCAAAAGTTGGTGGACCTGTCCATTTCCGATGGATGTATGACGCGCCCAAATATACTAGATTAAATTGTCACGAAATGTATGGGCTCATCAAATTTAAATATCAATGAAAGCTGGAAACCCTTTTACAATCAAAAGTATGAAAATGTAATATAGGGGCCACAGGTCGTATTTTTCTCGGGGCTAGTTGACGTTGTTTGATTCGCGCTTGTATTTAGGTGTCGTTTGTGTTTTTGGGTTTCACATAAGTAATTGGATTTTGGGTTACAATTCCGAATTGAAATCACAATGCAAAGAAGGGAAAACTACACAAATGAATTAAGAGATAAATGGCAAGTAATAGCTCAACCAAATGGAATTTAACTCTAACCATTCACATGGAATGCAAGCAAGCTGTTAAGTTCTTAATGCTGAATTTTCAAGAAAGATCATTACTTGCAGAAATGAATCGCCATTCAAAACCGAATCTCCATTTGGTACAAAGGCAGCAATAAAGTCTAAAATGCAGGGAAGAAGTTGGAACTCAAAGCAATCCAAATGTTAAACAAACTGTACCTATTCTAGGATTTTCAATTGTTGCAAATACAGAGTTTTGCTTCAGAGTTTTCAATTCAAAGCAATCAAATTGCTAAGCAATCTATAACAAAATAGCTACAAACTTAATGCCAAGCCTTTACTTGATACAAGAGTGTAGCAAAGGTAAAACTTGATACCAAGATTTAAATCTGATGTGCCAAGAGCTTAAATTAAATGCAAAGAATTGCTTTCGGATTAACCACTCCTAACTAACCAAATGCAAAGCAATCTCTAGCCAAACTGATACACATTCAATTCCGCAACCCCACTTGACACAAAGCTGATACCATTTCAGAAATGAAGCTTAGTACTTGCCAAAAACAGAGTTGCTAGCAGAAATAGACAGCTAACATTGCAGAAACGAAATGGACTTGGCTGCAGAATTGTAGCCACGTGGCTGAAGAATGGCAGTGCAGTAATTTGATCCAAATGCAGAAATGGATTGCAGCAAAGTGGATGCAACCAGCTGATTCCAAATTCAGAAATGAGGCTGATTTCTTTGTCAATGAAACCAGCTACAAGAATAGAGTAACAACTTGAAATCACAGGCCATGAAAATGAATTTCAGGACATCCAAATGGAAAGCCAATTTCTGAATTCACTTGATACAAAATCAGTGAATTCAGAAATGATTACAGAGCTCAGAAACAAAGAATGAGCAGAAAAATGAAAACTGAAAACAGGGACAGTGTCTGGGATTTGATACGGCACAAGCTGAGCTAAAAAAAAACATGAAACTAAATTGCAGGCAACTAATGCTAAGTTCTATTCTAACTAAACAAGCCTTTACCTAGCTCGAATGCAGAATTTAACAACTTGTATCAGAAACTACAAGAAAAAGTTCAGAAATGGCCTGATACGCATGAAAGGATATGGCACGCAGCAATTACACTATGAAATAAACTGAAATTAACTTCAATTGATCACTAAAAAAGTTCTTAAACTATTAACATGAAGATTTAAATCCTAATTAAGCAGAAACTATGCAATAAATGAAATTACAGCAGCTAAAACAGAAATCAGAAACAGAAACAGAATTCAGATTCGAAACTACAGCTAGAAACATGAAATTAACTTGTTAAACTACTCCTCAATCTTCCCTAAGCTCAAAATCTTCTTGGTCGTCAAGCAAGAGCCGGCTTCGAACCCCTAGGCACAGCAAATCAGTGGAGCGCAGCTTGGATTGAAGGAAACAGCTGAAACTGCACACGGCTGGAATTTTCCAGTCCAATCTCTTGTATCTCGATGGATGGCTTGCGATGATGAGTTGAAGAACATCTGAGCTCACCTGAGAACCCCTACAAGTAGCTCAAACGATCGGAATTGGCTTGTGGACGAGAAACCAGTGATTGGTTAGCAGAGATGCCGAAACCCTCAACAAACTCTGTCCGGATGCAATCTGAGCTGAATTTTCCACCCTAGCTATCCCCAATGATCCAAATCTTGATCTAGATGAAGGATTGAGGGGTCGCGCCCCGAAAATGGAGAAAAACACTAAGAAAAACGAAGAACTCGATGAAGGGAACTGTAGCGGCGGAGACGCGACGAGGAGAAAGGAGCTGCGCAATTCTGATTAAATAGAAATAAATGGACGGCTCAGATTGCTTTGATGAAATCCAACGGTAGATCTTTCTCTGATTTGAGCCAAACTTTTATGATGATGATCTGGGGTCAGGATCTGCCTTGTGGTAGCTCGGATCCTCCAGATATGCAACGGATGGTCCAGATCAACTCTATCTGTGAATGGACGCCCTAGAGCCCTCCAAGCTTGATCCAACGGTTGATTGAGCTCTGATTGTGATGAAACCTTCAGATCTTGATCATGGAGCTTGATCAACCCTAACCCTAGCTCGGATTGCTTCAGATCGTCCCGGATGGCTCAGATCTAGCCGCTCTCGAATCGGACGGCCCGGATTAATCCAAAACATGATAATTCGATCCGGTTCCACTTCCGACTCAAGTTTGACCCAGTATGTCCTAGGTCCAGGATCCTTTCGTGCCTACAAAAATATATCAGAAAATTAGTGGCCAAATAATCCATTTTAATGTAATTTTGCAATTAAGTCCAAAATAAGATAAAGTTCCAAAACCTAGGGTAAAATCAGAATTAAGCAATAAAAACATGGGTCAAACATGGATTTTAACATCTAAAATAATCACAAAAAATGGTACTTATCAATGTACCCATTTGAAAGGTAAAGTGCTTATCTTTTATACTTTAACTTATTCATTTTAATATATATAATATATCTAATAGAATTTATTTTATTGCCAATAGATTTTTATATCATTTGAAGAAAAAAGTGAAAAATAAAGCACGTGTTGAAGCCTCTATTGTTAATGCATATATTGTCGAAGAAGTAACAACTTTTGCGTCATATTACTTTGAGCCTCACGTGCATAGCAAACGACGAAGACCAGGAAGAAATGATGAGGGACCTATTGATCCAAATTTGAAAGCTTTTTCAATTTTTAACTATCTTGGTCGACCAAGTGGACCATGTAAGCAGAGATATTTAACTGGCAAAGAATGGCGGGCAACCCAAACATATATTTTACTGAATTGTCCTGAAGTATCATCCTATTATGAGTTAGTATACATTCTGAATATTTTTATATTGTGACATTCAAAATTCTAATTTGATTTTTTATGTTAGGATTTTTGAAAATTTATATTCTGAATTGTCGCTGGAAGAGTTTGATCGCTTAACTCAAGAAGAGTTTGCGCCATGGTTCAAATCATATGTAAGTATACATTTTCAAATTTATTTACACATATGAAGACTTTTACAAATTTTGATATTTTAATTTAGGTCCACACTAATCAAGCGCACCTTGAACATGATTTATTAATTCATTTGTCATGGGGTCCAAAATCATTAGTACGCACTTGGCCGGCATATTTTATAAATGGATATACTTTTCATACTGAAGAATATGGAAAGGGCAAGACTACAATGAATAGTGGAGTTTGTGTTAAATCATCCAATGATGGTGATGCAAGTAATGATTTTTATGGTTTGCTGGATGAAATTATAGAGATAAATATCCAGGTCCAGAAATGCGAGTTATTCTATTCATGTGTCGTTGGTTTGACCCTATTAGAGGGATGAAGGTCCATCCACATTATAATTTGGTTGAAATCAATCATAAGAGATTGTATAAGAAATATGAGCCATTTGTGTTTGCACAACAAGCAATTCAAGTATTCTATGCTTCATATCCCAGTTTGAAACGTGACAAAATTGATTGGTGGGCTGTTTGTAAAACAAAAGCACGGAAAAAAATTGAGGAACGTTGGGAAGACATTGCATATCAACAAGACCAAGTTGGCAATACAATTCAGACCGAGGAGTATATTATTCCAACGTTACGAGATCCCAGCGGAGTAGTGATAAATGTAGATACAAGTGAAATTGATGATGATGATAATGAGGACGAGGAGGAGGACGAGGAGGAGGATGAGGAGGACGAGGAGGAGGACGAGGAGGAGGACGACGACAACGATGAGAATGACAATGATTATGACGACTTTGATGTTTAATGATGGGTAAGTGTTGTTATTTTAATTTTATAAAAATTTTAATAATTTTTTATCAATTTGGATACTCTTTTTACTTTAATTTTTTTTTATAACTTTAATTAGTTTAATTAATCTCTCAGTCTTAGTTAGTTACAAAAATGTGTATATATATAGTGTCTCATTAAATTTATAAATTTTATCAGTTAATGCTTTGTATTTTTTGCTATAGGTTATCAGAGTTTATAGCTTATCATCATAGTTCTGACACATTCTCCTATTTCTCAGCAAATATGGTATGTTTTTTCATATTAATCATTATAACTACAATTTGTCTTTACTTAATCTTATTTTTTAAATTTTCAGCATATCTTTAAACGAGGTGGACATAAACAGAGCTCACGTAGTCAGGCTGATGAAACACCATCACACTCTGTGCATAGGCCCCCTTCCAATCAAGCAGAACCTTCCCATGTACCATCACCGACACCTTCTCATACACCATCCCCAGGGCCTTCCCATACACCATCCCATGTACATAGGACCCCTCCAATCAAGCAGGACCTTCCCATGTATCATCACCGATACCTTCCCAGACCCCATCCCCAGTGCCTTCCCATACACCATCACCGGGACCTTCCCATTCTCCTACGTCTACCGATTCCCCAGCCGTGATTCCTTCCAGACACTCGATAGCTGAGAGCCCAGACATTCGAGAGACTATATTCCCGGTTGGAGATTCGTAAGTAAAATTATTTTTTTTTTAATTTTTCAACTATCTTTATTTTTTAATATTGTTTGATTTCAACTTTGTGATAGGTTTACTAATTCGGTACGTGTTATTCACGAGATCAATAGAATCGTGAATAATTACTGGAGAGGAGACTCGATGTCATATACTACCACTCCACCACCGATGAGAGAGCTTTGGTGGAACGAATTTAGGGTATATATATCTCACTCATTCATTTTATATCTTAAATAAAAGTGTAAATCTAAATATTTGTTTCTATTGCAGCGTTCTTTCAATTGGGATCTTAGTGTTGAGTTGGAAGTTAAGAGAATTTTTTAAAAAAAATGTGGCGATCACATTCGCCATACACTACATCATGCAAAGAGCCGGGGGAAAAAGCCACCATTCATCACCGATGAAAATTGGGTTACGATCAACAATTTTTGGGCATCAGATGAGGCTAAAAAAAGGAGTCATCAGAATAAGAATAATCAGTCTTATAATTCTGGAGAAATGTCTGCGACTTATGCAGGAGGCTCTATCAATATTGATGAGCATAGGCAAAGATTGGTAATTTTTTAACCCTTTTATTATTCTATAAAAAAATATTTCATATAATTTATATATTTTTAATTGTTTTAGACAAAGGAATTGGGAAAAGAGCCTGCATTTATAGAGACTTTTACTCGCACCTTCTAGAAAAAAGATAAGACTTGGAGCGGAGAGAGATCAAAAGCTGTGAAGGTTTGAATAAATTGCAAATTTAAGCATTTAGACTATTTTACATTAATTGCTACTAATGCAGTTTGACTCTTTTACACATTTGCATATGTGCTTTGCCATTTCTAATAGTTGATTAGATAAAATATTACCCTAAGGTTGTAAGTTCATTGATCCATTATGCAAGCATATTGCCTGAGAATGTTAGTTTGATTTATTAAGTGGACTGGTTGCCTCCCAAGGATATAGAGTACACTAAATAAATTGCTACTAATGCTAGCAACATAAGTACGAAGTAGGGTTTTTGTTTCACAGTCGTTTTAAGCAGTTAGACTGTTTTATTATAATTTTATTTAATTTTTTTAATTATAATGCAGGAAAAATATGATGAACTAGAGGAGTTACAGAGAAGCTTAAATGCTAGTGAGAATTTTGAGGGATCTGAGTCATCAGTTGGCAATAATTTCAATTTATGGTTGCAGGCCAGTGGGGGGCCTAATGCGGGAGGAAGAATATTAGGAATGGGTTCATTAAGCAGAACTAAAGCATTGCCTAGTAATTCGACTTCGTACTCACCACAAGTCAACACACAGATCCATAGTTTGACTGAGGAAGTTGCTCATTTAGAGGGCATAATATCAGAAAGGGATCGACAAATGGAAGAAAGAGATCGACGAATGGAAAATATGATGCGTCAACAAAATATGATCATGAAATATTTTAAATTAAATTCAGTTCCATTTGAGAATCCTCCAAATTTTGGTGATGATGGTGGTGATGATGATGGCGATGATGGAGGCGATTGTGCTGCATGATTTTCATTGGTAAGAAGATTTGTTATTAGATTATTTTTTTTACTATTTTTTAATATAGTTAAATATTTACTACTATCGTTTGTAAATGATTAGCTAGCCAGTTGTAATATTACAACTTGTAGAGAGCCTACTTTAGTTTTCTAGGAAAGGTGTCATATTACTTTAGGAACTTTCCATCCTTTTTAGCTATTTTCCATACTTTAGTTTGTCTCGGGGAGTGACATAATGTCTCCCTATGGTCTAAATGGAGATTAGTTTAGCTTCCTAACAGCAAGCTGGACTAAAAATCAACATTCAGCGATTCCTGTATCTTCAAACATTTTCTCAGCTTTAGCTCTCTGAATCTTTTCCTGTTATCAATTGAAAGAATAATATCCTTTCACATCCTCAATAACACTTTCATTATCAGCTAATTAACATCCTAGAAGTAATAATATATGAAAATGTGTATCAGTTGGCACTGTAAGAGCCTCTGGATTCTAGATTTCTCATATTACAGTTTCAAAACTTTGAATTGAAAGGAATTTTGGCTTGAAGTATGAAGAATTAAGCTGGGTAAAAGGGTTTCATTTAGCTCTGGAATAATTGAGCTTCAATTCAAAGCAAGGCTGATAAGGATCAACATCAGGAATTGACACAAAATAGTTTCGGTTTCCTCTCTTCTTTTTTTTTTACTGATTTGATCTCTGATTTCTGAATAGGTTTCTCTAGATGACTTAAGAACTTGATTTCTATCGCATGGGTGAAGAACCCATTCATCCTACAACAATTCCACGTTAAATTGCAACTTATGTAAGCCTTCTTACCCACTGATTCCTTTTCTTCTATACCTGCACTGCAACTTATCCAGAAAATTCAGAGATCAAGATCACTAAAGTTGCAAGCTTTGGATTAATGGCAGGATTAACTAAAAGTGAGCCCTAGTTTTTTTTTCAGACTTGAGTTTTGAAGATTTAGCTTAACAAAGATTCTCATTTGGCACCAAAACAATAGGAGGCTTGAATTCAATTCGTTTCAGATCAGAAAACAGCTTGAAAGATTGGCACAAACTGTCACATTTCCTGTATTTTTCTCAATGCTGCAGCTTAAAGCATTCTTTATTTCTGCATCTTTTTTTTAAAAAAATCTCAATCCAACATCCCTTGGAGGTCGTCAATAAGAATTCCATCTTAGCAACTCTGAATTTCTATAAATGCAATTCATTTCCTGCAATTCAGTTTCAGAAATCAGATTTCTGAATTGTTTCCATGAGAAACTTCAGGCCTATCATTGCCATAAGTAACAATCTTGAGTTACAGATTCTTCTCTTAGATTCCTTCTGTTCAGGAGTTTGTAACACAAACTCAGCACACTTTCAGTTTCTGATTTCAGTCTTCAATGAGATCTAAAAATTTAGGCAAGAGTAGGAGCTTAACTTAATGTTATTGGAGTCATGGATTGCAATCCTAGCTCCTGCAATTCAATTCTCACATTTTGTTACAACTTCAGATTTGTTCCCAACTTCCAGATCCATTTCTACACTTTAAATTTCTAACTTATGGAGCTTGGATAAAGAAGAATAACATTTATCAATGAGAAACAAGAAGTTTACTTGAGTTTCTAAATAACAAGGAAGCTACACAAAGTGTTTGGCACACAACTATTTTCCTTTGAAGACAGCACTGGTGGTTGCGATGAGGACCTGCTGGAATCAGAGTGAAGATGGGGCCAGGATACAGAGAAGATCTAAGCTAGCTACTTTTTCTATTTTATCCGTATTTATGTGTGTTTGGTTTGTGTTGGTGTGGTTTTCAGTCTATCCCGGTACTTAACTGTGTGATGAGCGGGCTTTGATGCGGGTAGTTTGAAGTTCTATGGGTTAATGGCATAATGATAGTAGGGGGGGGGGGTAGAAAGGTTGTGTTTAAAGCTTCGGTAGTGGAAGTTGTACCTACACATCAAACAAAGCCCTTGCCTCCTTCGTAGAACCTCGAATATCCAGGTGGGAGCTCATGCTAAGAAAGCCCATAGAATGCCGAATCCGTAAAAGAAAGAACAGAAGTAATTGGTGGACTTGTGAGGCCAGCCAGACCAGAGGAAGGATCTGCACAAAGGTTGGCAACCCGAAATCCATGTGACACCCGAAGGAGGATTGGTTGGGTACTTTTTGTCATCCAGGCTGCAATATGATACTCAAACTGCTACCCTACAACCAATCTGATCAATCTCCACAATTAAATTCTCTAAAGTTGCATTCTTTGAAAAATAGAAGGCTTAGGAAGGAGAGAAGACACTTGACAGTAGAAGAATAAGATCTTCACTTGCTCTTAATTTTGAGGTAGACATGCATGCTAGGTTTATAGAAACAGGATATTAGTGTCTGTATATGGAGCTTATATAAGATTGTTCATGAAATTTCTGGCTTATTAGTCCCACCTGAGAGCCATGTTAACAAACTTATATATTCTTGTTGTCCATCACTTCTGATGCTGATTATTTTAGATGTGTCATGATGCTATGATCATTTTAGATGTGTCAATTTTACTTTCTTTTTCCTTTGATTTTGTTCTTTTTAGCTCAATAGTATTTCAAGTATTGACTTTATTCCTTTTCCACTATTTCAACCAGGAAATGACGTCGAGAAACACCAACAGGAAGATATTGTTGAAACAAGGCTTGCTTTTGCAGTTAGCATCATTGAAACTGATTGTGAGGTTGATTTTGCACCATCCCTTGATTGTAAACTGCCATGGTAGCCACAAACTTCGGCTCTTAGAAGCAAAGCATCAGTTCAAGGTTCAATTGAAGCTACCTATGTTTGTTCTCGAGACATTAGACATTAGTATGTTTTAATGTTTTATTTCATGTTTGTTGGTACTGTTTGCATGTATTTTAATGACTACTTTTGAATGTATTTGTTGGTATTAATTTTATTTGGTGTTTGTTGTTATTATTTTTATGTATTTGAATGACTACATTTGAATGTAGTTGTTGGCACTAATTTTATTTGGTGTTTGTTATTAATTAGTATGTTGGAAGTTACCTGATGTATAAAAATTATTTGAAAAAACAAAATTATTTTTTTAAAATATTTTTAAAAATTGCGACGAATTTTGCAACAAAAAATTTCGTTGCAAACTTATCGTAAATCTGGGTTGAAAACATATTTGTTGTAGAATTCGTTGGAAATCTCCAAGGAATAAAATTCGTTGCAGAATTCGTTGGAAATTTGCAACGAATTTAGTTCGTTGCAGATTTGCGACAAAACGTGTTCGTTGCAGAATTTGTTGGAAATATGCAACGAAATTTTTCGTTGCAGATTTGCGACAAAAACTGTTCGTTGCAAAATTCGTTGGAAATCTGCAACGAATTTTATTCGTTGCAGATTTGCAACAAAAAATGTTCGTTGCAGAATTCGTTGCAGATCTGTAACGAATGAATTTGTTGCAGAATTCGTTGCAGATTTATATTAAATATGTAGATTTGTGATGTAAAAAATTTAACTGTGTTTGTTGCAAATCTGCAACGAAAAAAAATTCGTCCCAAATTTCGTTGCAGATTGGCAACGAATTAAATTTGTCGCAAATTTGCAACGAAAGTTTTTCGTTGCAAATTTGCGACGAAGAAAATTTGTTGCAAATGTCGTTGCAGATTGGCAACGAATATTATTTGTCGCTGATTTGCAACGAATTCTTTTTGTCGCAAATTTGCAACAAAAATTTTTTGTCGCAGAATTTGTTGCAGATTTGCAACGAATTTTTTATAGTTCGACCCAAAATTTGGCGACGAGAATTTAGCAACGAAAATATTTTCGTTGCTAAATTCGTCGCCAAATTATTTTGCAACGAATTTTTTTTCAAAATTCGTTGCAAATTTTGTTGCAAATTCATTATTTTTTTGTAGTGAAGTATAAATACATTTATATCCATCTTTAGGAAAAGTCCCGACTCGAGTTCGAGTTAGATCCTGAGCTGAGGACGGGCTGAGGACGGGCTCCTCAACAAAATCCCCAGCAAAAATCATAGAGCGTAGGTCTGATATTAAGATCAAGCTCTCACTCAAAACTCCTAGACAAAGACATTGTTGGTGCAATCCTTGTTAGGTCAAGGTTGACCTAATTTGACTAGGCTTGGGTGAGTTTGGATTTTAATGTTTGACAATGATGTTAGAACTGCGTGTGAGTCAAGAGTCAAGTGGGTCAAGATTAACAGGAGACTTGACGGGAAAGGTCCTAGTTGGACTAGGTGAAGTTCAAGTGGATCGAAGAGATCGCACGCTGGCACGAGAAAAGTCCTAGTAGGACTAGACACACCTGGTGGGACTAGGTGAAGTCTAGGTGAATCGGGGAAAACACACACTGACACAGCAAAATTTCTAGTGGGACTAGACATACCTAGTGGGACTAGGTGAAGCCCAAATGGATCGAAGAGATCGCACATTGACAAAGTAAAAGTCTACCGAGAGACTAGACCTAACTCGAGGGTTAGACAAACCTAGTTGGGAACTAGGTTAAGTCCTAGTTGAGAACCAGGCAAGGAAAAGTCCAAGTCGGTCAAAGGTCTGATCGGACACTTGGTAAGAAAGTACTAACAGGTCAAGTCGGTCAGAGGTCTGATCGGACACTTGGTGAGGAAATCCTAACAGGTCAAGTCGGTCAAAGGTCTGATCAGACACTTGATAAAGAAGTCCTAACAGGTCATGATTGACCGGGGTTAGGCAAGGGAACCCTAGACTTGTGCACACAAGTTAGGGTTGGGGCTAATCGATTAAGTAATCGATTGGTGTTGGTTTTTGGCAAACAAAAGCCCTCTTAATCGATTGAGTGATCGATTAAGGAGGGAATGAATTGATTGGGCAATCGATTGGGAGACTTATATCATAATAACAGAAGCATGCTGAATTGATTAGGTGATCGATTTAGCCTCTCCTTGATCGATTGGACAATGGAGGACGATAATTGATTGGTCAATTAATTACAGATGAATTGCGTGAGGCACAGAGATGTGCTGAATCGATTCAACAATCGATTAAGATCGTCTTAATCGATTAAGCTCCAAAAAAATAATCATTGAACGACTAAGTCTGACGTGGTAATCGATTAGGCAATCAATTAGGGAACCCTAGGTCGCGGGTATATAGGATTTTCATGCAAGTTTGAAGTATAGGCCCCTTTAGTTATTCGATGACTCTTCTCCTCCTTCTTCGCCAGTTCTTGAGCTAGTGTTGGTGCACTTCAAGAGGCGTTTGCCAAGCAAGAGGAAGAAGAAAGCAAGACAAGCAAGGATCTAAGTGCACAAATCTTGTAAGATTTGTTGTATTTGCTTGAGTTTCTTGAGTGTTTCTTCTTATAAGCTTGTAAGAGGTTTCTCCACCTCAAGAAGGAGATCTTTCATAGTGTACGAGAGAGTGAGGAAGAGCGAATCCTTGGATTAGTCTCCTCAAGGAGGTGGATACCAAGTAAAATCAAGGTGTTAGCATTGCTCAAGTCTTCCGCCGCAACAAATCTTCATCGGGCAAAGATCCAAGCTAATCACCCCCCTCTAGCTCTCCTACCGGTCTTAACAGACATCTCATCCATGGTCGCGACCAAAACTCAGTAGGGCCCTTACTCGGGTCGGCTCCTCGAACTTAGGTCGACCACGATTCAAGTCGGAGCAGACCGACCCTTGGGCTCTAGACCTCTAGCAGCAGCTCAGGTCATCCCCCATACTCACACCATCAAACTACGACCCTTCATGATAGGAAGCTTTAAGCTCAGTAGAGGAACCCTAGTCCCAGATTAATAGTAACATCTACAAGGAAGTGAGCCTAGAACGGATCCAAAAGATGCCCTCCACTATGTAACGATCATCATAATTCTCTTTTAATGCATCCCAAATCTTATCCTCTCAGGTAACATGAGCAAAGATTATGGAATCATGGGGCAGGTGTCCTTCGACAGCCTTAAAAAAAGGAATATCCCCCGCTAGAGGCAGGTATAAGCGAACAACCTTTCTACTATTCTACTACAAATTGCTTTCGAGCTCCACATTTGACTTGAGCGTCGGAGTGACTGCGTCAGAACCCCCTCCAACCGTCCTCGTAACTCATGTTCATATCCTCAAGCCAACTTCTCGACGACCCTTCTCGACGATTAGACGAGCACCTGCCCTTTCTGCACCCCTCATCCCCACTAGTGAATTGTCCAATGACAAGGAGTGAGTAGCATCGAATTTACGCCGTCTGTGGGAAACTGAGCTAAGAGCAACCCTAGATCTCAAATGGAAAATATCGGTCGTCCATAGGGTGAGGAGGAAGAAAAGCAAGATCTCGTCACCATGGCGAGAGAGGAATTCAATCATCTGGTGGCCACCACGGTACACACCATCCTGCAAGGTTAGACACATCTCGCCTCAATGACAACCCTTGTCCACCATCGGTGGAGACAACCTCAGCGGTGCTTCCTCAAACAATTCCACCCACCGAGGTACCTAAAGGGCACATTCCTATTCTCCCAAGCACTTCGGCCATGGGGGGAGAATCCTCATGATCTTTTGGAGAGAATCTCCGACGAAGCCCCCTTAAAATCGCGGTCGTCGGAAGTAAAGCGCCCAGCAACCTAGGTACCCCGTTTTCACTAGGCGTTCTACAAGATGCCCTGCCACAACACTTCAAAATGATAGCAATCGGAGAATACAACGGCACTACTGACTTGGAAGATCATCTCAACAAATTTGAAAACGCAACCCTGCTACATCAATATACGGATGGGATCAAATGTTAGGTTTTCGTAGGCGTCAGTCACCTCGTTTAAAACCAGTGTTCTAAAAGGCGGCGCTTAGGACCACCTTCGCGCCGCCTAAGCAGTGGGTGGCTGCCCACCACCCCGACATTTGCAAAAGCAACGTCAGTGGGTGTCGCAGAATTAGTCGGCTTCCTAGGTGGCTAGGAGTCGCTTAGTCGCGGGGTGACCATCTTTTTTTCTCACAAAAAAGCCTTCACAATCGATTGATTACCAATCGATTGGGAAGGCTTTTTCATGAGAAACAAAATGTTGTCAAATCGATTAATCAATCGATTTAAATCATAATTGATTGATCAATCGATTGGTGGCAAAAAAGAATTTTATGTAATTACGTTTTAGTGCTTTACTTTTTAAATATTTAGGCCAGGGTTTAGAAATGAGCCACCGTAACTTCTCCCCTCTCCTTCTTCTTCTCCGTCAAAGAGCTTCTCCCCCATCCTTTCTTCTTCTCTGTCAAAAAGGAAACTATTCATGCATTTTAAAATCGATTAACCATTCTTGTGTCGCGACCCAGCCATTCTCGCGAGCATAGCTCATGACCCCACCATTCTTTCTCTCAACTCTTGTCTCTCCCAAGTCCCAACTGCCGGGTCGAGGTGGATCGACAAGAGGGGGGTGAACTACCGTTGTAAAATAAAAATCAATCTTTTATGCGATCTTACAAAGAATATAGATTAGTTACAAAAATCAGCTAAAACAAACATAAACTAATTCAACTAATAAAATGCTAAGACACAGAGATTTACTTGGTTGCAACCTAGGTGGTTGCTAATCCAAGACGACTGATATTCACTATCAAAATCTCCTTCTGGCGGAAAAACCTTTACAGACTTTGAAGCACAAGACAAAAAAATCTAATAATTGAATTGTTTGCAGTTGATGGATAATTGAAAAACGAGCTCTAGGGGCCTATTTATAGCCTCGGTCAAAGTTATCAATTTGCTGACGTGACACTTATAAGGCACCCGAGTGCTCTTGGGCGCCTAATAGGTGGCTTAACTCTTATCTAATGTGCAACGTTCGTAAACGGCTAAACATAGCCTCTCAAGCGCCTGATGGCTCACGGGCGCCTAGTGCTCGGGCACCCGAGTGGCCAGGCGCTCGTAAGCTTACGGGCGCCTGAGAGTGACCTTTTTGGTCAGCAACCGCTAACCACTCTCCAGCCTGACTTCCGGTCTTCTTGGGTGATTTTTAGCCAACCGGAGTTAGGCTCACTCGAATCCGACTCTGGCCTTTCGCCTCTCGAGCATCCTTCCTTCCGGCTTCTCGTCCCTCAGATGTTGCGCATATTCTTCTCGCTGCACCGTTGTACTCTTTCGTAATTTTCGCGTCCCTCGGATGCACCGAGCTCATCGACTCACTTCCTCATGCAATCCTTCTCGTCCACTACGTCTTACGCTCGACTTCCTCCGCTCCTAAGTTCCTACACACTTAGACAAAGGGATCAAAAATCAACATGACCTAACTTAACTTGGTTGGTCACATCAAAACTAACCAGGGCACCAACACCAACTCCCAACTTAGTAATTCGCGAGTCGCGACAGAGGAAGTATTCTCACGTGCGATAGGTATTTTTCATTTTTTTATTTTTTCTTCGTGCGCACAGCTCAATGGCTTGTTGCTCTAGCCTCAAAGTAATTTATCGAAGATGAACATGCTTGATTATTCAATCTTCCTTGTTATATGTTTTTTTTGTTTTCATGTGAAATGAAAATATGAGATACTCTTATTCTCGGAAAATAACAATTGCTATTGAAGTATTGATAATTATTTTTAATTGATAATTTTTGACGCGTGTACTATGTAGTAAAATATCAAGTACTATATCTTCTGAAGCATCTAATTCACTGTCGATGATTGATATCACTTTGAAGTGTAATTCGAATGATGTTGGATGAGAATTTGCGAGCTTGGCCAATCCAAAAAATTTGAATAAATTGAAATGTAAGTTGTGTGATAAAATTACTAGTGATGGGATTTATAGGATCAAACAACATGTTGTCAATATCAAAGGAAATATTGCCTCATGTAAGAAGTCTTCGGATGAGGATAAAGTGATGTATAAGAATGTCATTGAAGAAGCAAGAACAAAAAAGAAACAAAAGAATATGAATGAAATGGAGGTAATAGAAGAAGTTGTTCTTAAAGAAAATGAGGAAGATGAGGGAAGTCTAGGGACAAAAAGAAACCCACTTACTCTTGACCCTATGGATCAATTTACATCAATCATTGATCCTGAATCTTCATTTAGTAGAAGTAAGTGTTGGGACCGAAAGGAATTTAGATATCTCCACAATGGTATGATATTGTCCACTTTGGGCCTAAGTCCTCATGCTTTTGCTATTGAGCTCTCCCAAAAGGCCTCATGCCAATGGAGATATCTTTTTTCCTTATAAGTCAATGATCTTTCCCATGTGTTTTCTATGTGAAACTATGTTTGCAACCTTGCAACCCCAACAATCCCCCCTTAAACAAAGGACCACAAGCCCCCCTCAAGCGGAAACCCTTTCCGTTTGATGTCCGATCCTCAACCCACTAGGATTTTCTGCTCTTCGGTCCACCCGACATACTAAGACTTCACCGTCTAGTCGCAACTAGGACTTCTCTGCCTGGTGTCTGGTCCTCTTGATCATGACATGAGAGCTCACACATCCTTTATTCAAGGCTTAACCCACATGGTTAGATCTGGATCATGGCTCTAGCTCGTGCTTCTTTCGGCGGTTAGTCCGGTGAAGAGCGACTTGACTCTGATACCAATTGTTAGGGCCAAAAGAAATTTAGATATCTCCACAATGGTATGATATTGTCTACTTTGGGCCTAAGCCCTCATGGTTTTGCTCTTGGGCTCTCCCAAAAGGCCTCATGCCAATGGAGATATCTTTTTTCCTTATAAGCCTAAGATCTTTTCCATGTGTTTTCGTTGTGGGACTATGTTTGCAACCTGGCAACCCCAACAGTAAGAAGACAAAATAATAATAAAATATCATAGATGCACTTTGAAAGCAAAGGACACACATTGTGTGTTAGTGATATGAGAGAAGTGTCCTAAGGCAATCGCCTTATGATTGTAAACATTTATTTTAATAAATGATAATTCACTATTTGAGTATACATGTTTGTGTATTTGATTGGGATCTTAAACTCATCTACTGAATGACCGCAATACAATTCACAGCATAAGAGAATTTATGATGGGATCACAACTAGTGATTATCTCTACATGTGCAATTGTGAAGTATTAAAAATATCCCTAGTCGATGAATTGATAAAAACGAACACTATCAATTCTGTTGAGACTAGCATGAGTTATTCTCTAATCAGCTGATTCTCACTGGCTGGTGACATTGGGATGTCCGGAGATAAACATGGATGCTAGTTAAGGGAACTAGTTCATTGGAGTGACTAGCTGTAAAACTTCATATGGTAGTCTACATATAGATATGTCAATGAAGTTCTTACTGCAGCTTAAGCGCGATGTTCCTTTGACTTGCGGTGTTCAAGTCATCTTGGTCATGGAGACTTATACTTTAACATCTTAAGCAAGCATCTCCAAGGAGGTGTAGACCCAGGATGGTTGGGTATAAGCCGAAGTGCCCGAAGATGTTTGAACAACCTACAAAGGATTCACCACTCCTTGCGAGGAGATGTATACCCAGGCCTATCGTCGGATTGTTACTCAAAGCCTCTGGCCAGAGCATGTTATGTTTAGAGTATGAGTCTCTTAAATACATGAGAGTAATTAGAAATCCAAAGGACGAGAAAGACACTACTTGGGCTAGGTGTGACGTAGTCAGTCTAGTGGGGACTGACACAAACAGACCATGTCCTGAACCAAGTGGGTATAAGATGGTGAAGGGAATGTGGCACGATTCATTAGAGCTGCTGAAGGGTGTCAGAAATATTTCTAAGATCAACCGTTGATCTTTCGATTAATTGGGGGTCATGATGTACTACTAGGTGTCACTCATGATCGTTCCATAATTGGTTGATTATAGACGGCCAACATAAATCGAAAGTCTATTTAGTCACACGCACTACGAGTAATCCGAGGGATTTAAAACGAGTTGAAAATTGGATTTTCCGATCAAGAGAAATAAGTCGAATCTGAGTTAATCAGAGGCGCAACGGAAGCTAAAAATGGCTAAGTCTTTTGAAGGCTTATTGGGCGAATTAAATGAGTTTAATTCGCGATGGGTTCGGCTCGGTTTGGCCGGCCAAAGAGGGTGCCCACCCTCTTTGGTTTGGCCGGCCACCACTTGGGGAGAAAACCAATTTATTTGGTTTAATTAATAAAATAAATCTAGCGCGATTTGTTTTATAAATTATGGATAAATAAATTTGTATAAAGAAATTTATAGAAATTTATTCTTTTTTATGGAAATTAAAATGATCCATGGAATGGTTTATTTTAATTTTATAAAATCAATTATGAATTGATTTTTCCATAATAAAGAAAATTTATAAATTTCTTGTAAAATTTATTCCATAATAAAAGGAGAGAAGTATTTGTTTTTATTATAAAGTTAGTTATAATAAAACTTGGCTTAAACGGAATAATTCATAAGAAAATTTATAGGATAAATTTCTTATGAAAATTCCGTTAAAAGAGAGACTTGGCAAGGGAGAGGCTACTATATAAAGGAACCAAAGGCAAGCCTTGAATTCGTAATTGAGTTATCAAGAGATCTAGTAGTTCTCTCCCTCTCTCTCTTATTCTCTCCCTCCCTCTTCCCCTTAGGGCCGGCGCCCACCTCCTCTCCCTAGGGCCGGCGCACAACCACCCTAGGGCCGGCGCACCATCCTCACACTACCTAGGGTTGGCGTGAGCAACATCCACCAAGGAGGCGCCAAAGAAGAAGAAGAAGAAGCGGGACGTATCTCCTTCCTTCCCGGAATTTAGATTCCGTTTCTTGGTGGTTAGTTTCCTTTCTTCTCTCTTGTTCTTCTAGTTGTGCCTTTAGAGAATCTAGTAGTTCTCGTCGGCACAAAACTCGTGACTTTGCGAAGTCATCCCGAAGAGAACTCAGCGTGGACGCGAATAGAGGCGGAGCTTCCAAGGGACGCTACGGTTGGATCTCGTCCCTTACTTCGATTTACGCGAGGTACTAAGTAAATTAGTTTACTTTTCTGCAAAGTTTTAATTTATGATCATATCCACACATCATAAGGTTGCATGCTAGATACGTGGTTATTTTATGCTAATTCTTCAGCTGCACGCAAAAATTTAAAATTTTACGAACCCGTATC
Organism: Boesenbergia rotunda; assembly: GCA_024364735.1. Classification (NCBI taxonomy): domain Eukaryota; kingdom Viridiplantae; phylum Streptophyta; class Magnoliopsida; order Zingiberales; family Zingiberaceae; genus Boesenbergia; species Boesenbergia rotunda. The sequence goes on from JAGFNQ010002137.1 coordinate 391,082, forward strand.
CTTGTCAACATGCACCCGGTCCCAACAGTGGTATCAGAGCCAGTTAGTGTTCGACATAATCATATAATTGTTTTGCGGAAAACTTTGTCATGATCTCAATTTTGGAAAAATTTTCAATTATGGAAACTTTCCAATTATTATAAATTTTGGATTTAGGAATTTCAATGTTTGGAAATCCTCATGAAATTTCGCAAACGTTTGAAATATTCTAGTTTCTAAAATTTTATGATAATTGTGAAAACTTCCCATCTTTGGAAACTTTCCAATTTTGGAAATTTTCTATTTTAGAAATTTTTCAATTTTGGAAATATGTAAGTTTTCTTTGTACCAGAAACTTACAATTATTCTGAAAACCTATTATGAAATCTCGCAATTTTGGGCACTTTCCTTCAAGAAAGTCTAGACAAATTTATGGACAATTAATTGACAATTAAATTTGAATTGGTTTTTAAATTGTCAACAAAATTCTTTATTTTGGATTGAGCCTCGGGGAGCCGTCCAATTTAAAGTTAGTTGTTGTAATTTAATTTCCTAATTTTAAATGAAATTGTCATGTTTAATTTGGTTACGCTTCCGAAGTGGACCAAATTGAATTTACGATAAATTTCTTTTCTTTGGGTATCTGAGCCTCGGGGAGCCACCCTTAGAAAACAATTTGTTGTAATTAATTAAATCCATGAATAAAATATGATTTAAGAGGTGATGCTCTTACATATTGTTGTCTCCAAAATTAATTAGGAAAATGGTTTCCTATAGAGTTTTCTTAAAAGAGATTTTCATGAAAATAATATGTGGTTGAATTAAGGGAATTGTCTCTTAATTTAATAAGATTTGATTTAGAGAAATCAAAGTCTTAAACATATTATTTCCGAAATTGATTATGACAATTTAGGAAATTATTTCCCAAAACAATTCCTTTAATAAAGTGTGAAATTAGAATTAGGAAATCCGGTTCCTAATTCAATTAATGAGACTTAATAAATTAAGTCACATACATACTTTATTAAGGAAATCGTTAGTCATGACATAATTATATGTCATGCATGTGCTTAGAAAAGAAAGATGAGACCCAAAACCCCTTACAAAATATTAAGGCTAACACCTTCCATTAATATGGTTAGAATCGGAGTTTTGTTTCTCGTTTGGGTTGATGGACACATTCATGCCCGGCTTGAACCTCAACATGTTCAAACCATGGAATTAGTTTATGAATAATATAGTTAGAGTCAGAGGTCAATCCTTAGTTTTGGTTGTTGGACACATCCAAGCCTGACTGAGCGGTTGAATGAGCTCCAACCATATTAAAACTATTTCTTGATTAATGGGTCAGCCTTAAGCTTGGAGCATCGATTTGTTGTGCCACAGCCAAGGTCGATGTAAAGAGAGGTGCAATTGGGTGCTATGTATAATGTTACATACTTGTTAATGAGTTAACAACCCAATGATTTATGCAAACATTCAATTAGTTGATAGCATAAAGTGGTAGTTACATATATGTGATTTGTAATCGGTATAATTACCTACTTTTATAGCTAAGAATAACTTGATGGCTACAGTCATGGTGGTTCTTATCTATGGTTGGATATCAACCTATTTGGAGATGTTCCTACGTTCTCCCGAATTGATAAAAAGGGTTATTCAATTTGAAAAATAAATAGGATTTTTTTTAATGTATGTTGATACATTCTTTAATCATTCTTCTCACATAAGCTCAATTTGTATTTCTAGGATAATCACTCGATCATGTCTTCTCTAAACTTGCGTTCCATTTTGGACACTAATAAACTGACTGGGCCAAACTTCATGGACTGGCTTCGAAACCTGAGGATAGTCCTCAAGGCAGAGAAGCTTGCTTATGTCCTTGAAGATCAACTTCCTAGCCGTCCTCCGGAAAATGCAACTCCAGACCAGTTAGTGGCCTATCAGAAACATGTGACCGATTCTGAACTTGCAAGTTGCATCATGCTAGCCTCTATGGTACCTGAGTTGCAAAAGCAGCATAAGCATATGGATGCTTATACCATCATCTTCCATCTTCATGAGTTGTTTGAAGAGCAGGCGAGATCCAAAAGGTTCGAAGTCTCCAGACTCCTCTTCACCACTAAGATGCAGGAAGGCACTTCTGCCTCGCAGTTTGTGTTAAAGATGTTGGGGTACATTGAGAGACTGAGCACACTCGGTTTTGCAATGGATCATGAACTAAGTATTGACTTAATTCTGAATTGTTTGCCCAAAAGTTATTCACAATTTGTGATGAACTATCGGATGAACAAACTAGAGACTACCATTCCTGAGTTGCTCAACCTGCTGAAGACTATTGAGCCTTCTGTAAAGCAGGATCAGAAGACGGTACTGTTAGTTGGTTCCTCGAAGAAAGGTTCTAAGAGGAAGGCCAAAGAACAGAATAAAGGAAAGAAGAAAAAGGCCAAAAAGACTGAAAAGAAACCAAAAGGAACTTGCCATCATTGTGGCAAGGAGGGTCACTGGCGAAGAAACTGCAAGGTTTATCTTGAATCCTTGAAAAATAAAGCATCCGATACCCCATCCTCTTCAGGTATCTTCGTTATTGAATGTCACTCTATTTCCTCAAATACCTGGGCACTTGATACTGGGTGTAGCTTACATATATGTAATGACATACATGGGCTAAGGAATAGAAGAAGACTCATCAAAGGAGAAGCAAATTTGCGAGTTGGAAATGGAGCAAAAATTGTTGCTGTTGCCATCGGAACATATTTGCTAAAGCTCCCCACTGGACGTGTCTTAGAATTGGATAATTGTTATTTTGTTCCTTCGTTAATAAAGAACATTGTATCTATTTCATGTTTGAATGAAAAGGGTTATCATTTAACTTTTAGTAACAATTGTTGTTACATAACTTTAAATGACGTTCTTTATGGGAATGAAACTTTGTGCAATGGTATCTACACGTTAGATTTATCCAGTGACGTTTTCAATATCGAAGTTAGCAACAAACGTGCTCGAATAGATAATCGAATAGACTCCTACACTTGGCATTGCCGTCTTGGCCATGTAAGTAAGAAACGCATGACCGAATTACACCGATGTGGAATTCTGGAATCATTTGAACCCGGTTCATTTGATACATGCGAATCATGCTTAAAAGGCAAGATGACCAAGTTACCCTTTTTGGAAAAGGTAATCCAGTGGGAGAATTGCTTGGTCTAATACATACTGATGTATGTGGACCAATGTCAACTCTTGCACAAGGAGGCTATAGCTACTTCATTACCTTCATCGATGATTACTCATGATTCGGGTATGTGTTCTTGATGAAACACAAATCTGAAGCTTTTGAGAAATTCAAAGAGTTCAGAAATGAAGTAGAGAAACAACTTGGCAAAAGTATTAAAATACTTCGATCCGATCGGGGTGGTGAATACTTAAGTCAAGAATTTCAAGATTATCTTAGGGACAATGGGATATTGTCCCAATGGACTCCGCCATATATACCACAGCATAATGGTGTATCTGAGAGGCGCAACCGAACCTTGATGGACATGGTTAGGTCGATGATGAATCATGCAACTCTTCCAAAATCCTTTTGGGGCTATGCACTTAAGACAGTTGTTTACTTGCTAAACAGAGTCCCGACCAAGGTAGTCTCTACTACTCCATATGAGATATGGAATAGTAAGAAACCTCACTTAACTCACCTTAAGATATGGGGTTGTCCTGCTTATGTGAAGCGGACTATATCAGACAAATTGGATGCTAAGTCTGATAAATGTCTATTTATTGGATACCCTAAGGAAACGAAGGGTTACCAATTCTATCATCCCTTGGAACAAAAGGTGTTTGTTTCAAGGCATGCTGTATTTCTGGAAAGAGAATTTCTTTTACAAGAAAACAGTGGGAGTGGCATTGAACTTGATGAAGTTCAAGAAACTCCAATAGACATTACAGAGATACCTAGTCTAGACCCACAACCAATAACTCATAGTGATGAGCTATCAGTTGAACCTAAAACAACACCACCTCTTCGTAGGTCTGATAGGACACGCAATATTCCAGAGAGATACGGATTTCTCATAAGTGAATCGAACGACGTGTTACTCATAAGTGATGACGAACCTATCAGTTATGAAGATGTTCTGAAAAGTTCAGAAAGGGACAAATGACTTGAAGCCATGAAGTCGGAAATGGATTCCATGTACGAAAATCAAGTATGGGACTTGGTTAACCCACCTGAAGGGATTAAGCCCATAGGGTGCAAGTGGGTTTTCAAGAAGAAAACCGACATGGAAGGTAATGTTGTTACCTTTAAGGCTAGATTAGTGGCAAAAGGATATCGTCAGAAACAAGGAATTGATTATGACGAAACCTATTCGCCAGTAGCTATGCTTAAATCCATTCGGATGCTCCTAGCCATAGCAGCTCATTATGATTATGAGATATGGAAAATGGATGTGAAAACAACTTTCCTTAATGGAAACCTGCTTGAGGATGTATACATGATACAACCTGAAGGTTTCACATCGGTTGATAAAACCAAAGTATGCAAGCTTCGACGATCCATATATGGACTGAAGCAAGCATCCAGGAGCTGGAACATCCATTTTGATGAGACAATCAAAGAGTTTGATTTCTCACAAAATCTTGACGAACTTTGTGTGTACAAGAAGGTTAGTGGGAGTGCAGTCGTATTCCTAGTATTATATGTCGATGACATATTACTTATAGGAAATGATATATCAGTCTTACAGACAGTTAAAATTTGGTTGTCCAAAACTTTCTCCATGAAAGACCTGGGAGAAGCAACCTATATCCTTGGGATTAGAATCTATAGAGATAGATCAAAACGGTTGCTTGGTCTTTCGCAGTCTACATATATAGACCGAGTGCTAAAAAGGTTTAGCATGTCGGAATCCAAGAAAGATTACCTTCCCATCAGGCATGGGATCAACCTTTCAAAGTCTATGTGTCCGCGCACAGAAGACGAGAGAATTTGCATGAATAAGATTCCTTATGCATCCACGATAGGATCTATCATGTATGCTATGTTATGTACAAGGCCCGATGTATCATATGTTCTGAGTGTCACAAGCAGATACCAGTCGGATCCAAGAATGGATCATTGGGCGGCTGTCAAGACAATCCTTAAGTACTTAAGAAGAACTAAGGATGTGTTCCTAATATATGGAGAAGGAGATATGGTAATACGTGGGTATACAGATGCCAGTTTCCAGACAGATAAGGATGACTCCAAATCACAGTCTGGATACGTATTTACTTTGAATGGAGGCGCAGTAAGTTGGAAAAGTTCCAAACAAGACACCGTAGCGGATTCTACCACGGAAGCGGAATATATCGCAGCTACGGAAGCAGCAAAAGAAGCAGTCTGGATCAAGAAGTTTGTCTCCGAACTTGGTGTGGTTCCAACCATTGATGAAGCAGTGCCGGTTTACTGCGACAACAATGGAGCTATTGCACAAGCAAAGGAACCAAGGTCTCATCAGCGATCCAAACACGTGCTTCGCCGCTATCATCTGATCAGAGAGATTATAAGTAGGAATGATATACAAATTGAGAAAATTCCCACTGAAAGGAATTTAGCGGATCCTTTAACTAAGGTCTTGCCTCAGAACAAGTTTGAGAGTCATGTTAGAGCCTGTGATATTGGATACCGTAGCGATTGACATTAGGCCAAGTGGGAGTTTGTTAGTGATATGAGAGAAGTGTCCTAAGGCAATCGCCTTATGATTGTAAACATTTATTTTAATAAATGATAATTCACTATTTGAGTATACATGTTTGTGTATTTGATTGGGATCTTAAACTCATCTACTGAATGTCCACAATACAATTCACAGCATAAGAGAATTTGTGATGGGATCACAACTAGTGATTATCTCTACATGTGCAATTGTGAAGTATTGAAAATATCCCTAGTCGATGAATTGATAAAAACGGACATTATCAATTATGTTGAGACTAGCATGAGTTATTCTCTAATCAGCTGATTCTCACTGGCTGGTGACATTGGGATGTCCGGAGATAAACATAGATGCTAGTTAAGGGACCTAGTTCATTGGAGTGACTAGCTGTAAAACTTGATATGGTAGTCTACATATAGATATGTCAATGAAGTTCTTACTGCAGCTTAAGTGCGATGTTCCTTTGACTTGCGGTGTTCAAGTCATCTAGGTCATGAAGACTTATACTTTAACATCTTAAGCAAGCATCTCCAAGGAGGTGTGGACCCAGGATGGTTGGGTATAAGCCGAAGTGCCCGAAGATGTTTGAACAGCCTACAAAGGATTCACCACTCCTTGCGAGGAGATGTATACCCAGGCCTATCGTCGGATTGTTACTCAAAGCCTCTGGCCAGAGCATGTCATGTTTAGAGTATGAGTCTCTTAAATACATGAGAGTAATTAGAAATCCAAAGGACGAGAAAGACACTACTTGGGCTAGGTGTGACGTAGTCGGTCTAGTGGGGACTGACACAAACAAACAATGTCCTGAACCAAGTGGGTATAAGATGGTGAAGGAAATGGGGCACGATTCATTAGAGCTGCTGAAGGGTGTCAGAAATATTTCTGAGATCAACCGTTGATCTTTCGATTAATTGAGGGTCATGATGTACTACTAGGTGCCACTCATGATCGTTCTATAATTGGTTGATCATAGACGGCCAACATAAATCGAAAGCCTATTTAGTCACACGCACTACGAGTAATCCGAGGGATTTAAAACGAGTTGAAAATTGGATTTTCCGATCAAGAGAAATAAGTCGAATCTGAGTTAATCAGAAGCGCAACGGAAGCTAAAAATGGCTAAGTCTTTTGAAGGCTTATTGGGCGAATTAAATGAGTTTAATTCGCTATGGGTTCGGCTCAGTTTGGCCGGCCAAAGAGGGTGCCCACCCTCTTTGGTTTGGCCGGCCACCACTTGGGGAGAAAACCAATTTATTTGGTTTAATTAATAAAATAAATCTAGCGCGATTTGTTTTATAAATTATGGATAAATAAATTTCTATAAAGAAATTTATATAAAGAAATTTATAGAAATTTATTCTTTTTTATGGAAATTAAAATGATCCATGGAATGGTTTATTTTAATTTTATAAAATCAATTATGAATTAATTTTTCCATAATAAAGAAAATTTATAAATTTCTTGTAAAATTTATTCCATAATAAAAGGAGAGAAGTATTTGTTTTTATTATAAAGTTAGTTATAATAAAACTTGGCTTAAACGGAATAATTCATAAGAAAATTTATAGGATAAATTTCTTATGAAAAATTTCGTTAAAAGAGAGACTTGGCAAGGGAGAGGCCACTATATAAAGGAACCGAAGGCAAACCTTGAATTCCTAATTGAGTTATCAAGAGATCTAGTAGTTCTCTCCCTCTCTCTCTTATTCTCTCCCTCCCTCTTCCCCTTAGGGCCGGCGCCCACCTCCTCTCCCTAGGGCCGGCGCACAACCACCCTAGGGCCGGCGCACCATCCTCACACTACCTAGGGTTGGCGTGAGCAACATCCACCAAGGAGGCGCCAAAGAAGAAGAAGAAGAAGCGGGACACATCTTCTTCCTTCCCGGAATTTAGATTCCGTTTCTTGGTGGTTAGTTTCCTTTCTTCTCTCTTGTTCTTCTAGTTGTGCCTTTAGAGAATCTAGTAGTTCTCGTCAGCACAAAACTCGTGACTTTGCGAAGTCATCCCGAAGAGAACTCGGCGTGGACACGAATAGAGGCGGAGCTTCCAAGGGACGCTACGGTTGGATCTCGTCCCTTACTTCGAGTTACGCGAGGTACTAAGTAAATTAGTTTACTTTTCCGCAAAGTTTTAATTTATGATCATGTCCACACATCATAAGGTTGCATGCTAGATACGTGGTTAAAAATAATTTGAGAAATTATTTTATGCTAATTCTTCCGCTGCACGTAAAAATTTAAAATTTTACGAACCCGTATCCTTGTCAACATGCACCCGGTCCCAATATTGTGCACCAATATTTAGCTTGATGGGTGTACGAGTTTGGTATTAATTCCTTTTCATGCCATTGATAATAATAGCTTCAAGAGGTTTACGAAAGCAGTTGGTCAATTTGGCTCGGGTTATCATCCTCCAACTCAATACCTATTAAGAGAGCCCTTATTGAAGGAAGAGGTAGATAGAACAAAATGTCTATTAAAGAAGCAAGAAGAAGAATGGACTTTAAATGGTTGCTCAATTTTGGCTGATGCTTAAACCAACTAAAAAAAAGAAGTATCATGAATTTGTATGTCAATTGTAAAGAAGGCACAACTTTCCTTTCTTCTAGGGAAGCATCAGATGCAACACACACTGGGAATTATATATTTGAATATATGGACAAGTGCATTGAAGAAGTTGGACCCCAAAGTGTAGTTCAAGTGGTAACGGATAATGCTTCAAATAATATGGCAGCAAAAGATTTGTTGAAGGAGAAAAGGCCACATATATTTTGGACTTCATGTGCAACTCACACTATAAATCTTATGCTTAATGAAATTGAGAATCAGCCTAAGTTCAAAGGGTTGATTGAGATGGCAAAGAGTTTGACAATTTTTATTTATGCCCATCACAAGATATTGTCAATGATGAGAAAGTTCATCAGAAAACGGGACATAGTGAGGTCGGGAGTAACACGATTTGCAACCGCTTTCTAACTTTGCAAATCTTGATGGAGAAGAAAAGTGAACCAAGAGTTATAGTTGCTAGTGAAGAATGGAATGCATGCAAATATTCAAAGAGTGCAAAAAGGGAAGGTGACATCTAATGCCGCTATCAATGTCTCTTTTTGGAATGAGGTAAGTTTTTGCTTGAAGGTGTTTTCCTCTTTAGTTATGTAAGAATACAGAAAGTTTTAGGGGTTAAAAGGTAAAATTTCTGAAACTTAGGGGCTCTTGTGTGAATAGCTAAAATAGGAGGGGGTTTTCGTAAAAGCCCATTCCATTTTAAAAGCTATTCCTTTCTCTCCTTGGGCAGAATGCGAAGCCGAACCGAGATCTGATCCGCTCCTTTTCTCCTTCTTCTTCTCGCCTCCGCCTTCGGGCCACTCAACCGGCATCGGCAACCTCTCAGCTCGTGCCACCGGGGATAGTTGACATTAGGAGGTTCTTGACCCTGTTCCCTTGGCAGATCACGTCGTCGCCGGCAACATCGAGGAGGTAAGCTGTGTGAACTTGACCTAATCTCCGATCCCTGGTTTCTAACTTTGATCCTCTCGGTAGATCGCAATCTATTTTGGTCCTGAGGTTGAATTTGTTGATCTAAGGGTTTTCTTGGCCGACCTTGGGTTGGATCGGGTGCTGGGAGTGCGGTTTTGATCATCGGAGTCGAAGCAAGGGACGTTGAAACTCATCTGAGGTATGGAATTGGATCTCTGATCGAGTTTTCGAATTGGGATTGTGGTTAGTTGTTCTGATCAGATTGATTTCCGTGAGCTTTGGATTGATGATTTACGATTTGGATTTTCGTTGTTTTTCCGTGTCGCTCATGTGGATAGGTAGGATGGATTTGATCTCTGGGATATGTTCTTGAATTTGCCCTGATGTGTGGATGTGTTGCTTCCATTTCTTTGGTTCGTGCTTGTGTTCTTGAGCTGCCATAGGTTGGTAAGCGAGAGCTCTGTTGCCGTGGGTTTTGGTTATTTTGATGCTCATCTTGATCTATTTTGATTGAATTTGGGTTCTCCCTATTTTTGCCATGAGGTGGGCTGCGAAGGAGGATGGTGTATATATGTTGGGATCGAGTCCTGTGTTGGAGTGTTGGTTTTGGTAGTAGTTTGATCACAGGTCTTAATTTGGGTTCTGGATTCATGTTGTAATTACTATTTTTTTGAGCTTTGTCATCATGAGCTGTTCTTGATTTCACTGCTGTGGGTTGATGTTGGAGTTGAAGACAAATGGAGAGCTGATTGAGGATCTTGGTTTGAACTTGGGTTAACGATTAAACCTAACCTTTATGTTTAGGTTCTAATTGGAAACCTATCACTAGGATTGGGATGATACTAATGGGGTTGTGATATATATTAACTAATTAGTATTTGCATAAATAGCTAAATAATTGTGTCTTTGATGCAGGGCGTTGACTTAGTTCCCTTGTCGCGGATATTATTTTGGACGGGGGGTTCTCGACGCTTACGAACTTCTATATCGGAGGCGGGCACTTTTGACTATATCTGTATTATATATAATCGCCTATTATGCATAGTTAGATACAGATAGCAGTAGGGATACCTGATATTTCTATTTTTGTACCCTTTTCTTTCGGTAGTTATATCTGTTAGTTTTACTGCTTACTGTTCTTTATTACTACGTCGATTGGTTCTATATGTGAGATCGTATTGAATCGACAGAGGGGGGGGGGATGAATATCAATCGTGAACTTTTTCGGAATGCGAAGAGTAATTGCACAGCAAAAAATGAAAACCAATCGCAATCACGATTTGTTTTTACTTGGTTTGGAGTCGCGGTTGGCTCATACTCCAAGGCCCACGGTCCTTGACCGTTTACGATGGGCAATTCTATAAGTTCGTAAAAGATTACAAGTCGAGAGTACAAATATAGAATTGAAAAGCAATTACAGCACTTAACAAAATTAGCTTTTATCGACGACCGGAGAGGTTGGAAGTTTCTGGAGCAACGGGTCGTCATTAGCGCTTGAATCACGAGTATGGAACTTGTCGGAGCGGAGCGCTTGAGCGTAAGAGTTGATAGCAATTGATATGGAAGCCTTGGGGCTGAACCCCCCTTTTATAGTAGTCAGTGGGGTGCCTGTATCGAAGGGGGCGCCTGACACGTGACCTGTCCTGCGAGAACGCCAATCCGCAGGCTTGGTCAGCGCCTATCCCCTTCATTGAGGCGCCTGAGCTGACTGGGGCATCTGTGTTAACACAGGCGCCTAGCTTGACCTGGTCCAGAGGCTTGCGTGGCTGTTTGCTTCGAATGCTTTGTTTTAACACTTCACTGGGGCGCCTGTCTCAATACAGGCGCCTAGCCCAGCTAGGGTGCCTCACTCCATTGAGGCGCCTGAGTGCAGAAAACCCCTTTCATTCGTTCCTGCAACCAGGGTTAGTTCCAAAGGCATACAATTGATAATATTTAGAACATTATTTACAGTCTAAGCTGTCTTGGTTCTAACTTTGGGTCTCCCAAGTGGAACCTAGGTCGAACCGACGCCTGATGTTCCCTCCTACGGGGAACGCGTCCTCACCTATTCCTCCTGGGAGAATTTACCTTTTTGCCAACCGACTCCTCCAGTTGGACTTTTGCCCAACTTCACTCACCAGGTCTTCGTGCCCAATCCGCGATCAGGTCTTCGTGCCCAGCTTCACTCACCAGGTCTTCGGTGCCCAGTCCTCGACCAGGTCTTCGTGCCCAATCCGCGATCAGGTCTTCGTGTCCAGCTTCCCTCACCAGGTCTTCGTGCCCAACCTTACATCAGGACTTAGTTGTCCAGCCCGCGGCCAGGACTTAGTGCTCAATTCATAGAACCAGGACTTAGTGCCTAGAGTACTTAGGACTTTCCTGCACACTTAATAAGCTTGTTAGATCGCAACCAAATCTTAACTTCTGAACCCTTTGCCATTATCAAAACATAGGTTCGACTTTGGTGCTTCCGGCACCAACAATCTCCCCCTTTTTGATTTATGGCAACACAGTTCAACAAGTTAAGTTAAACCAACATATTATAGCAATCAAAGAACAGTAAGTAAATAAAATCGTTTATCTCCCCCTGAAAACGTTCTCCCCCTGAAATTTCCAACGTCATGCGGGTTTTTGTGAAACTTTCTAAGTGCTAAGTGTTTTTCAAAATTTAGCAAAAAGCATTAAGTTTTTGTCTAACGATTTTTCAAAGACGAGCAAAAAGCACTCAAGAACTTTTCAACACTTGGACAATTTTGAAAAGGTTTAAGCCTAATACCTTAAAAACCTTTGAAAAAACTTTACTTAGGTAAGACAAATTTTGAAAACAGATTTCCCTTAAAAAGTTTCAAATTTGAAAACTTGGGAAAAATTTCCAAACTTAGAAAGAGTTTGCTTAATTACATTAAAATTTACTTAACACCATTTGCAAAAAGGTTTTAGAAAAAATTAGCTCAGGCAAATTTTGTTTACTAAGAGAAATTTTCCTTAGAAATGATTTTCAAAATACACTTAGAAATTTTTGAAACCTTTTCGAAGTATTTTGAAAGCACCTAGAAATACTTAGAAAAATTTGAACACTTAGAAATTTTTGAAATCTTTTCGAAGTATTTTGAAAGCACTTAGAAATACTTAGAAAAATTTGAACATTGAGAAACATTTTTAAGGCACTTAAAAATACTTAGAAAAATTTGAAAACATTTTTAAGTACTTAAAAAAACTTTTAGAACAAAAATTTGAAGTACTTAAAAACTGAGCATACTTTTTGAACAAGAGGTGGAAATTTTAACGAATTTGAAAAAATTAAAAAAAAAATCCTTCTTTCTTTTGTTTCTCTCCCCCTTTGTCATATATCAAAAAATGATCACACTTAGTGCAAGTAAATTAGAGCTAGTCAAATAATTTGTAATTCCGTATTGAACCAACTCTAATGATTTCAAGCAAGAAAAACGGACCAACCCAAATTAAACCGATTTTGTTCGGATCGTATCTAACCCAGTTAGCTACTTACTAACTGTTATAAAACAGTAGCTTTCACTAGGGTTAGTCAAGTTAAGTGATCTGATCAAGTTAGTATTTCTAAGCTTGACACTTAACCTATTTGCTGTTCAACTTGTATTTATTGCCCAATTACTGCAGATGCACTAACTTAAAGCATCTTGAATCAAGGCATAGACCTAAGCATCTCAACCCAGTCTAGGTTATCAATCAAAAGTACCCTAAGGTGCTTGTGAGATGCTGGCTTCTAGATCTATAGGTGCATGCAGTTCTAGGGTTAGGGCCTAAGATAAGTCTATTTGCGCAAAACCTTAGTTTTGAAGGGGGTAGCTTTTATATATAAAAAAACTAAGTCGGAAAATCATTTTAAATTTCAAAAACTTAATCGAAGAAATGATTTTTCAAATTGCTAATTTAAAAAAAATAGGAAAATTTTAAGAAAACAATATAGAACAGTCCTATTCTACTAAGCACAACCCTAACTGCCTTCTTAGTGAGCTAAACTCAGACTCAGGTAAGGGTTTGGTAAAGATGTCAGCTAAGTTGGATTTTGAGTCCACATGCTGAAGTACTATTTCGCCCCTGGCTACATGATCCCTTACAAAATGATGTTTGACTTCTATATGTTTTGTTCGGGAATGTTGAATCAGGTTCTTAGTCAAGTTGATTAAACTAATGTTATCAATAAAGACTTGGGTTTGGGTGTAGTCAAGCTGGAAGTCCTTAAGAGTGTGCATCATCCACAAAAGTTGTGCTACACACTCTCCTAGGGTAAAAAGTCAAAAGCGAAGTCAAAAGATCATATAATTTACTTTGGGTGCAACCAAAAGGGGCACTACAAGAACAAGTGTCCATTGGGTAAGAAAAATGAGGTAAACCCTAAACTCAATTCAAATAGTTTGAAAACTAACATGAGTTGTAGGGATGGAGCAAAGAAGGATAAGAAGCATATAATTTGTTTCACGTGTGGTGAGCATGAACACTACCACACCAAGTGCCCAAAGAAAGGAGAGATCAAGAAATTGACGCACTTAAAGAAATTGGAAAAGAAAAGGAGCTCCAGTCAAGGGGGAGTTTCCAAGGTAAAAGGGAAGGTAATCTCTTGTTTAAAATTAAATCCAAGTTCAAATTCTTATATGCTTGTTATGAATAATCATGGATTTAGGTATAATGATAGGAATATGGTTAACAATGTAGATAATTCTAGGAAATCATTATCCAAGGCTAGACCAAGGAAGACCCAAACTACCATGCCTAAGGGGAGGAAGGTGGTTCATAGTCAAGGCACAAATCCCAAGAAGGGGAGACATATGTCTAGAAAGGTGGGTAGGTCTAGGAATGTCCAAAGTGGACATGTTGACTCTATGGTTGGGGCTCTAGAGTTGGAAAATCAAGTCTTGAAGGCAAGACTTGAAGAAATGGAAAGAATCCTAGGTAGGATCATTATTGGACCTAGGGTACTTGACATGGGTTTGGGTGTTCAAAACCCCAAAAAATGTTAAAATGGGTGCATCCAAAGCAAATGGAAGAAAATATGCTAGGGTAACATACAATTATGCCAAGGATGGAAGATTAGAGAATGGCAAGGGAATGCCATTTAAGGGTAAGAAGTTCATAACCAAGGACAAGGTGTCCAAAGTTAAGGGAGGTAAAGTTGTATACCAAGAGTCACCGGAGGTACACCGGTGTGGTCTAGTGTTTGTTGAGTCACCTAGGGAGGTGGCTAAGGCTAAGGGTTCAAGGGGGAGCTCTAAGAGCCAAGTTGGGACCCATGGTCTATGGATCTCGGGAGGTTTTCTCTCGGAAGTCTAGAAGGGTCATGATGTGTGTCAAAGGAGTTGAAGACGGATTTGAGTCTCAATTCGTGGGTTTTGGCACATTGGAGTTGTGTATCATGCATGGAAATATGACATTGGGGTCATATAACATGAAAGTTGGTTTGTGATGTGTAAATACCATATAAATTAATGCTAGGGATGCATTATGGTTTGGTATAGGCAGAGACATCAAGAGGAGGTCAAAACTAGAACTTTAGGTCAAGGTTCAATTGAATCATTTAGCTAGTTTTAGATTTTGTATCAATCTTGGGATTGGTGATAGATACATGTGTGAATGTATTTTTCCTAAGTAGATATGGGTACCACAAACCTCTCCACAAAATTTAAGAATTTTTGGAGATTTATAAAATTTCTGGTGCATTTCTGAATTTGGGTCAGAAATGCTGAAATTGTGTTTTTCAGGGTGCCAGTCGACTGGCACAGGGGGCAGTCGACTGGAAAAGGCTGAAATTAGTGTTTCAGCAAATAGAGGGTGTCTAAATGATGAAAAATAAGTGTGTAATCTTATGGGGGGTTAGTACACTATGTTTATGATCATTAGGGGTTAAAAGATCCAATAAAAGGGAAATTGTTGGAGTCTTTTTGATGTTTAGCAAAGGGGGAGAGGTGTTGGGTTTAAGTGGGAAACTAAACACGCCTTTACAAGAAATCCTAGGTCCAGGGGGAGCTTAGGTAAAGGGAGGAGCATTGTTGCTCATGTGGTGGCGTAAGGGGAACCTTAGAGAGGTTCTTAAAAAGCCTTTGTAAGTCCTGTTGAGGCAATCTATGGTCCGAAGTGACCATGAGGTTTAAGTGGGAAATCAAACACGCCTTTGCAAGAAATCCTAGGTCCAGGGGGAGTTTAGGTAAAGGGGGGAGCATTGTTGCTCATGTGGTGGCGTAAGGGGAACCTTGGAGAGGTTCTTAAAAAGCCTTTGTAAGTCCTGTTGAGGCAATCTATGGTCCGGAGTGACCATGAATTTTGATGTTTAGGCAAAAGTTTTAAGTTAGGTTTACCCTTGTGATTTAAGATGTGTATTTGAGTGTATAGGATTGCAGGTTACACATATTGACTTAGCTGGACGACTTCGGTTTGGTGAAGGTTGGCATGGAGACAAGATGGAGACTTGTGTGCACCCGAGGTACCATGGATAGCAGGGATGATGAGCCGAGGGGCGCGGACTTCGAGGCATACGTAAAGGATGACATGGAGACAAGCTGGAGGCTTGTATGCATCCGAGGGACGGGAGCCGAAGACGAAGATGGCGCGAAGGCAATAGTCGAGGCTGCTGGTGAGGAGTCAGCTGAGTTGTGAGAGTACGAGTGCTGAGTGATTGTACTCGGGAAATCCTAGGGTTCGAGTGCTGAGAGAGGTGTACTCGGGAAGGGAAACCATAGGTGTGTGAGTGGACCAGTCGAATGCCCTTGGGGCAGTCAACTGATGCAGGTCACAAAAACTCACAGAATGTAGTCGACCTGGGAGCAGTCGACTGGTAGGTGGCTGGTAAGTGGTTGAAAATTCGAACGTTGGGGTTGCAACGGTCGATTTTCAGTGGGACCAGTCGACTACCCTGGGAGCAGTCGACTGGTAAGGTATTTTCCAACGTTGAGCTCTATTTAAAGAGGCTCGGGTTTGGCTAGAAACCTCTGATGAAACAAGCTTGGTTAAGGCTTGTTAGTAGTTTTTAGAGCTCAGAAGTGTACTTGGGTTTGTGGTGAGGTTTCTCCACCCATAAAGAGTTACACGAGCTAGCCGGAGGGCATCCGGGGAGTGATCCGCCAAAGGATCGAGGGATCGTCCACCTTACGGACTGCCGTGGAGTAGGAGCATCATCTCCAAACCACGTAAATCAGGTGGTGTTAGCATTGTTTAGTTGTTAGTTTTGTTTTATTGTATTTCCGCTTGCGCAACTAATCTTGTAGGACAAACGAACCGAGAAATTACTATTCACCCACCTCTAGCAAGCCTACATCGATCTAACAGATTCCACCAGGGCACGAAGATCTCATGCTCATCTCCTAAAGAACTACATGATCAACTTGAGAGAAAGCCCCCAACCACCTTCTTATCTCTTTCGGACCGGCCAACTTAGAGGAGGTCTTAAACCCCATAAAGATGCCTTGGTCATCGAAGCCTTGATTGCCAAATACGTTATCAAGCGAGTGTTCGTTGATATGGGCGGCTCAGTGAATATCATCTTCAAGACTGCTTTCGATCAAATCTAGACGGTGGGAAAAAAGATGGTGCCCATCAACACACCTCTCTACAGATTCATAAGGCATAAGGTAGAACCCATGAGGCAAATCCATCTCTCCTTAACCCTTGGAGAGGAACTTACTCGACGCACCTGGTGCACCCCTTTCCTATTGGTGAACATGGAATCGGCCTACAACGTCATCTTAGGTCGGCCGATGCTAAGTGTATTCCAAGACGTTGCTTCGGTCTTCCACCAGAAGCTCAAATTTTGTATCGGAGTCTGGGTCGGCGAGGTTAAGGGGAGCCAACTCACGGCTCGAGAATATTACATGGATATCATTTGGGTCAACAACACGAAGGCACGCCAAATCCCCTATGCTTTCATGCAGGTCTCAAAGAAATCCCCCGACTCAACCTGAGGAGGGACACCAAGTGGTGAATATACATCCTTAACTCCCCAAGGGTAGGAACGTGTCGCCGCAGACCTGGAGGTGCTTCTCAAGAAAGAGATAATCGGCTGTCACCAGTGCAACTATGACGTGTCGACATGGATAGCTAGAGAGCTCACAGGAGTCTTTCGTTCGATCATGAAGCACCGACTCATTTCCTGACCTGACATTCGACCCATCTGGCAAAAGAAGCGGAAGTTTTCTCTCAAGTAGAGTCAGGTAATTTAAGCTGAGATGGACAAGTTACTGGTGGCTGAGTACATCAGGGAAGTCCAATTCCCTACTTGGCTGTCCAATGTAGTCCTGATCCACAAGTCAGGACGCAAGTGAAGGGTCTACATGAATTTTTGGGATCTGAATGAGGCTTGCCCCAATGATTCTTATGCTCTACCCTGCATAGATCAGTTGGTAGACTATACTATAGGTTGTCAACTCATCTGCATGTTGGATGCCTACTAGGGGTACCACCAGATCCCTTAGCGTAGGAAGATCAGGAGAAGGTCGGTTTTATTATGCCTCATGAAACTTTTCTGTTATAATGTTATACCTTTTGGTCTTAAGAATGCAGGGTTATTTATCAATGGTTGATGGACCGATTCTTCACAGACCAAATCGGGAGAAATGTAGAGGTTTACGTAGATAACATTCTCATCAAGGCCCAGCAGGAGGACTCCCCATATCTGATCTAGAGGAGACATGCGTCACCTTTAGGCAGTATAGTCTCAAGCTAAATCCCCACAATTTCTTGTTTTGGGTAAAAGGTGGAAAATTTCTGGGTTACATTATCATGGAAAATTTCTCCACTTCGCAGCATGGTCTCCGTTGCACCAAACAAGAATATTCTCTGTTAGGAGTCATCATCATGTGCCAAACAAAAAACACTCACTCAAAGAGAGAGACAACACGGTCGGGTGATGGCTCAGGCCGAAGAAGTACAACATGACCTCCTCAACCAGACATTTGCTGTTGAAGTCCAGGTCGGAAAGATGAGTATGGGCCTGAGCATACCCCATCTCCTAGTGAATATCCTTACAGGAGAGTTGGGCTGGTAGCTCTTTCTGCCAGCAAAGGGGCGCCAGCAAAACTTGAGGAGGCCGCACAAAAAAGAAATGAGATTTTCATCCCTTATTTGACAAAGGCAGCCCCCTAAAGAGACCCTGGCCAGACTGGGCCAAAAAATAGAAGACGTCCTCTTCCATCCACTTAGGGTAGAAGAAGCAATAAAAGAGACGCGGGGAGAGAGGGATGCCATACAAATGAAAGAGGATAACCATCCCCATCAGAATGTGGAAGGAGTTGAGGCCAAGTTAGGAAAGTGAAATGCAGAAATAGGCGGCAACTGCTAGGAGAAAAGGATGAATCAGAAAGCTAAGGCCATCGGCCAAATGGCCCCGAAAGAAGGTGATACAACCCTCCCGCGGATGGTCCGGGCGATCAGTACCGTTGGGACAAACCAGAGCATGATTCTCTGACACATGATATGCAAGGCGCAGCCTCTCCAAGGAAGCATTGGTGAAACTATAGTCCACCGTACGGTACCAAGGGAGAGAAGAAGAAGCCATCTTTTTCAAAACAAAAAAGCAGAACAAAATAGCAGAGTAAGAAGACGAAGAACGGTAACTTACTAACCTAGAACAGAAGCACAAACTCTAGAAAGAGGTTAACATGAACGACGCTGGAAAGAAAAACTCGATCACAGACGAATGGAGACGAAGAGCCTTGCCTCCGCCAACTTACATACCCCAGCCTAGCACAGGCCGACCGTCGGATCCAAGTTTGCTTACCGAGGCACACAAACTTAGTCGTCAGATCTGGAACAAAATCCTAGCATCTTCAGTGTCATCATGAAGCGTCGCCTCGTACTCTGATCCACCGTTCCATCACCATTAAGGAATCGTGGCCTAGGATGAAGGCATATCTCGGGCATAGTATGTAAAGGTAAATTATTTCCTCATTAAAAAGGCATGGGCTATCATTGCGCAATCATGATGGAATTTGCACTCGCGCAAGCTACCAACGCGTAGCCTCCTTGCCTCAATACCAATAGTCGCTAGTCAGTCGGACTCAACACGTCTCGTTCGACTAGACTAAAGAGGGAGGCTAGTGATGCCGGGTCGAGATAAGACAAGGCAGCTTTAGAGGTCACGTCACCGGATATAAATCTCTTTGTGTCAATCTTCAAGAAAAGTCCCGACCCGAGCTCGGGTTAGACCCCGAGCTGAGGATGGGCTTCTCAACAAAAGCCTAAGTAGTAATCATGGGGAGTAGGTCTGGTATCGTGGTCAAGCTCCCCTTCAAAACCCTTGGACAAGGACATCTCATCCATGGTCGCGACCATAACTCAGCAGGATCCCTACTCGGGTCGGCCCTTGAGCTTAGGTCGACCCCAACTCAGGTCGGCACAAGCTGACCCTTGGGCTCTAGACCTCTAGCAACAGCCCAGGCTGGCCCCCGTACTCATATCGCCAAGCTACAACCCTTCATGACCGGAAGCCTTAAGCTAAGCAGAGGAACCCTAGTTCTAGATTAATAGCAACAGCTATAGGAAAGTGGGCCTAGAACAGTTCTAAAGGATGCACTTCACTATGTAACGATCGCCATAATTCTCTCTTAATGCACCCCAAATCTTATCCTCTTAGATAACATGCACAGAGATTATGGGATCATGAGACAAGTGTCCTCCGACATCCTTATAAAAATGTACATCTCTACTAGAGGCAGGTATGTGCTAATAACATTTCTACTGTTCTACTACAAATTATTTTCGAGTTCTACCTCGACTTGAGCGTTGGAGTAACAACGTCAGAACCCCTCCGGTTGTCCTTCTAATTTGTGTTTATATCCTCTGGTAAACTTTCCAGTGAACCTTCTTAGCGATTAGACGGGGCCTTGCCCTTTCTACACCCTCATCTCATCGGTGAATTGTCCATTGATGAGACGCAACCAACATCAAATTTCTAAAAAAAACTAATTTTTGCCGTGAGATTGTTTCTAGCATTACAACCCTTCTTTTAAACGTCAAAATCCATTGGGCTTATATTTTAGGATGGGTTTATTCAAAATTTTATAATTTAGATAATCATTTTATAAGCTATAATGACCTTTGATTTAAAATAGTGAATTTTAAAAATCTTATAACCTTTAGCGAGAGAGAGGAGAAGTGGAATAGTTCTGTTTTTAGTTTTTACACTCAAGAAGAGTCGTAAATCAACCCCCTTTGTCGGTCAGATCTACAATCTTCAATATTAATTCCTTACATTCTAGAAAAAATAATAATTTACAACAATCCACTCGTAAAAGAACTCATCTATAATTTTATTCGACCAATTAATTATCGAAACTTCTTTTGGTCCAACAATTAGATCGACTTGAGACAAATACTTCATTGGCGACAGAAATTTGACAATGTAATTCCACCGTATACCCATCTGCTAAATCGACTTTACTGTTGCAGAGTAAAGTTAATCCATCGTTAACCTGTTCAGCTCCTGCTCATCCACTTGTCTCCCTGGATCGAAGTCCATCAACACCTTGTTTAGCTTCTTGTTCTGGATATGCTGCTCTTCTACCTTCAACTCGTAGCTGTAAATCGTTTCATAAATCAAGCAGTCAGTGTCTAAATCGCTGCACTGCATTGAGCAAGATCCGAAGAAAATGGATGATGAAACAGGGCGGGAAGAAAAGCTAACCATGCAGGTGGATGAACAACGTCAGGGGAGAGCATCTCGGCTAGTTTGGTGGCGTCGGGTGGCCGGCGAATTACATTGTTGAAGCAGAGGTAGCGCCCGTACGCCTCTGCGCTCTCGTACACGGCGACATGGGCGTCGACGAGGAAGTCAACGTCCACTGTGACGAGGACGCCGGCGTGGTACATCTCCAGCGCGCCCTTCAAGTAGGGGCTGTTCGCGGAGAGCTCCGGCACCATCACCAGCCCGGCGTTGATGGAGATCATGTCCACGCCTCTGTCCATCGCCAACGCCCACGCCGTCTTCTCCGCCAGCGTCTTCGCCACCGCGTGCCAAAGCTGCCGTTTCGCAAATAACGTTTTGGTCAAACAGTTGTCGGCCGCCACATTGATTGAGTCACTGTTCTAGTAGATGTTATGGAATGAAGCATTCAAACCCAAAGGGAATTGGTTGGCCTACAGTTGACCAGTTCATGGGATCCCTAATCAATTACTTTGTTTTTTCTGCAGAAGGTAGGTTCACTCCATATTCTCTCGTCGAATTCCACGGCCAGCTCCCGGTGTTCTTGCCAAACCACGGCGGTCACCGAGGAGGTGAACACCACCCGCTCCATGGTTTCCACCTGAGCACATGCTTCGAGCGCGTTGTGCGCAGATCTCACCTCGACGTCCACCACCAAATCCTGCACCACAGATTAAAAATTTAGGCAATCGCCCTGTTTTATAACCAAATCCTCTGCTTCCATGATACAAGAAAAAAGAATCGCCCAACTTTCTAGGAGTAGTTATTGCACAATTATGGACTGTGCAGTGCCGTCTTGGACTCTTGGTGGATAGTTGGTGCATTCAATTAGCCCAGCTCATGACAGGGCGGCAATGGATGGCCTCCCCCAAGTCCTGGAATCTCAAGGAAGGTAGGGGGAAAAAATAGAAGCTTACATCATACGGCTCCTCCTGAGGTGGGTCGAAGGCGTAGAAGAGCCCTGAGCAGCCGCGGACGGCGTCGACGATGCTGTGGTAATCGAAGGGGTCGGCATCGAAGACTCGAAGCCGCCGGTTCTCGGCCGATAGCATCTCCAAGCTCGCTCTTAGTTTTCCTGCGACCAAAGAGACCATCAAAATCGACTCCTGAGCGAAGCAGTATAAGACGCTTGCTTTTACCACGGCTGTAAGCGGCGGCGTGAACTGTGTAACCTCTCTGCAGGAGTCTGATGACGAGGGAGACGCCGAGGCGGGACGAAGCGTCCATGACGCAGACCGCGTTGCGATCGCGGTGGACAAAGGCCGGCGCCATCAAGGAATAGAGAGTCAAGGGCTGTAATTTGCTATTGGCAAAGGGTTGGATTAAACATTCAAGAAACCAAAAGACGAGAGAAAGGGAAGGAGAGAGTGAGAGACGAGAGAAGGAAGAAGTAGCATTCGAAGGGCGTGGGAGAATTGAGGAGGTAGTTGCCAGAAAGGAAGAGCAATCGCACATTAATTGAAACAGAGGGGGAAGAGGGGAGAAGGAGAGGTTGGTGAGAACCTTGTGGCTATCATCGAGTCATTGCATGCATCTGCCAAACTTGATTATTTTATAAAATAAAATATGGAGTTTTGTGAAACAATGGACCGGCCGGAATCTCCTTCGAGAAGGATGATGGGATGAAGAAGGAAGATGACGTACGGGCATACGTTAGTCTCGAATCCACTAATCTAATCGAGGTGATCTATGATCCGATCCGATTTAAAATTTTCATCGATCAACAGACAAATAATTCACCAATTCGGATCGTTATATTTTTATGTCATAAAAAGATATTATCGCTGCACTATGTCCCGGGACAACCTAGTATATTTTATTGAGTAGTAAGAAAATGACTAGTAGATTCCAAATAAAATTGCAATACAAACATGGCCCCTAACTAACACTGCCTCATGTCTCATGTACACTAGAAGAATTGGAGAATTTAGGTAATTTAGGAGGGTCAAACATTAATGCTTATGGGCCTACTCTAATCCTTACTACTGTCGCCTGTATTCCACTATAGACAAAAAAATGTCCCTCACATAGTAAAAAGAAGGAAAGAAAGACTGAGAGAATAATAATAATAATAATTTTATTCAACTTTCACGGGAAAAAAAATCTTCGTGTTGAAAGAAAAAGAAAAAGTGATATAAATAACTTTAATTGAATTGAAAAAAATATATAATAGTGCACGAGTTTATGTGAAGCTCAAAATTTATTCAAAATTATTTATTAAAATCTTATGGAACGTGAGAATTTTATAGGCTACATTTAGTTAGGGGTAATATAATCCAGTCTGTAATGTAATTGAGCCTGTAATATAATCTAGATTACATGTTGTTGGTCTTGTAATCCAGATTACAACACTTTAACTAGCTTTTAAGTGCAACACTTTAACTAGCTAGTTATAATACTTTAACTAGCTTCTAATATGCATAGAAAGGTATACTAGCAGTAAGTCATCAGGTACTACAAATTGAAATGCAATAATAGGAAATACATAACTGAAGCACTAACAAGAAAATATACCTACCTGTGTCGATCCAAACCCGAGAGTATATATGTCAATAAAATGCAGCAATTAAGTGTAACAATCACGACCATATGCAGAAATGCATAGCATGCTCATGATGCAACATGGGTCACCCTTGACGCTAGTCGGCCATCGTCGCATCTATGCGAAACCGAGTAGGTAGGGCTCTGATCAGGACCTTCCTCCACCCAGATGGCAATCGTTGCGTATCACATGAAACCGAATGGGCAGGGTCTTGGACCTGAACGTACTTCGCCCTAGGGAAAAATAATGCCCCCAAACCCTCATCTATCTCCGGACAGAGTATGGGACTGTGACCTATAATCCACTAATGAAGAGTGGAACTGGGACTACACGATAGGTAATCTGGCAAGTCTGACGACCCATCTCAACCTCCAGGGAGTCAAAGGTCACCTACGTATGCCCCTACACCAGTAGCAAGTCCGACGACCCATCTCAACCTCCAGAAAGTCAAAGGCCGCCCACCTATGCTATATGCAACGATAATGCATATCACTATCTCATGCGTCACACACTATCTAACCCTACTGTTATCTACATAATGTGCAGTAGTCCAGATAACCGGTATGCACTATAGCCTAAATCCTAGCGCGAGGTATAAGATAAATCATCCATAAATCCAATACACGTAAAAAAAATAGAACAGTAAGCAGTAAACCCAAATTAGATAATAAGCACCAAATGAAGTCGTACAGTAATGAGAAGTAAAAGGTATCCCTACCGCTATCCATATCTAACTATGCATAAAAGTTTGACTACATCGAATATAGATAAGTCAAAAGTACCTGCCTCCGAATAGATGCTCACAAATAAGGAGAACTCCCTGACTAGGTAATACCTGGAACGATCAACCAAGTCAATGTCTTGTATCAAAGAACATAATTTATTATATACAAAAAAATTGATAACTAGCTCAACTTAGCTACAACCCTAGTAGGGGGCATCCTAAAGGTAATAATAACTAATTAACCTTAATTTGTGATTATTTCCTGATTATATCAAATCACGGTTCAAATTGAACTTAAATCGGATCTAAACCGAGTGCTCATCTCGACTAAACCTAATCCCTTAACCAAGCCACTAGCTCAAACAAGAGCTAACCCGAAAAACCATCCTAAGCTCTATCTAGTTCTGAAACCAATAGTAGCTCACGATTAAGCAACATCACCCAATTTAGTCCAAGTTATTCACTATAGGTTCATCCAAGAACCAAGTGAAAAGAACCCAATCATAACTCACCGATGAACATCTCAGGTCAAAACTCCACAAGCTGAGTTAGACTGGTCCCAACAAAACCAGAAAACCATTCCTCTCAATAGACCAAATTTAAACAACTAATCCAAATGAAGAACGGATCACACAACAACACACCCACTCACTGATCAACACAACAACCTCATCTTCACTGATCAGCATCAAGGCCTAACAGTTATATACAAATCCCAAAACATCACATGGCAAGAACAAATGGATTGCAGAACTAAAGCTAGCAACCCTCTCCCAAAACCAAATCAGAACAATAGAAGCAGCTTGAATTCTTTCAAGCATAAAATGAATTCAAGAACATAACCATCCAACTGAAATACTCTGATACCAAATTCAATTGCAAGAAGAGAAATCAAGAGCAATATCCATATACTAATCAATACCATAGCCTTGGCTACATATTCCAAACCAAGAATCGGGCAGATCCATTTGCAGCAATTAGAAACTCACTAGTTGATATCACACGCGCGCGAGAGAACCCTAATCCGATTTGATCACTCCCCTAATGATCGACCCTGTCTCTGACTTCCCTCATGTCCGAAGTTAGGGCAAGAGTCGGCTCTCCTCTGGATCGACCACAAAAAAACTATGAATCACAGTAGAATGGGTGAATACCAATTGAGATCTACAACCAAAAGAGAACTGAACTTACTAAAGGAAGGGATGTCGACCACAATCCGAGCCCAACTCCGGAGAATCCACACATGCAAATCTGCCAGCACCCCTCGTCGTCCGACCCCCAATCGCAAGGGAAGAGAGAAGGAGAATCGTTGGCTCTAGTTGGAAGGAGCGATAGCAGAGAATCGAAGAAGGAGAAGAAGAGGAAGGAGGAGGGGTCGCGGCTCTGCGTTCGCGATCTGCCACAGGGAGAATGAAAGGGAAGTAATTAAAGGGCTTGTCTTTTGCGAATAACCCCTCAAAGTTGTGCTATTCCCACTTGAGCCCTTAAGTTTAGGTAATTTTGCTCTTAAACCCTCCAATTTTCTTATT
The DNA here is from genome assembly GCA_024364735.1 of Boesenbergia rotunda. Classification (NCBI taxonomy): domain Eukaryota; kingdom Viridiplantae; phylum Streptophyta; class Magnoliopsida; order Zingiberales; family Zingiberaceae; genus Boesenbergia; species Boesenbergia rotunda. Next base: position 416,681 of record JAGFNQ010002137.1, read on the forward strand.
TTGACATTATATTATCAGCAAATTGCATTCTCAATAAAATTCCTCACAAGAAAAATGATAAAATGCCATATGAATTATGGAAAGGTCGCGAGCCATCGTACAAATACTTGAAAGTGTAGGGGTGCTTGGCAAAAGTCGAACTACCCAAACCAAAGCAAGGAAAGATCGGACCTAAAACGTTCGATGCGATATTTGTCGGATATGCCCATAACAGTAGTCCATATCATTTCATAGTTCACAAGTCAGACATTCTTGATATTCATGTGGGAACAACCATAAAATCCCGGAATGCAATATTGTTTGAAAATGTATTCCCAAATATGAAGGGAAACGTTAAAGTGATTGGAACGGAAGTTCTAACGAACAAGATGTTCCTGAACTTAAAAAAAGGACTATTGACGATCAAAACTCTGAGCCTATCCAAGCAAATGGGCTAGAGTTGAGAAATTGTTCGGGCCGGACTTCATGACTTTTATGTCAGAAATGGTCCCAATAACATTATGTGAAGCTCTCTCTAGTCCCGACGCCCCATTATGGCAAAAGACTGTCAATAATGAAATTGAGTTCATCAAGAATAATCATACTTGGGAATTAGTGGACCTTCCTACTGGTACTAATCCATTAGGTTGTAAGTGGATACTAAAACGTAAGTATAAAATTGATGGATCGATTGACAAGTATAAGGACAAACTTGTAGCCAAAGGGTTCAAGCAAAAGGAAGACCTTGACTACTTCGATACATACTCACATGTGACAAGAATTATGTCCATATGAGTGATGATAGCCATAGACACATTGTATGACCTTGAAATACATCAAATGGATGTTAAGACTGTGTTCGTAAATAGTGAGTTGGAAGAAGAAATTTATATGGAGCAACCCGAGAGGTCCGTAGCTCTAGGAAAAGAGGAAAAAGTGTGTCGACTTGTTAAGTTGTTATACAGACTTAAACAAGCGCCTAAACAATGACACAAAAATTTTACAAAGTAATGCTTTCAAACGAATTCAAAATAAATGAATGTGACAAATACATTTATGTCAAAACCACACCTGAAGGTCATGTAATTATCTGTCTATACGTAGACGACATGCTTATAATGGACAGTAATTATGAGACAATCATGAGTACAAAGAGAATGTTAACTAACAATTTCGATATGAAAGATATGAGTCGAGCAGATGTTATATTAAAAATTAAAATTCTCAGGAGATTTGATGGGATAGTTCTGACACAATCCCACTATGTAAAGTCGGTATTGAAAAGGTTCAATGCATGTATACGATTTCTTTACAGTGAAAACACCTATGAATCTAATTTAATACTTAGCGAAAAATCATGGTGAGCACATATCACAATTGGAATATTCTCGGATAATAGGGAGTTTGATGTATCTCACAAACTGCACACGTCCGGATATTGCCTATGCGGTCAACAAGCTGAGTCATTTTATGAGTAATCCGAATGACACCCATTAGAAAACACTGACGCGAGTTCTTAGGTATTTAAAATATACTATGAACTACGATTTACATTATTGAAGATATCCCACTGTCTTGGTGGGATACTGTGATGCTAATTAGATATTAGATACAAAAGACTCCAAATCACTAGTGGATATGTATTCACGATATGTAGAGGAGCGGTATCTTGGAAGTCCACTAAGCAAAGTGCATTGCTCGGTCAACTATGGAATTCGAGTTTATAGTATTAGATAAAGCAGCTGAGAAAGCTGAATGACTGCGGAACTTCTTAGAAGATATTCCGAACTGGATGAAACATGTGCCCCCCGTACTTATACACTGTGATAGTCAATCGACGATTAAAAGGATATAGAGTAATATGTATAATGATAAGTCATGATATATTATATAGAGAGAAAATAAGATGAGAAAGGTAGAGAGAGAAAGTAATAGAAATTATTGAGAGAGAAAAAAATAAATATGTAAAAAGAAATTTAAAAATGTAGAAAGAGAAAGTAAAATGAGAGAATGTAAAAGAAGATAGTAAAGTGAAAAATATAAAATAAAAAAGGAGTGTTTTGGATATATGAAAAATGAAGGAATGATTGAAAAGTTTGATTAATGAGGGGAGAGTAGGGAATGATTTATTTATTTTCATTCTCATTGACACTTACCAAATAGTATCAAAATAATTATTATTAATTCTCATTCCTTATTTTTTATTACCCCAAACTAAACGTCCCTTACACTTTAGTCCCATGTCTAATTTGGATGGAAGATCTCTGGCCGGACAAGTAGATATAAGAATTGATGTGGAATTCGTTAGTCATCTTTATGCCTTTTAATAATATTGAACAAGTTAAATATGATAGTCTATTAGATTTTCTTATTTACGTACCTTTATAAATCATCGGGAAACTCAATTCCGGGATCTATAATCTTTGTCAAAAATATTGAACAAGCTATGAAAGAAAAACAAATGATTTCAATTTGTCCACGTATTATTTTATTACAGTTTATATCAATCATTTAAGTTGTTGATTTTTTTTATGACTAGTCTAATAATGTTAAATCTCACTTTCGTGAGCCAGGTCTGTTGCCAGGATTATTTGTGTCGTAGATTTAGATATACTTAGTGTTTATTATTAATTTTGTTAATTAAAATCTCACCGTTCTTGTAATTTTAGTTTCTTCAAAAAATATAAATAAAAACTCACAACCATTGCAAACTTAGGGGGCGTTTAGTTTGTGTCATTTTCTATTTTCATTTTCCGGAAAATCATATTTTCTAGTTTTCTGGAAAATGATTTTTCTTCATTCTCTAGTTTTCCAGAAAATGCTATGTTTTTTTTGGAAAACAAAGCTAGAAAATACAAACCAAACATTTTTTTCAGAAAACCATATTTTTTACAGAAAATAAAAATAAAAAACAGACTGGAAAATGCAAACCAAACGTCCCCTTAATTTCTCATAAAAAAGGGTACAAACTTGTCAAAGTTCGATAGATACTTTTGTCCAAAATTATTTAATGAGACTACAACTTATTATCTCAAGCGATTAGATTCCTCATGCAAGAGATCGCGATTGATTTGCCATCCACGATGTAGACTTAAAGCAACATTTTTGTTCTATTGATAAAAACAATCTGCCATTATATTCGGCCACTCAAAATTTCCAAGTCGATACACAAAAATTTCTTCATTCAAAATCTAAGGATTTTGACTAGTAAACAGGCCTTCTCACAATTTTCCATAAAAATGTGGACATGATCACACATCAAGAAACTCTTTTGGTTTAGTAAGATGGAATTAAAAAAATGTATTAATTTTCTAATTTAGTAGTAGTAGTTATGATATAATCATTTGATTACAGTACTGCATAATAAAATTTAGCAGCGCAAATATAATACAATTTAATAAGACTTATAATATAATTTAATAACACGTATAATTAATGCCTCGTAGTTATACACAAAAAAACAATATTTAACAAGCTCGTAGGACTCTCATGTAGTCATGTATGCATCTGTCAAAATATATAACCACATCTAATTTATTTATCTTTTATATATATATATATATGGGCCGGGGTAATTAACATGCATGCATGTCTCACAGGGAATAATAGAGGACGGCGAACAAGGCTACAATCAACATGGTTCCAAGGCCAAACCCATCGGAATCATCTTGCTTGCTTCCAAGAGACAACCGGAAAGAAGGCAAAGACTGGTCGAACCAATGAATCGCAAGTAGACCGGCGACGATTATAGCTAACACCAGCACAACACCGTTGCCTTCTACTGCTGCAGCTAAGTCTAAGGATGACAGGACCTCGCCGGCGCAGATGATCAAGTACAAGAGGAGGAGGGTCAGGAGAGGGAAGAGAGGCGATGGACCACTACCACCTCCCATGTTAATTAGGAACTCTTGTACCTCACACTGATTAATTAGGCTAGCTAGCGCAGCTGCCAATTAATATTACAAGGGATGATCATGGGCATTGATCACTAATAGGTTAATTATCTCTATCAATGACAAAGAGAACGTCACCGGCAGTTGCACCGGTCCGGCCATCACATAAAATATAATGTTGGAATAGCATGCTGATTTACTATTATTATTATTATTATAAAAAAATTCCTTTTTTTTCATGCATTTGTAGCTTATATATATGCATGTCCTATGTTAATATTCTTTTGCTGACATATATTATAACTAATATTGACATTGATAAACCGACAAAATTTAGGCAATTTTGGTGAACTACGGTTGAATTTCCCCCCCATCGTCCTTATCGCATCAGATGGCGATGAGAATGAAATACCATCAGATAGCTAGCGAATAGCGATGAGAATGAAATACAGGTGAGATGGCAAAAGGTTGATCATGAGAAGACAGTCCACAACTATAAGAAAACAAACAGAAAACGTTAGAGCCTTAGAGGCAGGCCAAGGGATCTCCAACAAAGATACGCTCAAGTCAATAGCTAGCCAGCAAAAGTGAACTAAAGCAGAAAGTAAGTGAAGCAAAAATGACCATCAAAAAAATGAAGATTTAGATACCTACGTATGTAGGAGGAACCCCTATATATAACATTTGTGATGCCCCCACGGCTCACTCTTAGGAGATATTATGTTACCATAAATAAAATTATCTTATTGTAATAGCTTCTATATGGAAGTGATCATATACATACGATATAATAATCGCTAGGCTATTAATGCATATATCTATCAGGGATTGACTTTTATTTATTTATAATGTTTGCATTTTGGACCGTATCTTTTAGAAGATCCTCTTAGGGGCGCTTAGCCAACAACCTAGCTAATTCCAAGGGCTTTAATAGTCTAACAGTTTAATGGACTGCCCATACCTTTTCATCTAATTTTGGTATCTGAGCCTATTTAGCGCCTTGCCCATTTTGGTGAACCTTTGAGGATTATAGACACTACCAGAAAAGTGATGCTTAGCGGTGATTTTTTAGCGGCGGTTTGCTAAACCGCCACTATATTATGTGTTTTCCGGCGGTTTACATTAACCGTCACAAATTAAATTATTTAGCGGCGGCTAAATTTTGAATTGCGGCGGTTTAATGATTCACGGCGATTTCAAGATCAATATCTTCCTTATCACTTAAATCAGATGGCTCAGATCAAAAGTGAACCGATCCAACGGCTAAATCTTCATCCCAATTAAACGGCTCAGATCTTAATAAAAAAAACCCTTAATTACTTCAATCTCCTCTCCTCTCCTAACCCACGCACGCAGGACGCAGCAACCCAATTCATCACCTCTTCTAATTCATCGCCGAAGCAAAGGAAACGCCGAACCCTAGCTGCGCACCTTCCCTCCCTCTCTCAAGCACTACCTCGGCGACGGCGAGGAGCTCTCTCTGGTTCTCTCTCGGTTTCTCTCAGTTCTCTCGCGCCTTCCCTCCCTCTCTCAAGCACTCCCTCGGCGACGGCGAGGAGCTCTCTCTAGTTCTCTCTCGGTTTCTCCCTGTTCTCCCTGTTCTCCCTGTTCTCTCTAGTTCTTATGATTTATCCATGCATAAGATTTGCCTATATTTTACGCTGAACACAACAATACTCTTTTAGGCAGGCCATGGTGGTGTTCATATAACTTTCTTGTCAAATAAAAAATAATTTGATATAAAGTGTTTAACTTGATCCATTATTTAATACAACTCAACCACATATTGTATTGACACACTTTTTTTTTGTCCGATTTATCTTTTGTTAGTTTACCTCTTTTGTCCTTTTTTCATCTCTTTCACAGTTGAAGTTGCTTTAATTTTGCAAGTAAAATCCTTTACCTAGTAACTCTACTTCTATGAAGACCAACCTTCAAAATGTGTTGTTTCTTCAACACACTAGTCAAATATTCTAGTGCTCAAAACTCACCAGTTAAGAATGATCCTTGCGAATTAAAATTATAGTCTATGTTGGATAACAAAACATCGTGCATATCCAACTGATTAGAAAAATTAGAATCCAAAATACTCTTTAATAAATGCATATACTGGCAAAAGTTGCAAAGCCAATAAAAGTTCATAAGAAGGGACGAAACTACAAGTCATTATTATATTATTAAGATAAAACATGTTGGTGTATTTTATTCTTCGAAAAATCTGAAATGAATAGAGAATGTGTCATCCTTGTGTCATCCTTGTGATTCCCTAGAGAATGTGTCATCCTTGTTATAACATGGTAAATTAGTTTTTCAAAATTAAAATTAATAATATCACTCTTGAATTATAGAGATAAGCTAATTAGATTGTATTTCTTTATTATTTCTTAGTTTGGTGTTAGAATTTTTTATTATATTACTCTGCATTTCTTTACATTCTTGAGTTAATATTTTTTCTCAGTCATTATTATTTTTTGTTAAGAATTTAAGTGATAATTTTTTCATAAACACCTCTTAGTAGTTGGGCAGCTTTGAGTTTATAGATAAAAAACTCCATATTTGGTAGATTTTCTGACTTGAGTTCATGTGCTTGTGGTTTTTTATGCCTTATGTGTTGTTTGTGAAATGTCTTATACACTTTCAAGTTCTTATATGTCTTAGTTTATATTTGAGCCCCCACTTTAGTGTGCTTTTAATTTAATTATCTACTATTGAATTAGATATGGACAAAACTTGGATTTTGAAGCCGCGAGACTCTCCCGAATATATGGATGGATTATTGAAATTTTTGGACTTTGCATTTGCTAATGCATCATCCGATAATTGGATAAAGTGTCCTTGTTCTCGTTGTGGATTTAGACTATTTCAGACTAGAGAAGAGGTGTATAATCATTTGTTGTTAAGACCCTTTCCATCGGGGTATACAGTTTGGCTATTACATGGTGAGAGAGGTGAAGGCGAGACTTCTAGTTATAGGCACGATGCACAACATACTAAATCTTCTGAAGAACCAATGCGTGACATGATACAAGATGCTTTCATATTCCCTAGACCACATGCCAGTGAAGATTCCACAATGCATGATCCGATAAATGAAGGTGAAGGAAGAATGCCGCATGTACAGGAAGGTCCGAGTGGTAAAGCTAAAGAGTTTTATGATTTGCTTAAAGATGGGGAACAAGAATTATATGAAGGATGCTCAAAATACTCAAAGCTATCTTTTTTAGTAAAGTTGTATCACATCAAGTGCATTTGTGGGATGAGTGACAAGGCCTTGTCAATGATAATAGAGTTGTTGCATGATGCTTTTGAGCATGCAAAGATCCCAGAATCATTATACGAGGCCAAAAAGACTATAAAAAAACTTGGCCTTAATTATAAGAAGATAGATGCATGTCCAAATGATTGCATGCTATATTGGGGACCTGATAAAAGTTTGAATGACTGGAAGCGATGTGGCACATCTAGGTGGAAAAATTCTTCTACTGGACATCAACTTGATATTACTAAAAAGAAAAAACAACAACCAGCAAAGTTTCTTCGTTATTTTCCTCTAATTCCTCGGTTGCAAAGATTGTTCATGTGTAGTAAGACATCTGATGATATGAAATGGCATGCTATGGACAGTAATAAGGATGGCTTCTTGAGGCATCCGAGAGATGTTGAGGCATGGAAAAGATTTGACTCTAAATTTGTTGAATTTGCTTCGGATGCACGTAATGTTCGCCTAGCCTTAGCTAGTGAGGGGTTTAATCCTTTTGGAAATATGAGCACTGATTATAGCATTTGGCCTGTGATTCTCATTCCATACAATACCCCTCCTTGGACATGCATGAAACAAACTAACTTCATTCTCTCGATGATCATTCCAGGTAAGAAAATGCCAGGGAATGACATAGACATTTACTTGCAACCTTTAGTTGATGAGTTGAAAGTGTTGTGGGATGGTGTTGAAACATTTGATGCTTCATCGAATGAAAGCTTTAAAATGCGTGCAGCATTAATGTGGACAATCAGTGATTTTCCTGGTTTAGGTACATTGTCAGGGTGGAACACATATGGTAAGCTAGCTTGTCCTACATGCAATATTGATACTGAACCTTGCCGAGTTCATCATAGTAGAAAATGGTGTTTTATGGGTCATCGTCGTTTCCTACATGCTGGTCATAAATTTAGATTGGATAAGGTTCGATTTGATGGTAAATTTGATAAAAGAAATCCACCTGTTAAATTATCTGGCTCAGCTATTTTCAGTCAGGTTGAGAATATCCAAGTTTCATTTAGGAAGACACCGGAGGTGAAAGGGAAAAGAGGACGTGGGCAGCGAAATGCCAATGAAGATGAATCACATTGGAGAAAAAAGAGTATATTCTTTGAACTTCCATATTGGGAGTTTAATGGATTGCGTCATAATCTTGATGTAATGCATATTGAGAAAAATGTGTGTGATAATATTCTGTACACTTTGCTCAATGAAAGTGGAAAGACAGAAGATCATCTTAATGCCCAAAAAGACCTACAATCAATGGGCATAAGATCTGGACTTTGGCCAAATGAGAATGGGAAATATCCTTCTGCTATTTTTACTATGTCAAATAAACAAAAGGATATATTTCTTAAGACCTTGAAGAATGTGGTTGTTCCAGATGGTTACTCAAGCAACATTTCAAGGTGTGTTGATTTGAAACAGCGTAAGTTGTTTGGGTTGAAAAGTCATGATTGTCATATTCTAATGGAACAACTGTTATCAATTGCTTTGAGGAATGCAATGTCGGGGGTAGTGTTTGCGGTTTTAGCCGATCTTTGTTCGTTCTTTCGACAAATATGTATGAAGGTGTTGAACCCCATTGATCTTGTTACACTTCAAGATCAAATTGTTCACACTCTTTGTCATTTGGAGATGATTTTTCCTCCATCATTTTATTAGCTTCATGATTTTTCCTTCTTCCGACTTGACTTCTTCTTGTTCGTTTGGTGCTTAAGTTCCTTGTAGTAGACATGAGCTAGCCTGACCAATTTGGGACGATCCCCTTCATTGTTGTTAGATTTTGAGTCTGAGTCGGACTCGAGTACTTGTTGGATCTTCTTTTTCTGAGTTCTTCCTTGAGTGTTACCTGCAACAAATACAATACCTTTCTCGACCAATGTAGTCTTAGTCTGTTCTTGCAATTCTAACTCAGAAAATAGTTCATCTAATTTTATTTCGGATAAATTCCTAGAACCTTGTAGGCATCCACCATAGAGTATTAAATACCTTGTAGCCTTAGTCTGTTCACACTCTTTGTCTTTGTTCACACACTTTAATGTTAAAGTATTAAATAGCTTCAGTTGTTAATGCAAGGAATCACTTTTAATCTATATCTTCAGCTGTGATGGTACGTATGTAATGCAAGGATGCACTTTTAATCCATAGCTTCAGTTGTTAATTGTATTTATTATTAAAGTATTTAATTGCTCTTGTGTATTATTTAATTGTTCTTGTGTATCCATAGTTTCAGTTGACAATTGTATCTTCTATTCATAATTTTAGGCCCCAGATGAAGGGAGTGCACCAATCTCAGTGGGTGTAAGACCATCTTCCTCAGCTAGTCATGATGCTCAACACTGTGATGATCGTTCCAACCGAAGTTCAAGTTAATGAATGTTTGATGCTTGATGTCCAACTGAAGTTGACAATGGTATGAATCAACACTTAGAGATGCTTAAATATGGTTGAAAAATTATTTAATTAGCTAATGGAATAGTTTTCCCTGATTTTGCTGTGATTTTTAAATATGCAACGGTCATGTGAGTTATTAAATATTAATTTTTCTTCCTGCATTTGATGATTCTCTATGTCATTCCTCGTTTTTAAAACGGCAATTTACCAAAGGGCGTACGTAACAATACGAAATTACCAAAGGGCGTCCCATGGTTTCTATTTTACCAAAGGGCGCAGCCCTTTAAGTGAACTTCCTATTATACCCTTGGCGCCACAATAGACCTTTTCCATTCCCATTTTCGAAACATCCGAACCACTTTTGCAGTAAAATAAGAATATGTGGTTCGGATGGCAAGGTCATTCTATCTCTCACCGCGAAAACGTAAATGGTATTGTTGAAGGAGGACATTGTGCGTGCCCTAATTGTGCTTTAGTCGTTTGCTACTCCCTCGAATCCCTCCGCCCAACCAAAACCTAGGCTCCTATACAGGAAAGTGGTAGTGTGTGATCCTGAGGCTGCTTGAAGTGTTAACGTTGAAGTTGATACTGCTCGGCACTATCAAAGTAGGATTTAGCGTTTCTGCGGGTTTGATTTTCATAATAATGGCAGGTAAAAGGTCTGTGGGTGGTTCCTCATCGTCTTCTTCATTGGCATTAATCACCAAGGTATGTGATATTGTTTATACTTAATTTTGCTGAATAAACACTGCTTGTGATATTGTTTAAACTTATTCTTGCTGAATAAACACTGCTTGTGATATTGTTTATACTTATTTTTGCTGAATAAATTTGTAATGTATAAAAAGTGTAGGGTTCAGATGAGTTTGGGAAAAAATTACATTGGTGCAGTGTTTTAGGCCATTTTAAACATTTTGTTGAAGCATTTGAAATTTTAAAAGATCAACACATTGCGAAGATTAAAGAGTCGCCCTTCAGTATTTTCTTGGACATTCAAGAATTGCAGCATATCCGGGGAATTTTGGTTAATATATTTGAAAGTTGGGATTCAACCTCGCAAGTTTTTAAATTCTCAGGTAATAGTTTTAATTATGAATTATAAACAGTATCTATAGTAAGATAAAACTTGGATATAGTTGACCATAAATGATTGATATTTGATCAATTTAATGAGTGAATTTAAGGTGAAATTCACTTCAGGTCAGTAGGCCTGAAATGAATTCATTTCAGGCCCAACGAGAAATAAATTGAAGCCTATATTGTTGATGATAACTAAATATTTTAATTGTTTCAGGTGTACCGGTTGCGTTCACCAGACGAGATGTTGCTTTGGTACTGGGTATAGTGGACCGTGGAGTTTCGATCCCTATTAATTCAACTGAAGCATCGGGTGACCTCTATCGTACTTACTTCTCAAAAGAAAAACAACCTACTAGAACAAGAAATGAGGACTTACTTAAACATTATTCTAAAAGTGTTGAATCAGAGGATGATGTGTTATTAGTTTGTAAATTTTATATTTTGTATATATTTGTTTGTGTTTTATTTTCGTCTAGTTCATATAAGGTCCCTCTAGGGCTTGTAGATATAGTAGATGATTATGACAATCTTGGTAGATTCAACTAGGTGGAAGCTATCCATAAATTTTTGTCTCCCCAATTACCTAAGATTGGGGAATTATTTTCATCAAGTCAAGGAAACCAGAGGACCACAAACCTCCCTTATGTAAAGGGATTTGCTGGGCTTTTGGCAGTGAGTAGAATTTACCTAAATTAAATTTTATAATATTTTGCTGTTATTAATGTAATTGGCTGGAAAACTTTGTGTAGGCATGGTTTTTGGAGCATGTACCCATTCAAAAACCATACAATGTTGAAGGATCCCGAATAAATAAGTGGAGGAATATTCCTTCGCATATTAGTAGGGTGAGGGACCTTGTCAACCAAATCAGCTCTGAAGAGGTAATTATTGTAAACTGTGATCTATGTTAGTTTATCTTTGTTAGTTTGATATAGAGACAGTAAAATTTGTGTACTTGGTAATTGACAGGTGATTGTTGAAATAATTCCTAACCTACATGAAAACACATTGTTTGAGAACCTTGAGATTGGGGATGACATTCCACAGCCAATAGCGACATCACAAGGACATGACACAGAAGATGTAAGGCCATATGGTGAATGCATTCTTAAAGACACCCTAATCAAGGAGCTAACAGAGGAGAATATATGTTTGAATGAAAGGGTTAAGGAATTACTTTCAATTATTGAAAAAAGGGCATGGAGGCTCAAGAAAGCTATCCTGTAGTCAGTCCTCTTTCTGATCCAGTATCTTGTAGAACAAGGAGAGGACGTGACCGAACTCGGTATGATTACAGGGATACTCCAATTGAGAGTCCAGTATAGCACCAACTATTACATAAGGGGAAGCGGAGAAAGGAACAAATATCAAATGTCATGGACAAGGGAAAAAGGAAACTTAGTGAGGAGGATATGGATGAAGCAAGAGAAACCATTACTGTAATGGAAGTCATGTCTGAAGAAGATATAGAGGAGGAGAAAAGAAGGACCTTCGAACTATACAAAATGAGGCTTCAAGGCATTGATGTATGTGACTTATTTTCATATTAATTACGTCAAATTTATTGAATTTGGTTATTAATTAGTTTGGTGTAAATTGTATCGATGTAGTTTGTGAAGAAGCATTTTATGAAGTCGAAGAAGAAAAATCAAGATAAAGAAGTGGCCTACGTGATAAATAAATTGGAGAACCTAAAGTAAGTTATGAAACATAGTTTAGTTAATATATTTGGGGCTTTAATATATAATCTTATAAATTAACTTGGCAGGTTGGATAATGAATTTATCTGGGAGGATGCACCCTTTGCTTTGAAATTGCATTCATTCTTACAAATCCTCAATGGAGAGGTTTTTACAAAAGGCGAGGTCATTGATGCCTTCTGTAAAATGTTATTTAGGGGAGCATCCACATCTGGTAGGCCATACCACAAGTCAATATATTGTTCAACCTTCTTCACAGTAAGTGATGTAAATTAGTAAGAATTAATAGATTGTAGAAGACCTAGTATTATGATGTGGTTATTTATAATTTTGATTTTGCAACTATTTAGGCTTCAATAAGATCGTCAAGAAAGTTTTTCATGCAACAAGTGATGAAGACGGATATGATAGAACAAGGGTTTAGATATATTTTAATACCTTTGTGCAGTGATAATACACACTTTCACTTGTTGGCGGTGGATACAGAAGCAATGACTTTCATTCATTTAAATTCTCTTGCTAGTGGCCGTAAATATAAGCATGATTTTGACTCAGCGGTGAGCTACCTACCTTTATTCATATATATGCTCATCATTTGATAAAAAATGTCATTGAAATTCATGATATATTTGACAGGTAAAAGAACTTAAACAATATACTCGCGAGGAACTTACGGCTATTCATCCATATCTACAAAGTCATCATCCCTTGGACAAATGGCCCTCCGTTAGACAAAAATGTCCCCAACAAGAACATAGGTCAGTAAGTGAGGAAGAGTTTGAAAATTTTAAAATGATCAAAGTATTTTATTACCCCACTTATTGAAATCTAAAATACTGTTTGTTATTTTCAGCGTGGACTGTGCCTTCTTTGTTATGCAATACGTCCGATGTCTCCTATACGATGAGAAGATGGATTTCAAACAAGGAGATATGCCGAAAATGAGATTTGATCTGACAGTAAATATTATGGGAGACATGTATTGTAAAACATGAGAGTGTCAATCTCTTGAAGTAATGTTGTAAAAAAATATCATTTGCTGGTGATTCGGCTCCAATTGTATAGAAATTGTGTAATTTGTATGAATATAATTTATTGTCCAGAAAAATAAAACAATTGTGTGATGTTGATTCACATCGAGTTGCTGCAATGTAGTGTACCAACTGATACGGTAAGAAAACAACTCATAATGATTTGGACAAAGTTTGCACACCAGAATTAACATCTCTTTGGTTAACTCTAACTACTGACATATATCCAAGTATCGAAGGTCCATAAGTGGGTTTCTGATACATAATTTGAAAACATGACTTTATCGTCTCGAAGGAAATGAAAATTGGTATGCATTCTGTATTGACTTAGTAAGATGGATTATCTCTACCATAAATTTAAAATACTTGTTTCAAATTGTAAATTTTAATAATTAAATAAAATTACAGGATTTGGTCACAACTTGTAGATAAATATAGAATATTAATCTATAAATCATGATTTTATTTAATGGCCAAGGTGAGCATGAAATTTACTTTTCAGGAACACGGTGGGCCTGAAATAAAATGAATTCAGGCCCACGGTGGGCCTGAAATAAAAACACTTCAGGCCCAAGGAGGGCCTGAAATAAAACCTTTCAGGCCCACGTTGGGCCTGAATAGATCCAATTCAGGCCCAGGGTGGGCCTGAAATAAATCAATTCAGGCCCAAGGCGGGCCTGAAATAAAAACACTTCAGGCCCAAGTTGGGCCTGAATAGATCCATTTCAGGCCCACCGTGTGCCTCAACTGGGAAAATTTCAGGGTCTTTGTTAACCATTAAATACTTCTGATTTAAGTTGGTGAATAATAAATTTGTAGTTGTATAGGTGTAAGACGTTTATAGAAGATAACTGATAAATATTGGTACTTAGTGTGCACATAAAAATCCACTGATCTAGCCTTGGTGATACAGCAAGATTAGAGGGTTGGGCACCCAAAATCTCATCTCCTATCTCAACCCTAACAACTAATCTAGGTTTTTCAGAATTCCAGATATGGGAGGTCCATCAGTGAGTTTTGCTCAAAACTCACTGATAGACCTAAACCACTGATATAGCCTTGGTGATACAGCAAGATTAGAGGGTTGGGCACCCAAAACCTCATCTCCTATCTCAACCCTAACTACTGATCTAGGTTTTTCAGAATTCCAGATATGGGAGGTCCATCAGTGAGTTTTGCTCAAAACTCACTGATAGACCTAAACCACTGATATAGCCTTGGTGATACAGCAAGATTAGAGGGTTGGGCACCCAAAATCTCATCTCCTATCTCAACCCTAACAACTGATCTAGGTTTTTCAGAATTCCAGATATGGGAGGTCCATCAGTGAGTTTTGCTCAAAACTCACTGATAGACCTAAATCCACTGATCTAGCCTTGGTGATACAGCAAATTAGAGGGTTGGGCACCCAAAATCTCATCTCCTATCTCAACCCTAACTACTGATCTAGGTTTTTCAGAATTCCAGATATGGGAGGTCCATCAGTGAGTTTTGCTCAAAACTCACTGATAGACCTAAATCACTGATCTAGCCTTGGTGATACAGCAAGATTAGAGGGTTGGGCACCCAAAATGTCATCTCCTATCTCAACCCTAACTACTGATCTAGGTTTTTCAGAATTCCAGATATGGGAGGTCCATCAGTGAGTTTTGCTCAAAACTCACTGATAGACCTAAACCACTGATCTAGCCTTGGTGATACAGCAAGATTAGAGGGTTGGGCACCCAAAATCTCATCTCCTATCTCAACCCTAACTACTGATCTAGGTTTTTCAGAATTCCAGATATGGGAGGTCCATCAGTGAGTTTTGCTCAAAACTCACTGATAGACCTAAATCACTGATCTAGCCTTGGTGATACAGCAAGATTAGAGGGTTGGGCACCCAAAATCTCATCTCCTATCTCAACCCTAACTACTGATCTAGGTTTTTCAGAATTCCAGATATGGGAGGTCCATCAGTGAGTTTTGCTCAAAACTCACTGATAGACCTAAACCACTGATATATCCTTGGTGATACAGCAAGATTAGAGGATTGGGCACCCAAAACCTCATCTCCTATCTCAACCCTAACTACTGATCTAGGTTTTTCAGAATTCCAGATATGGGAGGTCCATCAGTGAGTTTTGCTCAAAACTCACTGATAGACCTAAACCACTGATATAGCCTTGGTGATACAGCAAGATTAGAGGGTTGGGCACCCAAAATCTCATCTCCTATCTCAACCCTAACTACTGATCTAGGTTTTTCAGAATTCCAGATATGGGAGGTCCATCAGTGAGTTTTGCTCAAAACTCACTGATAGACCTAAATCACTGATCTAGCCTTGGTGATACATCAAGATTAGAGGGTTGGGCACCCAAAATCTCATCTCCTATCTCAACCCTAACTACTGATCTAGGTTTTTCAGAATTCCAGATATGGGAGGTCCATCAGTGAGTTTTGCTCAAAACTCACTGATAGACCTAAATCACTGATCTAGCCTTGGTGATACAGCAAGATTAGAGGGTTGGGCACCCAAAATCTCATCTCCTATCTCAACCCTAACTACTGATCTAGGTTTTTCAGAATTCCAGATATGGGAGGTCCATCAGTGAGTTTTGCTCAAAACTCACTGATAGACCTAAACCACTGATATAGCCTTGGTGATACAGCAAGATTAGAGGGTTGGGCACCCAAAATCTCATCTCCTATCTCAACCCTAACAACTGATCTAGGTTTTTCAGAATTCCAGATATGGGAGGTCCATCAGTGAGTTTTGCTCAAAACTCACTGATAAACCTAAATCACTGATCTAGCCTTGGTGATACAGCAAGATTAGAGGGTTGGGCACCCAAAATCTCATCTCCTATCTCAACCCTAACAACTGATCTAGGTTTTTCAGAATTCCAGATATGGGAGGTCCATCAGTGAGTTTTACTCAAAACTCATTGATAGACCTAAATCACTGATCTAACCTTGGTGATACAGCAAGATTAGAGGGTTGGGCACCCAAAATCTCATCTCCTATCTCAACCCTAACTACTGATCTAGGTTTTTCAGAATTCCAGATATGGGAGGTCTTGAACGAACCCAAAATGACTGTCACGAAAGTGGGTCTCAAATTTAGAATTTATGAATGAAAGCTGGAAACCCTTTTTACAATCAAAATCTGAAAATGTAATATAGGGGCCACAGGTCGTATTTTTCTCGGGGCTAGTTTACGTTGTTTGATTCGCGCTTGTATTTAGATGTCGTTTGTGAATTTTGGGTTTCAAATAAAATCAGATTGAGTTTCAAATAGAAATGGAAAAACAATGAAAAGCAAACCACTCAATTAAGGAAGCTACACAAGGAGTCGGCACTTAGTGGTTCAACCAAGGGACAATTAGATCAACCAATGCAATGTTGCAAAATTCGGAATTAAATTGATTCAAAATGCAAGAGTTCACTACAGCTTATGTTCAACTTGGAAAGTTCCACTAAAGGCAATACTAATGCAAAACAAATGAAGCAAAACAGATTTTGACAGTTTCGACTAAACCAAATACTAGCTTCTTGAACCTAGTTGTAATATTGAAAATTCAATTCAGGACAACCCAATGTGAATGAGATGGTTTTAAGCACAATCATATACTAAAAATAGGTTTAGTCTTGATACAAACAGTGCCAAAACCGATTAACACGCAGAGAACATTTTTTTGTGCCAAAACCGATGCTTCCGTGCCAAGGGTTAGCTGATAATTCAGACTTGAAACGAATCGATTATGCTTGGAAAACACAGCTGTGAGTGCAGTGATATGCAAGGATAATTGAAGACATTCAGACTTTAAAAGACTGATCAAACATGACTTTAAAAACCTGAATTTACAGCCAAATCTGCAGAATTGCAGAAATCAGCTGTGCAATTTCAGTAACCATAGAATTCAGATTTCAAAACTGAGCAGAAACACATATGCGAACTCAAGTTGAGTGCACCAATCCAGAGTAAGGTAAGATTCTCGGAAGCTAGACAAAACTTGATACAAGGTGCAGGAACTATAGGACTGATACGCGATTTCAGAAACGGCACGCAACAGGGAACCAAATTCAGAAATGCAGTGAAGCTAAATAAACTGATCTAATTGCCATAATTCATTACACACACAATCTAGCTAACTAAAGCACTGAATTAAAACTCTATTCGAAGCAAAAACTATTCGGAAACGAAAAATTACAGAATTTTGATCAGAATTTCAGAATTTAACGCCAGAAATGAAATCTACTTTTAAAACCGAAATTAAACTAATCCTCAATCCGATTCCTTGCTGTCACTCAAGGATGAGCTCGAATCGAGGTGGTCACGCCTTCAAAACGAAGAAACTGCTGAAGAAACGAAGGAAAACGAGGATGAAACCAAGGCAAACGAGCTGCGGCGAGGACGCGACCAGTTGAGCTGCGGCTGTGTTTTTGATTAAATAGGAATCAATGGACGGCTCAGATCGATCGGAGGAGATCCAACGGCTGATCTTGCTCTGATTGAAGCCAAACTTTTATGATGATGATCTGGGGTCAGGATCTGCCTTGTGGTAGCTCGGATCCTCCAGATGTGCAACGGATGGTCCAGATCAACTCTATCTGTGAATGGACGCTCTAGAGCCCTCCTTGCTTGATCCAACGGTTGATCTAGCTCTGATTGGGATGAAACCTTCAGATCTTGATCATAGAGCTTGATCAACCCTAACCCTAGCTCGGATTGCTTCAGATCGTCCCGGATGGCTCAGATCTAGCCGCTCTTGAATCGGACGGCCCGGATTAATCGTAGGCTTGATAATTCGATCCGGTTCACATCCGACCCAAGTTTGACCCAGTATACCCTAGGTCCAGGATCCTTTCATGCCTACAAAAATATATCAGAAAATTAGTGGCCAAATAATCCAAAAATATGTAATTTTGCAATTAAGTCCAAAATAATAGAAAATCCTAAAACCTAGGGTAAAATCACAATTAAACAATAAAAACATGGATCAAACATGGATTTTAGCACTTAAAATAATCAATAAAATGGTGCTTATCAACTCCCCCACACTTAACCTTGAGCGTCTCGCGAAATAACTAAACATGTATCCCATGGATTTTCTTAAGCATAATTAGAAGCAAATGAAAAGAAATTACCTAGGGTTGCCAATTCTCATAAATCTAAGCTCTATGGATTACTATCTTGTCCTTAAATCAACAACTTAGCCTTTTCATCCATCATGAATCATTGAGATGAATTTAAATCTCTAGCCTTTCAAGGAAAATTCTGGTGGCTCTCTCCTAAGTTCTAAGTTGATGATGGAAGTGGAGCTCACTCAAATACACATGTTTCTTGCACTACCATAGGCTTGCTTATTATCTAATCTCTACCATTAATCATGAATAGGATCAACAACTATAAAAACAAATGAAAACATGAAAAATTGATAAGAAATGGAATAAGAGTTAAGAAAATTGAAAAAATTGATGGAGTGGGAGACTTGGTTGCTTAAAAATGTTTCCAATGTGCTTTGCCCCATCTTGACAGTCCTCTATGATATCAAAAGTGTGGTGAAGTCAAATTTAAGTAATTGCCTTTGATTTGGATGAAGAAAACCCTTCTTTGGTCTAATGAGCCAAGTTTCCCAATTCCGTGCCAACTTTGCTCTTTGTTTTCTTTTCTGATTTTTTTCCTCTTTCTTTCTTTTCTCTACTGAAATCAGAATGTATTTGAGTAGATCTTGAATTTGGATGAGATTATCTTCACTAATTCATGGTGCCGAAACTTCAATTGGATACCAACTTGCTTCTTTGTTCTTTTTCCTTGTTTTTCTTCCTTTTCAAACTGTTTTCTCCTTCTTTTTTTTTTTCTTCTGTTAAGGTCCAGCATCCACGGCATCACTGATTCTTCATCCTTGCAAACATCTGATTTCTTGAAAGCATTTAGCATCAACTAGCTGAATTGAATTGTTCCACTTGACAATGGCTGAGTAGTAAATCAAATTTCAGCCCCTTCACTGATTTTTTTTTTTTCTTTCAGATTCAGTAATGTTCTCAGCTCCCAAATAGTTTAGTTCAATCAAAAACCATTCTGCAAGCTCTGTTAAGATTCGGCAAGGTACTGCTGATTACGGAAGCATGGATTCAAATGGAAGTTGATACAAAACTACTTTACTAGCTTCCCTCACTGATTTTTTCGAATGCAGAAATTTTCAGCAGCTTTTCATGGATTTTTCAGACTTTGCAGCTTCAATTCAGATTGTAGCAACATGTTACTTGATCTTCCTAGCAAGGTACAGCTGCAATCCAGATTTTTTTCAGCCAAGTATAGCTGGAATTTCGAAATGATCACAGCATTTTTTTCTTTCTTTTTGGCATGGCACAGATTTCAGATTTCTCCATTGCTTGCATTCCTTCAATTCAGCTTCCATTCCTTCTTCAGATCTATAAGTGCAGGAGACCTCCCTTGCAATCAAGTGGCACTTTTCTCACTTTGGCACACAAATCCTTTCTTTTTGCTTGTGTGTGCCCTCTTCTTATTATTGCAGATTTTTTTTTTTTTATTGCCGCACCATGCACTTGCATAGATCTCCAAGGTATAATAAGGAATTGAGATTTCTAATTGCTTCCATCCTTAACACTTCTTCCCATTTGATCTTGATATCAATCCAACTTAGCACAATTTTTTTTCGAATTGAAGTGCCTCCTTGATAAATGAAGTGCTTCCAAATCACTAATCACTCCCCCACACTTAAATCTTTGTCCGTCTCGGGCGAAATAGCATTCGAAACATTTTAAACAACAAGTCCAAAGAAAAGTGAGGGTAAGAGTAGGAAATAAGTAAAGAAAAATGGAATGAATATGAATTTTGCTAAATATTGATATGGAAAGGTAAACAAAGTGATTAGCCTCTATAGATGTGATCCAATCATTGAAATATGGTTTTGAAAGAACCTAAGCAAGTTCTAGAGTTTAATAACATGTGTGTCACAAATATAAGGCTAATTCTCACTAGGTGCAAATGATTCATCTCAAATCCTCAATCAAGAGTCTAAGGAAAAATAGTACTCAAGCAACCAAGAATTCATCCATGAACTCAAATCCTAAGTCTCGACAACCAAATTTAATTTATTTTCCAAAAGATTCTAAAATGCTATAGAGATAACCTAAGGGATACATTTATTCCTAATCATGCAAAAACATGGTATTTACAATGACGTTTATTCATGTTACTCTACCCACGTATTTATTAGCAAGAACTCATTTAAAAAGTGAAAACATGCAATAAAGAAGGCAAGAAAGATCAAACTCCCTTTATTTCTGGCGGTCGGAGTCTATCAAGAAACAACCTCCATCGTGGTAGTGGAGGAGTCTGTATATGCGAAAGAGCTTCTTTTATTTGTTCAACGTCACGGTGCATCGCTCCCCCACACTTGGACTGTACAGCTATCTGTTCAGGTGGCCGAAGGTTATTTAGATACAAGACCCATTTAAGAAGTGGAGTTTTTCGAATTAAAGTAAAGTCTACTCCCTCTTTATTCTTTTTGGAACACCTTCCAGGAGGTTTGAGTCTATTCAGATGAAGCATCCACTCCAGAAGTTTTTGGGGTCCTGCAAGATATGAAAGAAATGAAACAATATCAGTTTTTGTATAAAATGCATCCAAAAATGTATCACATCCAATAAAATCAATTCTTGGTGCCTCAATAAATTTTTCGCATTTATTTCCTACAAAATTTGCATCCAGGAACTCTTCACAAATAAAGAAATCAATTTTTGGCTCTTCAATTGAAATATCACAATTATTCTCTATCAAGCATGTATCAAGTAATCTGTCACAACCAATAAAATCAATTCTGGATCTGAGATTTTCTAAAGGAAAAGAAGAAATACTTACCTGATCATGCTGAAAAATGTCTGACGGGTCTATAAGAAATACCTCCATCTCAGGCTCAAAATCTGGTGGGCAATCAACTAGAATAGGTGATCCTTGGGTACTTGCTCCAATCTTGCAAGTCCCTACACTTTCTGGAAATGGTGGTGGTCCCTGGGGCTCTGTGCAATCCCCTACACCTGTAGAATAATCTCCTGTGCATGCCTCCATAGCAATATCTGCAACAACCTTATTAAAAAGATTAGGGCTATCAAGAACAATATCATCACAAAATACAAAATAAGAAAAATCAGGTAAAGTCTCCTCTGAAATCAACTCTCCTCTCACTGTGTCAAATGTACCATCGTCATCAATGATCTGTGCCTCAACAGTCTCATCTGATGTGTCTATGCTCAGAATAGAGTGATCTCCCCTAGGGTCCTTCATGGCGTCGAAAATGCTAAACTGGACTACCGTGTCTCCCACCTCCATCGAAAGGGTGCCAGCATATACATCAATCTTTGTTTTGGCAGTCTTCAGAAAAGGCCTTCCAAGGATGAGTGGGGATCTGCGTGCAAGATACTCTCCCTCCATGTCTAGAATGTAGAAGTCCGCAGGGAAAATCAACTCCTTCACTTTAACCAACACATCTTCAATAACCCCTGCCGGGCGGGTCTGACTCCGGTCTGCTAGCTGAATCACAACTCCCGTGGGCTGTAGAGGACCAATGCCAAGCATTTCGAAGACCGTCCTGGGCATGACATTAATAGAAGCTCCCAAATCAAGCATAGCATCATGTAGCGTGGTGCTTCCTATCTCACAAGATACAGTGAACATGCCAGGGTCTTCACATTTCTGAGGTATGGCATGGATGAGTGATGAGACATTCTTCCCCATGCTGACCAATTCATTTTCCTTAAGCTTCCTCTTGTTAATACAAAGGTCTTTCAAAAATTTTGCGTACTTAGGAACCTGTTTAATCATTGTCAGCAAGGGTACATTAATTTCAACTTTACTAAAGAGTTTTACCAGTTCATTGTACTCTTTGGTTTTCTCCTCCTCCACGTGTCTTTTGGTAGGAGTTCTCCCATTTGGAAAAGGCAAGGGCACTCTAAATTCTTCCTCTTGAATCGAAGATGGAAGGGCTGAATTGTGAGCTGCTGCCCTGTTTTTTGGAACCGCTGTAAAATCTGTCTCGCCACTGATTTCTTCTCCGTTTTCCACCAAAATTGGGGAATTGCTTGAGGAGGGAGTTGGGCACGAGATAGGGTTGGTTTCCACTGAATTTGGAGTGGTTTCGGCACTGATTTGGGCTGGAAATGAACATGCTGCCCTGTTTTCAGAAAATTCAGCTCTTGGGTCATTTTGAGTTGATGCCACCTTCCCACTCCTCAAATAAATTGCGCTAACATTTCCCTTTGGGTTGGGAACAGCTTGGGAAGGTAGTTGGCTTGATCCTTGAGCCTTAAGTTGATTCACATCATTAGCCAATTGTCCCATTTGCCTTCCGAGGTTTTGTATAGCTCCAATGATATCATCTTGTTGTAATTGTTGGAATTGGGGCTGTTGGGGCTGATTGGAGTTCTGAAATTGCTGTTGACTTTGCTGAAAAGTAGGTTGGAATGTGGGTTGAATTTGCTGAGAATTACAGCCTTGAAAATTTTGATTTTGCATTTGACATGGTGGTT
This sequence comes from Boesenbergia rotunda, assembly GCA_024364735.1. Taxonomy (NCBI): domain Eukaryota; kingdom Viridiplantae; phylum Streptophyta; class Magnoliopsida; order Zingiberales; family Zingiberaceae; genus Boesenbergia; species Boesenbergia rotunda. The sequence continues at coordinate 439,554 of JAGFNQ010002137.1, forward strand.
GTAGAGATTGAAATTGATTGGGCTGAAATTCTTGGTTCTGGGGCTGAAAACTTGAGTTCCAAGGCTGGAAATTTTGCTGTGATTGTTGAACTTGCTGCTGTAGATGTTGGTATGGTTGTGAATAATTCATATGCCCTTGAAAACCTTGTTGAAACCCTTGAAATGGCTGCTGAAATGGTTGCTGGAAGTGCTGATTTAGGGGCTGAAAACTTCGATTTTGGTGCTGTGATTGTGGTTGTTGTTGCTGAACTTGCTGGAAAATTGGTTGGGGTGGCTGTGAGGACTGAGTTTGAGGCTCTTGTTGGTAGAAAGTGTTCCCATACCTCAAGTTAGGATGGTTCCTCCAACCGGGGTTATATGTAGAGGAATACGGATTGTTTCTTGCTTGGAATTGTCCTCTCACTAAGGCCGCTACTGTCTCGTCCTGTTGGAGGGTAGGGCATGAGTCTGAAGTGTGCTCTAGACTAGAGCAAATGCCACACACACTTATCACTTGATTAGAGGGTGGAGGTACTGAAGGAGTTGAGCTTAGTCTTTCTATTTTTAATTCCATTTGCTTAAAAGCTGAGGTGAGCTCCATCAATGCATTCTTAACCTCCTTCTGATCAGTAGGAACTCCCTGAATTTCTCCCACTCCTCTGGTGGTCAAAGCTCTGCCTCCAAATTGTTGGGAATTCTCAGCCATATTAGAAATTAACTCCCTAGCTTGCATTGGTGACTTGTTCACTAGGGCCCCTCCAGCTGCAGCATCTATCAGGACTCTATCCATCTGCAGCAGTCCCTCATAGAAATACTGAATCAACAATTGCTCACTGATCTGATGCTGGGGGCAGCTTGAACACAGCTTGTTAAATCTCTCCCAGTAGTCATACAATGTCTCACCAACCACTTGCTGAATCCCACAGATACTTTTTCTGATTATAGCTGTGCGGGAAGCTGGGAAATACTTCTCCAGAAATGCCTTCTTCATAGCGATCCAACTAGATACATGTCCTGTAGGCAGATAATAAAACCAGTCTTTGGCTGCTCCTGTCAATGTGAAGGGGAAAGCTCTCAGCTTGATGTCTTCTTCAGAAATGCCCTGAGGCTTCATAGTAGAGCACACCACATGGAATTCGTGCAAGTGTCTGTTTGGATCCTCCCCAGATAAACCCTGAAACTTTGGCAACAAATTGATAAGTCCCGATCTTAACTCAAAACTTTCCCCCAGCTCTGGATAGGCTATGCTGGAGTACTGAAATGCAGCGTCAGGTGCTGCAAGCTCCTTCATGGTTCGCTGGTGGTCTGCCATGTCAATGCCTGAGTGAGTGCTGATAGTCTGAATAGGAGGGATATCTGTAGTCCTAGAAAGAATGGCCTGGCTCCTCCTGACTCTGAAAGTCCTCTCAATCTCAGGATCGAAATCTTCTAATTCAGCACCTAAAGACCTGGTCATAAAAACAAAACAAATCGCAGTAAAAGTAGATAAAAAGATAAATCAAATAAAATCAAATCCAAAGATATAACAATAAGCACAAAAGTAAGTCAAGAATGATATGAAATAAGTGCACAAGCAAAAATCAAACAAGTCAACTAACAGTTCCCCGGCAACGGCGCCAAAAATTTGAACGAACCCAAAATGACTGTCACGAAAGTGGGTCTCAAATTTAGAATTTATGAATGAAAGCTGGAAACCCTTTTTACAATCAAAATCTGAAAATGTAATATAGGGGCCACAGGTCGTATTTTTCTCGGGGCTAGTTTACGTTGTTTGATTCGCGCTTGTATTTAGATGTCGTTTGTGAATTTTGGGTTTCAAATAAAATCAGATTGAGTTTCAAATAGAAATGGAAAAACAATGAAAAGCAAACCACTCAATTAAGGAAGCTACACAAGGAGTCGGCACTTAGTGGTTCAACCAAGGGACAATTAGATCAACCAATGCAATGTTGCAAAATTCGGAATTAAATTGATTCAAAATGCAAGAGTTCACTACAGCTTATGTTCAACTTGGAAAGTTCCACTAAAGGCAATACTAATGCAAAACAAATGAAGCAAAACAGATTTTGACAGTTTCGACTAAACCAAATACTAGCTTCTTGAACCTAGTTGTAATATTGAAAATTCAATTCAGGACAACCCAATGTGAATGAGATGGTTTTAAGCACAATCATATACTAAAAATAGGTTTAGTCTTGATACAAACAGTGCCAAAACCGATTAACACGCAGAGAACATTTTTTTGTGCCAAAACCGATGCTTCCGTGCCAAGGGTTAGCTGATAATTCAGACTTGAAACGAATCGATTATGCTTGGAAAACACAGCTGTGAGTGCAGTGATATGCAAGGATAATTGAAGACATTCAGACTTTAAAAGACTGATCAAACATGACTTTAAAAACCTGAATTTACAGCCAAATCTGCAGAATTGCAGAAATCAGCTGTGCAATTTCAGTAACCATAGAATTCAGATTTCAAAACTGAGCAGAAACACATATGCGAACTCAAGTTGAGTGCACCAATCCAGAGTAAGGTAAGATTCTCGGAAGCTAGACAAAACTTGATACAAGGTGCAGGAACTATAGGACTGATACGCGATTTCAGAAACGGCACGCAACAGGGAACCAAATTCAGAAATGCAGTGAAGCTAAATAAACTGATCTAATTGCCATAATTCATTACACACACAATCTAGCTAACTAAAGCACTGAATTAAAACTCTATTCGAAGCAAAAACTATTCGGAAACGAAAAATTACAGAATTTTGATCAGAATTTCAGAATTTAACGCCAGAAATGAAATCTACTTTTAAAATCGAAATTAAACTAATCCTCAATCCGATTCCTTGCTGTCACTCAAGGATGAGCTCGAATCGAGGTGGTCACGCCTTCAAAACGAAGAAACTGCTGAAGAAACGAAGGAAAACGAGGATGAAACCAAGGCAAACGAGCTGCGGCGAGGACGCGACCAGTTGAGCTGCGGCTGTGTTTTTGATTAAATAGGAATCAATGGACGGCTCAGATCGATCGGAGGAGATCCAACGGCTGATCTTGCTCTGATTGAAGCCAAACTTTTATGATGATGATCTGGGGTCAGGATCTGCCTTGTGGTAGCTCGGATCCTCCAGATGTGCAACGGATGGTCCAGATCAACTCTATCTGTGAATGGACGCTCTAGAGCCCTCCTTGCTTGATCCAACGGTTGATCTAGCTCTGATTGGGATGAAACCTTCAGATCTTGATCATAGAGCTTGATCAACCCTAACCCTAGCTCGGATTGCTTCAGATCGTCCCGGATGGCTCAGATCTAGCCGCTCTTGAATCGGACGGCCCGGATTAATCGTAGGCTTGATAATTCGATTCGGTTCACATCCGACCCAAGTTTGACCCAGTATACCCTAGGTCCAGGATCCTTTCATGCCTACAAAAATATATCAGAAAATTAGTGGCCAAATAATCCAAAAATATGTAATTTTGCAATTAAGTCCAAAATAATAGAAAATCCTAAAACCTAGGGTAAAATCACAATTAAACAATAAAAACATGGATCAAACATGGATTTTAGCACTTAAAATAATCAATAAAATGGTGCTTATCAGGTCTATCACTGAGTTTTGCTCAAAACTCACTGATAGACCTAAACCACTGATATAGCCTTGGTGATACAGCAAGATTAGAGGGTTGGGCACCCAAAATTTCATCTCCTATCTCAACCCTAACTACTGATCTAGGTTTTTCAGAATTCCAGATATGAGAGGTCCATCAGTGAGTTTTGCTCAAAACTCACTGATAGACCTAAATCACTGATCTAGGTTTTTCAGAATTCCAAATATTTTTCTTTCAGGCCCAAGTTGAGCCAGAAATAATTTTATTTCAGGCCCAAGGTGGTCCTGAATAATTTTATTTCAGGCCCACGGTGGGCCTGAAATAATTTTATTTCAAACCCAAGGTGGGCCTAAATAATTTTATTTCAGGCCCACGGTGGGCCTGAAATAATTGTATTTAAGGCCCAAGGTGGGCCTGAATAATTTTGTTTCAGGCCCACGGTGGGCCTGAAATAATTTTATTTCAGGCCAGGCCCAAGGTGGGCCTGAAATAAAATTATTTCAGGCCCAAGGTGGGCCTGAAATAATTGTATTTCAGGCCCACGGTGGGCCTGAAAGAATTTTATTTCAGGCCCACGTTGGGCCTGAATAATTTTATTTCAGGCCCACGGTGGGCCTGAAATAATTTTATTTCAGGCCCAACTTGGGCCTGAATATATCTTATTTCAGGCCCAGCTTCGTTCAATAAAATTAAAAACATAATCAATAAAATTAAATATATCTGAATTTTAGAGCCTTGAACAGTAAATATAAATACATAATCAATAAAATGCAAATCCAAAATCTGAAATATATATGATATATTCCAAATTTAGTTTTATTTTTATAAATAAAAATAGATATAACCTAAATTATATTTATAATACATATAAAAAGCGCCTCCTAGGGCCTGAATCCCTTTATATCAGGCCCAGCAGTCACTTATTTGTATAGCAGTCACTGATTTGTTTAGCTCCAGATTTGTTGCGATTTGAAGGTTGCGGGCTTGTCTTGATTGGAGAAGTTGTGGGCGACATCATCGTCATCGCACTAGTCGACTTGTACGTACCCTAATTTTTAGTTTGTCATTTCAGTTCTTGCTTTCACCTAGGGTTAGCGATAGTTTTCAGTAAAAGACTGAATTTGAGGAGGCCCTTTTATGAACGAATTCTAAGTGTCATTTTTGTTTGTGTCAAATAATTTTTTGTTTGATGGTTGCAAAGTTCGGTATGGGTCAAAAAAGATCAGCTTCAAAGAAAGCTGCTCCCACCAAATCTAAGAAACAGCAAGTCTCTGGGGGAAGTCATGAGAAAAAACAGCTGCCAAAACGAAAAATCAAATTGCCTACCCAGTATTCAAGTTTTGCCAACAGAGGTCGAAGCAAACGAATGAACTGGAAAAGTAGCCTATCCCATTTCAAAAATTTTATTGATTCTGTTCCACCCACACCAGCACAAGAACAGTTGCTTCGAGACACACCCTTTTCTTGGGTCCTAGCTCGACCTTCCTACTAGTTCTTGTGTAAGACCCCAAGTTCAGAACATGTTTGATAATTGGGATGAAGAAGAACAGAGCTTTGTAATCCATGGGAAAAATCTGAATTTCACAAAGGTTGATATATCACTTATTCTAGGGCTACCTGACCATGGAGAGATAGTCCAACTTGATTTAAATGAGGCCTCCACGCCACTGTACAAGGAGTATTTTGAAGATTCCAGTTGTTCTGCCTGACATTTGGAGAAACTGCTAATAAAGTCTACATCCAATGACAAGTTGTACTGTCAGTTGTATATACTCTATTTTTTCAGTACAGTGCTATTTTGTGGTACTAGCAGCATACTTGTCATTCCTGCCGTGTCACTTATTGATTGTGTAGATGATTTTGACAATCTACGAAACTATAATTGGTGCAATGCCGTGTACAATTTCATGGCTCCTCAGTTGGGAGCCATTGGAAAGGAGGTAACATTGAGGCATAGAAGACATGTAGGTGATTCAACCCAACCGGCCAAGGCTCCCTTGCTCAAGGGATTTCCAAATATTTTGGCTGTAAGTTATAGTTACTTATACCTGCTGATATAATTTGATGATGGATATAATTTACTGATTATAATGATGTTGCAGGTATGGGTTACTGAACATATTAGTATTGCTGCTCCTCAACATCCTCATAAATTGCCAAGAATACTTCGCTGGACTTGGCCTAAAGCCCACGTTGAGAGTATCAAGAGGATGATAGACCGTGTGGCCACAGATTCAATTATTGTTGATTTAATTCCGTTTGATATAGAGCATGATTTGGTACCTGACTACTATCCTCCAACTCAACCACTTGAGGTACACTCTGAGGAATTACAGCAGGCACCAGAAGGAAGCCAGGCACCACAAGGAAGGCAACAAGCCTTACAAACGGAAGCCTGCAATATATGTATACAAAAACAAGAACAAATTGAGACCTTACAACACGATTTAAATATAGCACTTAAAAGTTTGGAGGAAGCCACAAGTGAGACAGCAACAGCCATCAGTGCCAAGGATCAAATTATTGCTCAGAAAGAAACAATCATTGCAGAGAAGGAGTCGCAACTTAAACAAAAGGATGACAATCATTGTTGAAAAGGATATAATAATTGGTGACAAAGTTTCGCAGCTTAAAGTACAAGAGGAGCGTCATGAAAAAAACTAGCTGCAAGAGAGAAGATCATACTTCAGTCTAACCAAAGAATCAAGAATGTATGAACAATTGCAAAGCAAAGGGTCAGATGAAGATGAGCCACTTGCCAAAAAATTAAAAATAACTCAGGTCACACAAGACTACCAGCCCAAAGGCAAGGGCAAACAAGTTGTTCAGGATGAGGATGAGGATGAGGATGAGGATGAAGATGATGATGAAGATGACGCGGCTCCTGCCCCATCAATCTCAGATACTACAACGCAAACAAATAAATCTGAGACCTCCTCCCAAACAAACATATCTGAACATCACGCAGTAAAGCTAAAGAATTTCAAAAGGTCAAAAGCAAAATCTTGAGGAATTCCAGGGCAATTTTTAAGAAGAAGCCTAAAGATGCAGAGATTGTCGAAACATTATTAAAGCTTAGTAAATTAAAGTGAGTTAGTTGCTATTGCATTTGGAAAATTATTGAAAACAATGATGATTATTGACATTCATTAATAAAATTCAGAATCTTCACAATTACATTAAGTTGCTTATCTTATTTGCATGTAGGTATCAGTTCAATCCAGTATGGTCCAATGGGACCTTTACATTAGATATGCTATCTTTTTTGACAATATTTGATTGGAATGACTACACCACCGGGGATTGCATCAATGCATACTGGACTATTCTTGGAAAAGAAGCAAAAGCGTGTAACTCACCATACCAGCCCTCCATATTTTGTGGGGTGGGGTTTGATGTAAGTTAATTAGCTACTAAATCATTATTGTTTTTTTCTATGATTTAGTCCACTGACACTTACTTTTTAATAACCATAGGATCTTTTTGAGGCGATTCACGCTCAGGCTTTTGAACACACTATTGCTACTGATACGGATAAGCCGATTAGATATATCATATGTCCTCTAAATAATGTAGATGATCATTGACATCTAATGGTTATTGACCTCGTGGAAGGTTGTATCCATCATTATAATTCTCTCGGCGCCACAGAAGGGTACACTGCTAAATTTGAAAAAACTGTAAGTTTTCTACTTCATAGATATACCTCAACAAAAAGGTTCATACCAATATAATTGTTACTAATGTCATATCTGTGTAGGTGGCGTTTTTCAAAAATATGACCTGGTCTTATTACAAGACATGGAATAAAGGATTGTCTGCCATATCTGGGACAGAGTTTACTAAAATTGTTGTACAAGGACCCACCCAATCCAGATCGTAAGAGGATGTTTATTTTTGTTAAAAATAACAATGCATTTCATAGTTGATTTTATAAGATGACAACAATGTCAATATTGGTTTTTCAGGTCGGATTGTGCCTTTTTCATGATGCGGTATGCAGAAAGTCTAGTTTTCCAAAGATCTACAGATTTTAGCCAAAAGGATATGAAAAATTATCGATTTCAGTGGGCTATAAAATAATGAGAGACAAGTGTTGGAAAGCTAAATCTGTAACTAGAGTTTTTGTTCATACTATGCATATGTAATTGTCAGCACAAACATTGTATTTGTAATTATACAATCCATGTACTCCTTCTCAAATCAATGAAACTTTGCTTCGGATCATTGTTTTTGTCTCATATATGATCTGTAATCTGTAAATGTTGTCGAATTTTTTCAGTAATATTGAACCTTATTTTTGCTAGAATCATTTGAAATGAGGACCACATTGGGCCTGAAACAAAAGCATTTTAGGAAACCCAGTCAGTGCCTGAAACAAAATGATTCAGTTGTATAATGTAAGTTTAATGACAAACAATATATGTTTGTAGTTAAAATGTATGTAAACCATTTTGATACTCCACTGGAGCATTGCTTTCGATCCTTGTTATTGTCTAAAACTGTAATCTATAATCTGTCCTCTTGTCGATACTATAAGCAATATTCAACCTTACTTTTCCTCTACCCTAATTTTAAATCACAGCCCACGCTGGGCCTGAATGAGATGATTTCAGGCCCACGCTGGGCCTGAAATCATCTCATTTCAGGCCCACTCTGGGCCTGAAATAATTCCATTTCAGGCCCAGCTTGGGCCTGACACAATAATGTTCAGAATTCAAATAATCTCATTTCAGATTTCAAATAATTCAATATTAGAATGATTAAATATTTTATATAAATATACATGTTGTGAAATTATTTTTAATATTAAACAAAAAAAAGAGTACCTACATAGACATTGCATACCACAATTTAATTCCATCCACATCATTACCTCATTTTTTCAGAATTTGGCACAGCAGGAGGTTTGTTTCATGGACCTATGATATTTTGAATTCTCAAAGCTCATTACCAGTAGTTAAAGTTTAGATAGCTAGGAGATGGTATTTTTGGTCTCCAAACATAGTCCTAATGATTATCAATTACGTGTTAATACAGTATCAGTTGGCACAGAACAATGATTCAACAAAGCAAACAAACAAACAAAGGGTCTCAAATGACATATATTCACAAACCATAGGACTTCAGGACTTCAAGACCAGAAATTACATTTTGGTGGGTTTCAAAATCCGAAAACTTCACAACTGCTCAATTCTGCTTACATCACTTTACACAAGAAGAAATGTATCATAATATTGAAATACTTCTTCAAGTCACAACATTAACAACAACTAGTTTTTTGACAATACTATAGCTGTAAAATATACAAAATCTTTACATTCAGTTATCCTCCATACAAAATATACACTTCACTCAGAATATTGGGTCACTACATATACCAATTAACTCAAGACCTTGGGGCTGGCGGCATTCTACATGTCCTTTTATTATGACCAAGTTGTTTGCACCGGCTGCATTTTAGTTTGACCTTGCCATTGTGTCTGGACTCTATCCGTGCCTTCTTTCGTCTACCAGGCTGCACAAGGCTACGGGGACATAGAACTGTAATGTCGTTTACTCCAGTAGGCCAAAACTGCTTGCTTCTACAAGGGAAAATACGATCCATGTAAACCCACTTCCAAGTTTCAGAATAAAAAAAATGCTCACAATAAGGAAGTGTATCCATGTTCCTGTGAATGATTACGGCAATAGCATGTGAGCAAGGAAGTCCTGAAATTTGAAACTCCCCACAATGACAAAACTTTTTTTTCCAAATCAACAATGTATGAAGTGCCCCATGTTTCTACTTCCATTTCTGATTGAGAGTAAGGGTGAACCTTATAAGCTCTTGCTTTCTCTCTCCTTGAATCCATTTCTTTTGTAGCATAAGGTGTCAAAGCAAGCTGCCATTTGGAGACTTGCTCTCTACGGTTATAGAACCATTGAGCAACTTTTCTTCTTGTATTATCAATTAACCTGTTTATGGGAAGCTCACGTGTAGACTTGAACAAAGCATTTAAGCTCTCCACACAATTCGTGGTAAGCATTCTGTACCTTCTCCCTGTAAAGTGTGCATTTGCCCACCTTTTAGGGTCAATGTTGTGAAGCCACTTATGGGCAACTGGATGTTTTTCAAGCATTGTCTGCATTATCATATCATATTGGAGTGTTGTGTTGGCTCGTGCTGCTGCCCAAAACAAACCTACAGCAGCTCTACTTCCAGTATCAGTTACCATATTACAACACATGTGGTGGCAACAAAAGGCATGATGCGCGTTTGGGTAGACTTTTCTAACTGCTGATATAATGCCCCGATGTCTATCTGATACTATGGTGATTGAGTGATCATCGACACCAAAGAACCTCTTTGTATGCTCCAAAAACCACTCCCATGCAGACCCACATTCAACTTCAGCTATTGCGAAGGCAACTGGAAGAACATTGTCATTACCATCAATCGTCGTTGCAATCAACATTACTCCCGGAAACTTTCCTCTTAGGTGTGTGGCATCAATTCCGATAAGTCTACGCAAATAAGACCTGAAAACCCTTCGGCAAGCACCAAAACCCCAAAAACACCGCTGGAACTGATTGTCACCATTCGTGCATAGTGCCACATACGTTTCAGGATCTCTAGCTCTTAACTCACGCAGATATTGTGGAAGATCTCTGTAAGCCTCATCATAATCTCCAACAACCTTTTTCAATGCTTTCTCCCTAGCTATGTATGCTTTTCTGTATGATATGGTCACTCCAAATCTAGCTTTAATATCTGATATAATCATACTTGGTTTGTATTGTTCATTATGAAGAAATTGCTCTTCAACAAAAGAAGCAACAAATGATGAAGAGCATGCATGATGATCAGCACTTTCCCTAACAGTTCCGCATTGGTGTTCCTTTATATATTTTGTAACAGTGAACTCTACTTCCCCCCTTGCTACTACTCTCCATGTACATGGTTGGTTGAAGCACACTGCTTTAACTCTATTTTTTCGGGTGTCAACTGGGTTATATCTCATATGCTTAATCATGGCATGTTTGACAAGTGCATTCTTGAATTCTTCTCTAGATGGGAATATCTGCCCCACAAAAAATTCATGCCCATCTCTTGCCTCTAACTCTCCAATTGGCCCAGCAAGCAATCGAGAATTTAAAATATAAGGATCTTCAGCTAATGGAAACTCCTCCTCTAAGTCACTGTACTCATCTGGGGGGAAATCATATTCCTCAATCTGCATATCATCGGCTTGGAATTCTAGTACACTTGTAATGGGTTCTAATTCATTTGCATTCCGGATTTCAATTCCTTCCTCCCCACTCCAAGTTGCCTCAAAGAATTCAACAACTCTTGAAGAAGAATTCAAACCCTCACCTTCTATATTAGTTGCTTCTTCATTTAGATCAATTGTCAAATTCCTTGTAATTTCTGATCCATTCCCCGTGACAGCATTATCATCAAGAGTATTCCATATTTCGGAGATAATTTCGTCAACATCATTATCATCCCTGAAAAATAAATTACAATTACATTTAGCAAACTTGAAAAACATAATCAAGGACCTAGGAAGGCCCAAACCTCTAACCTTGCTGAAAAACCCGGAAATTTTCCCACTTGAGGCCCACCCTCGCCTGAAATGGAGGTATTCAGGCCCAAACTGGGCCTGAATTGAAGTGATTTCAGGCCCACCCTGGCCCTGCCAATTTTTATTTCAGCCTTCCATTGGGCCTGAAATGATTTATTTCAGGCCCACGTGGGCCTGAAATCATTTATTTCAGGCCCACCCCCTTGTGCCTCCCAGGGCCTGAAATCACAGGGCCTGAATTATATTGATTCAGGCCCTCCCAGACCCTCCAATCCAATGATTTCAGCACCTGTAAGGACCTGAAAATCTTTTCATTTAGGCCCTGGGAGGACCTGAATTCCTTTTTTTCAGGCCCTAGGTGGAACCTGAATTCATTTTTTTTCAGCCCCTGCCAATGCCTGAAAAACAACATATTTGATTCACTCCTAGGGCCTGAAATCTAATGATATCATGCACTCCTAGGGATTTAACTCCTTTAATTTCTGGCCCTTCTAGGGCCTGATATGGTAATATATCATCCCTAGGTCGAATTCAAGCATTTTT